>CM065638.1:71485186-72085186 GCA_033220585.1 Dipteronia sinensis | reverse complement strand
ACGATCAACACCAGATTTGAGGAAAATTGTCCAAAACGAAAATTATCCAAAACAAAATTTCTTCAATCAAAAATCCAAATCCAAATCAAAATCATCATCATCAACTAAGAACCCAGCCATCACAACACCAGCCACCATCACAACATCAACTAACAACAAATCATCATCATCATCAACACCACCATCGCAAACCCAGCCACCATCGCAAATCATCATCATCGTCAACACCACCATCGCAAATCAAAATCATCACCATTCAATCAAACCCAGCCACCATCGCAAATCATCATCATCGTTAACACCAACATCGCAAATCATCATCATCACCATTCAATCAAACCCAGCCACCATCGCAAATCATCATCATCGTCAACACCACCATCGCAAATCAAAATCATCACCATTCAATCAAACCCAGCCACAACCTCCCAAACCCAGCTGACCCAATTGGAAGTCGAGTCAAACCCCAAACCTCGCCGCTGCCGCGAAACAATCCTCGTCGCCGCTGTGAAACCCAGCAAACCCAGCCGCCGTGAACCCACAAACCACGCTGCCACCGCGAAACCCACAAACCTCGTCGGCGCTAGAAACCCAACAAACCCAGTCGCAGAAAACACCGGCCACCACAAAACCCTGTGTCGATGTGGTTCGAATCTTTCTCTTTTTCCAGACTGGATTTGATTTTTATTTGGTGGTTCTGGGTTTGATCTCCAGATACGAACAAACGAACAAGAGAGACAGAGAGAGATTGTGATTCAGGTGTATATTCGTATATATATGTTTGTAATTTTTAGAAACATTAAGGGTAAAAGAGTCATTTTGGTGTGCATGGGACAAGTCTGGCCTATGGTCTGGCATGAGACAATATTTTTGGTTTTTTGTCCCATGATGTCCCGTCTTGTCCCATGTTTTAAGGGTGCGTTTGGTACGGGGACTGGACAGGACATGACAGGACAAGATATTAAGAAGGTATTATATATATATATATATATATATATATATATTATATGATATAGTATATATTATTAAATATTATTATATATATATACTAATATATTTAATATATTATATATAATTTTATAATATATATAAATTATATTATATTATATTATATATCTAATTATAATTTTTATATATTATTAAATATTAATATATTTTATAATATATTTAATATATTATATATTATTATATATAATTTTATAATATATATATATATATATATAATATAATATGATATATTGGATATGTTTGTAATTGTTTGAACATTTAAAGGGCAAATTGGTCTTTTTGACACTTATCCCATGTCATGGGACAAGTTGTCCTAGGGTCTTGGATGGGGCAATTTTTTGTAATTTTTGTCTCATTTTGTCTCGTCATGTCCCATGCTAAAGTCGCACCAAACATGGGACAAAAACAAGTTGTCTCACCTTGTCATGTCCCGTCCAGCGCACCAAACGCACTCTAAAGGCACCAAACGTGGAACAAGAGAAAGTTATCTCGTTCCGTCCCGTCCCGTCCCGTCCCATATACCAAACGCACCCTAAGAGGCCCTACCTCTTGGAGTGGCAGTTGCCTTCTTAGTCCTGAAAATCCTGGCAATCAATTGCATGATTCGTTACACTATATAATATAATTTCTGATTCAGTCGATACAATAAACCAAATTCATGACATTAAATAAAGCAAACTGATATGCCAAGTCCCTAAATAATTGACAAATCTTTTAATTAATTAATTCAAATATATATGATTTAATCATGTGCGATCTGAACTGGATCCATCATTCGTACAACATATAAATAATAAAATAATAACACTTCATGTTCAGTTCTTTAGCTCCATGTAGAAAAAAAAAACCATTACTTGTGAATTAGGATTTGTTTAGTAAGTTTGAAAATGAGTTTCAAAGAAATAACAAAATATATTTATATTTTTTAGGGAAAAAATGTTAAAAGTCCCTCTAGTTTGACCTATTATGCGTTCTGGTCCCCCTAGTTTCAGTATTGACATGTTTGATCCTTCTGTCACGGTTTCCGTTAAAAATAGACTATCTGACATGTTCAGAAGGCAAACCGATAGTTTTGCCCTCCAACCATATTATATTGGTAAATAAAATAAAAAATAAAAATAAAAACCATCTTTATTCTTTAGAAGATATCTCTCAAATCTTCATCTTCTCTCTCCTTTTTAATCATCAGCATCAATTAAAGGAAAAACAAAATCAAAGAAACAAAATAAAGATTTTTTTTCTTGGTTTTAAAATGGATTTGGTGGAGATCTAGAACTGGATCTCCACCAAATCCAAAAAAATAAAATAATAATTTAAATTTTGGATCTGATTTGGTGTTGGGTTTTTAAACCAACCACCGGACTTCACCACCTTCACTCTGTTTCCCACCACTGGCCACCCTCCACCTCCATTTTACACAAACAATCGAAAATCAACATAATAAAAACCCATATCCTAGATTAAAAAAAATAAAAAAATAAATAAAATAAAAAAAACCTAGATTCCATCAGTAGGTCCAGGATTTTTTTCCAAATCGACCGCCGAATCTGCTTCTCCGGTGTTCCTGCGTCGTTTTCAAATGTATCTGTCAACCTTACGAATGCTACTAGCCTACTACTACTACTACAATCGATCATTTATATCTCATCTAGGAGTGGGCACGGTTCGGGACAAAACCGAACTGAATCAAAAATATTTCGGTTTACCTAAAATTGAACCGGTTTAAACCGAATAAGAAATGATAACCGAACTGAACTGAACTGATTTTAATCGGTTCGGTTCGGTTCGGTTCATTTTGGTTTTGGGCCTAATGGGCCTTATGGATTTGATGGGCTTAATGAGTCTTTTTAATATGTTTTTAAATTTGATGGGTTGTTGGATTCTAATTTTAGGCCAAAGTTTCTTAAATTTTAATAGTCTAAGCCCAAAAAAACTCAAATCAAACCTAACTAATAAATAATAATATTTAATGAAAGAAAAGAAGTAGGTTAGGGTTTTTTTTTTACTTATATAGGCGGTTTAATCTGTTCAAACCTGTTTTTGGAAAACCAAACCCGGTTCATAAAATGAATTCGGTTTAAAAAGTTCAAAACCGAAAAGTTTTCGGTTCAAAAGTTTTCGGTTGTTTGAACCGAAAACTTTTCGGTTTTAAACTTTTTAAACCGAATTCATTCTATGAACCGAACCGAACACCCTTTTTTTAGTTCGGTTCGAAACTTACTGCCCACCCCTAGACCTATCATTGAATCCTATTTCCATGTTACAATAAATACTCTCTCTTATGAACATTATTATTAGCATATTCTCTATAGAAAAAGTTAAATTTGTTTTTATCTAGATAAGTTTTGAACTTCTTGATAAGTTTTGGACTTTTATCATGTGGAAGATATTGAACCGAAAACTTTTCGGTTTTAAACTTTTTAAACCGAATTCATTCTATGAACCGAACCGAACACCCTTTTTTTGGTTCGGTTCGAAACTTACTGCCCACCCCTAGACCTATCATTGAATCCTATTTCCATGTTACAATAAATACTCTCTCTTATGAACATTATTATTAGCATATTCTCTATAGAAAAAGTTAAATTTGTTTTTATCTAGATAAGTTTTGAACTTCTTGATAAGTTTTGGACTTTTATCATGTGGAAGATATATTTCAACGTGACTTTATTCATATTTCTTAATATCTTATTTTCTTTCTTGTTTTTTAGTCAAGGGGGATTTGCAAAAAAAAAAAATAATAATAATTTCTCATAGGATATGGGATTTGACTCTTTTTTTTCTTTCAAAAACAACCCAGATTAAAAAAATAAAAACCATATTTTACTGGTAAATATGGTTTTTAAACCTATATCCCAGGATTAAAAAAAATTAAAAAAACCCAGATTCTATCAGTAAGTCCAGACTTTTTTTCCAAATCGACCGCCAAGCCGGTTTCTCCGGTGTTCCCACATAGTTTTCAACTGTATCTGTCAACCTTACGAATGCTACTAGCCTACTACTACCACAATCGATCATTTATGTCCCGTCACTGAATCCTATTTCCATGTTACAGTAAATACTCTCTCTTATGAACATTATTATTAGCATATTCTCTATAGAAAAAGTTAAATTTGTTTTTGTCTAGATAAGTTTTGGACTTTTATCACGTGGAAGATACATTTCAACGTGACTTTTCTCATATTTCTTAATATCTTATTTTCTTTCTTGTTTTTTAGTCAAGGGGGATTTGCAAAATAAAAAATAAAAAATTCTCATAGGATATGGGATTTGACTCTTTTTTTTCTTTAAAAAACAACCCAGATTAAAAAAATAAAAACCATATTTTACTGGTAAATATGGTTTTTAAACCCATATCCCAGATTAAAAAAATAAAAAAAAAACCCAAATTCCATCAGTAGGTCCAGTCTTTTTTTCCAAATCAACCGTCAAATCTGTTTCTCAGGTGTTCCCGCATCGTTCGCTGTTGTCATCGCGACCTTCTTCTGGTTGGCGATTTTCTCTAGTGGTGGTTTAATTTGTCTACAATAATTAGATCTGATCTCATCTCTCTTTCTCAATCGATCTCCTGATTTAGGTGTTGGGTTTCTATGATTTATTTCTGGGTTTATATTAGGGTTTTGGTTGGGTGCGGTGGCATAGTGACGTTTGTAGGGTGACGGATATGATGATGGTAGTTTGATTTTGATTAGGTTTTTGGTTTGATTTTTATTTTGGCTGTTAAGTTGGTGTTGATTTCGAGTGGTCGAATGGCAATTTCTGGACTTGGGTTGTGCGGCGAGGATTTTGTGGTAAGAGGCGATGGTGTTGTGGTGGTGATGGTCTGGGTTTCATTGGTGTTGGATTTTAATTTTTTTTGGGTCGGTGGGGGTGATGTTGAATCTAGGTTCTGGGTTTTGGTTTGATTGAATCTAGGTTTCTGTTTGATTTTTATCTGCTGGATGTGGTTTTGGTGTAGTGGATTTTTTTCTTAATGGTGGTTCTAGGTTGAAAATGATGGTGTGGTGGTTATGGGTTTGATGAATTTGATGATGTTTGTTGAGGAGAGAGAGATGATGATGATTTTTTGGGTTCAAAGGGAGAGAAGAGAAGAGTTTTTTTTTTTAATATTCTTTTTTAATTTCTGTAAATATTTTTTATTTTTTATTTTAACACTTTAATATTTATCATTTTAAATATTATCCTTTTTATTACTATTAATCCTGCTTTTACCATTATACCCTTAATAATCTAACGGAACCCTAACGGAATTAGACAGTAAGATCCTAACCAACCATAAACTTAAACTATAAGGACCTGCATGACCAATACTGAAACTAGAGTGGCCAAAACATATAATAGGATAAACTAAAGGGACTAAAAACATATTTATCCTATTTTTTTTTATGTAAAACTTGACTTTACCCGTCCCAATGGAGACTTCTAATTTGTTTCCCCGTTAGAAATGGAAATCAATTATGCCTTCTAATAGCAACATTAACTACAGTAAATAAGTAATCAAATATTAATATTCATCAGCCAATAATACAATCAAAATGAATTAATGTTTTATCGATTCTTACTTGGCTTAAAAAGGAGACTAATCAGAAATTGCAAGCACAGTGGCTTCATCAGAAATCAAGATTGCGATAAGTTATTTAAGTAAAACTATTTGAACGATTATTTACATGATCCCTCATTTAGTTCGCCAAAAGTTTCAGACTGACTAGTTTGCAATACTGAGTAGAAGTTACTCATCTGATTCATGGCCTCTTGATCTTTGAAAACGTTCCTGTCTCCGAGAAATACGTGCTTTGAGTTCCACTTCCAAGCTGGTGTGCATGAGCCTGCGGATTGGTGAGCTCAATGCCCTGAAGAGAGAAAATGGCAATTGTTATCCTTTGTGCAAGTATAGAATAAGTGAAAAACAGTTTGATCATAAATATCAGCATCACAATCATGAAAGATTCTAGTGTTTCATAATTCATATTGATATATACCTGTACAGGTGTAAATGCCAGACTTGACGTCAATCCAGAAGTAGCACCACTGCTTCCATAAGGCTTTTCCTTGAACCTGAAAACAATAACAGTTCCCATGAGATCAGAAGTCCATGGCTGGGATAAAAAGATTTGACTAACAAATCAGATAACTGAAACATAAAAAAGATAACAGCTGGTCAAACCCTAACTCTATTCAAGAAATATGCAAACAAGTTATTCGCTTTCAAAATAGCAGTTTAAAAACAAATATTATAAGCAGCTAAAATAAAAAACCTACTTCTTAGCAACTTTTGCAGCAAGTTTGCTCTGACCAATTGAAACACGCAGTTTGCCACTCCCAGCCTGGCCAAGCATTCCATAACCTTCCCCCAGTCCATCACCTGTTGCCAAAACGGATACAAGTAAGAGATTAGCCTAGAACTCAATCGTCAATTCAGAGACTATTTATCCACTCATTAAGTCTTAAAATAAGTCAAGAAAGAAAATAAAATTACTTCAGAAGCTTAACAAAATGAAGAAAAAAAATATTTACCTAAGGAGCTCTCTTCTGGTACACCGAATAGCATCCTGTTGGCCAGCTTCCTCATGTCTGTTACTGCATATCTGAGGGAAATAAAAAGTAACAAGTTACTAAACGGAAAACGAAATTTCTTAAAGCAAATAAATCATCTAGCATATACAACATAAAACTGCAGTACCTTTCCTTCATCTTCCTTAAACGACGACCACCTCTCTTCTTTTTCGGTTCAGAATCAGGAACAGGAAGTGGTTTTGGTTGCTTTGCAGGAGGAGGCTCTTGCCATTTCTCAATTTTCTTACGAATCTCTTCCCTGAATGCTCTTCCAGCAGTCCCTGAAGGATCCCCACTGGTAGAATCTACACGTGCTGCAAGTGTAGATTTTGCAGCCAAGAGTCGGCATGCACGCATCCTCAGGGAAGGTGGGGTCGTTTGAAAAATCTCTGTCTGCTCAATATAACCAACACGAAATTGGGAAGTTGCGGTAGAAAACCCTGCAAGATTCTTTTTCTTGGCACCAAGGAGCTGAACATTGCATGCGGGCATCTTAGCTAATGCTGAGAGACCACCAGCAGTTCCCATGAGCTTTGCTGCAACAGCACTGCCAACAATTGCAGAAAGATTCGGAGCAATATATCCCATTCTGCTTTCTACAAAGTCCAGGACCTTCTTCTTTGCTGCATCAAGAGCTAGAGCTCGATCACATGCATCAATAGTCTTTTGAAGGACCTCCTCTGGAAGTGGCTTGCCACTTGTAGTTGATGCTGTAACGGAAATCACCATAATGATAGCTGATGGTAATAGCCCTTCCAGATCGACAAGGGTTAAATCCACCTCATTTCCGATTTTTTTCACTACACGAGCATAATCAATTGGATGATGCACAAGTGATTCAAGCTCTGGAAACTTCAACCTGTACTTGTCACGAATGAAGTTGTGGATTATTACTATCTCATTCTCTATATCCACCGATAGTACATTACAATCCACAATCAGCTGGTATTCAGGATCATCTTCCAAAACCATTACTTGGTCAGATCGATCAGAACCCTTCTCAAGGGCACCTTCCACTTTCTGTCATTCAGAAACATACTACATTAAATGATTGTCAGTATGCACATTTTAGTAGATAGAACCTAGAACTGAAAATAATCAAGTCCCTGTAATCACACATATATCTATTACAAAAACTTGACACAGGAACGAACAAAGGAGAATGCCAAGCTCAATCCTAAACATTAAGAAAAGTTAAACAAACATGTTATGCATGCAACCCTTGGAAAATTTTAATGAATCTTTGTAAACATTTGAATCTACAAAAATATTTAGCTAGATTAAAACATGCAAGATTAAAACTTGATACTGAAATAAAATATGCTAGTAAATATGCAGCAAACCACAGAAAATAATAACAATGGTATGATGCAGCAAAGCCCTCACGCCTCTCCATAAAATCCAAACATAAGGATATCACACACTTTTAACTGAGGAAAGATGCATGTGAAAATGGAAAAGAACCAAATATGATAAGGAATTCACGTACCTGCATTATATCATTGTATCTCTGTGTTTTCTGCAATTTTGAAACACTATCCAGATCATCGTAATTAAGAGCCTCTATGTCTGCCATGTCACCATCAATATCCTCTTCCATATTTCCAGCATCGGGCACATTTTCCTCCTAGAATAAGATTAAATCATAAAACATAATGTCAAGGATGAGATACAGAAGTTTTACTTCAATAAGAACATAAAATTGGGTGGAAGAGGAGATGAACTCCAGGAAGATATCAGTAAGAAGTAAAAACAGTTAGTTATTTGATGTCATTTTGAGAACTTTACAAAAATTAATAATACTTCTCTCAGAAGAATAAAAGTGGACTGAAAAAATTGGGAAAAAAAATGAGAGAAGAAACTAGATTTACTCACAATAATATCAGCTTCATTGTCAGATAACTCATCCAGGTCTGCAAGGAAAGAATCAGCAAAAGTTGCCTGGAAATAACCGAAGAAAAGACATGAGTAAACATGTTTCAAGAACTTTCTTCACATAGAACTAAATTGATAACCACAAAAACTAAGAGCACCAGATAACAAAACTGAAACTTCCAAAGAAAGTGAACAATAACCAACATAAAGTAATTCCTTGCACTCCACAAAGATATTAGGATAATTGAATTAAAATTACAAACTTACCATCACTCCTATCTAATATCGCATTCTTATTAATTCCAAAAACAAATAAATTTTTATCAACTAGTTACACCACGGAATCACTAAAGCAGCAATGACAATGATGCAAGTATGCAACTGCACTCAACGTCCCAGCCCCTGAACTCCCGTAAAAGAAACAACACTAAAGGACTAACAACACATAAACTTTATCAAAACAGGAAACAAATTAATTGAAAAGAAATTGTCAAAATGAAAGATGATCTTTCTTCAGCAACTATTCCAAAAGGGGCATATCCAGTTATACACACATATAGCAATAAAAGTCTTTCTCACAAGCCTCATACTGGGCAAAGGAACCACCAATTACGACCGAAATAGTAAACAGAATAGGAACAGCGCTTAAAAATTATGCAATTGACTGAATATTTTCTCATCCAAATCTGTTCAGGGTTTTCGAAATGTAAAAGGTAAAGTTTGTTAAGTTACATTTAACCATCACAGGCTTATCTTCGGACATCAAGGTGCCAACTATAACATGAAAATTGTGTTTTGGTAACCTGAAAAGGGTTTGGGAAATACATATGAAGCTCACTCATTCCCCACAACAAATTTTGGAACTCAAAACCTGACATCCAAGAACACCTAAATTTAGTAAGAAGGGAAATACATACTAATCCTAACGACGCCTTGCCAAACAACAGAACATAAAAAAAATTCAAACTAAATTTTTCAAGTTCATAACCCAACGACCTTACACCCCATGCTAGAATAAAAATATTTAACAATAAACCGGTTAAAGAAAAACCATATCGTAATCCATACTACAATAGGAGAAAATATAAGCATCAATCTTCATGTCAAAAGAATGTTTTACTAGAGCTCCTATAAAATTAGCTTTCCCCGTACACAAAATAGATGCAGTTGTACTATGAAACCCTATGAATCTGAACAAAATAATAATAATTGCGAATTGAATTCAAAATATAAAATCAGCTCTTAAGATTAACAAATCATCGAGGAATGATCACAGGCAACTCGATTACAAGCTATTCACAAATTGATAGTCGCGGCAATGTAAAGAAAATTAAAAAGTATAGTATAACAGAGAAACTGTAACAACGCTAATTAAGCGCAAAATCAATTGAAGTAATTACGTTAAAAAAAAATAAGACTTACCATGGTTTCAAGTTCAAGCTACGAAACTCAGCAAAAAGAACAAAGGTTTAGGTGGTGAAATTCACAAATTCGATAATTGAAGCAAAGAACATAAACCCTAATCGAAGAGAATGTAATTAATTAGTAGAAGAAGAAGAGCGAACCGACAAGACAAGATACTGTATTTTCTTCTGGTTAGATTAGTGTAGAATTTAGATGGATCTCGGGTCTGGCCCAAACCCGGCGTGTCAAACAGGCCAGATCATAATTTAAAAGCCCAATGGGCCTGTAGGCCAGGTCATTATCACTTCACGTTTTATATGTGATTGGCTATATTTACGCTCAAAAACAAAATTTGTATTTACATCCATTTCGTTAGTATACGATTGTTATAATACGATTTCAATAATTCATCAGAATAAATATCATTTTATTTGATCAACAGGAGCGTAGCTTAGTTGGCAGATGAACGAGTTTAGAATTTTGGTAAATAACTCTCAGATCAGCGGTTCGAATACTACCGATAGTGAAAACTTTAAAAAAAAATACATGATCCAAGATTAATAGATAATAGATACTTTCAAAAAAAATTATTTTATTTGAGTTTTCTTTTTAAACCGGGCGGGTTAATGGTAGAGAGCCATAACCCGAATAATAACTCTCACAACATAGAGAAGTTGTAGCAAATGTGGAACTTGAACCGGCAACAATTATGAAACGGAAACGTACAATTAATCAACCTTGAACTCTTGAAGTCTTAGTTCTTGTATTAGTAGGATTTTTTATTTTTTTTGGTACTTTTAGATGATGTGTGTATTTATTCGATTGGATGAGACTAAACATATTGTAATTTATTTTAATTTTCTATTTGTAAATCTTATATATTTTTTTTAAGTCTCCAAATTGAATATGTATTAACAGCTTAATAACTTTACTAAACGTGGATGCTGCGATGGATTATGTGTGGTATAAGCTTGGGGCTGATATGGTGGTTAGAGATGATAGAGGATGTGTGGTGCAAGCTGCAACTTTAGTGTTTGATAGGAAGGCTTCGGTGGAGGTGGCAGAGACTAGAGCTATTTTATAAGGAATCACGTTTGCAGTTGATAACTGGTGTCTTCTTGTTTACAGGGCCGGCCATGGGGCCATGAGGCGACCGTTTAGGGCTTTTGGTTTCTAAGGGCCCAAATTTCAAATTGAAACTAATAAGTCAAGAAGCTCACATACCAGTTTTTTTTATAAAAAAATATTAGCCCATATATAGTCTGAAGGCTCATGTGTTGTTTCTTGTTTAAATAAACAGTAAATATATACTTAAACGTATAAAAGTCTGGAAGCCTACCTTTTATATATACGTTTTTTTAAAGGCCCACCAAAGAAATACACAAAAATTGATCCACAGCGAATCAAATAGTGTATCAGTCTATCAGACATTCTGAAAAAAAAAATTGAAATCAATTATAGGGTTCTTGAAATAAACACAATTATAATACTTAATTAGTACCTTTACTTCTAAAATGTGAGACAGGTAATGTTTAAATGATACATTATTTGATTTATTTATAAAAAATTTATTTCAGTGAATTTGTATTGCAGTCTTGATTTTTAGTTATTATATTGATTTTTATAAGTATTTACTATTTATTTTAAAACAAAAATTAAATAAATATACATAGAGGATCGATGACCTCATTTTTATAGTCCGCCTCATACCCCTAAAATTTCATGACCGGTCCTGGTTGTTTGTAAATCAAAAACAATTCTGGTTTTAATCTGAAAAAAATAGAAAGTAATAAACCAATAAACATCATGTCAAAAAATAGTTTAAAGAAATCGAGGTATATGTTTCATACGGTGTTTTGCTCATTGTGTGGCCAAACATGCTATTAGGCTAGATAACTCGGTTGTTTGGTTAAAGTCTTTTCCTAATTTGTTACTTTTGGTAGTTTGTACTGAAGTAGATTCTTTTCCCTCTCAAATAAAAAATAAATAAATAAAACCTAATATATGGAATGTAGACAAACAAGAATGGGACCCTCTACCTCACCGACCAGGCCCTACAAAATATTAATTGAAATTGAATAGAATTTTGAAGCATCACCATGCATGGCTACGACTTTGCTTTCCAACAAAAAGGAAAAAAGAAAGGGACATTTGCTTTGAAAAGTCATTGTTGTTGTCTGTTACTTAATTATCATAAAATGAAAGAAACGGCCCACACAGTGCACTAAATGATCATAATCACCAAACTATGACTTCCTTTTCTTTTTGGATACTTCATCTTCCTCTTCCTCTTCCTCTTCTCATTGTTTTTGGTCAAATCATTGATTCAAACTCTCCACTAATCAATCCCACTTGTTTCCTTTCACGTTTTGCAATCACTTTATTATGAGAATTTGATTCGCTTAGATGTTGAACAGTATTTAATTTTAGTTCAATTGATCCTTGTTTATGAAGTTTTTAGAAACCGATTCGTATACAAATCATTGAATAGTGGATAGTCGATATTTATTCTCATTTTTAATTTTAGTCATGATTAAGGGTTAGTTTGATATTTCTTTTGAAAAGTTAAAATCACCTTATTTTATAATTTTGACATTAAATAATATTTGGTAAAACTTCTAAAAGTGATTAATTGATAATCTAACAAGTTTTGAGAGTAATTTTAAAAAGTAGGTAGGGGTTGATTATAAAATAATCTATTTCAACATTTAATAAATCTTTTAAAATATCATTATTATCCTTACAAAATCAAGTTATAATCATTTATATGCTTTGTTTCATCTTAAAATAAAATATTCTACTTAAATATTGTTTTGATTTATAAAATCCTATAAAAATATTTTTATTGTTCTTATAGAAATTTTTTTCTAATTTAAATATTTTACTTAAATATTGATTTAATATATATAATTAATAAAACAAATATCTAAAATCATGTTTATTTTAATCATTATAACTAATCACACTACTTTTGCAATAAAATCACCAAACATATGTATACTGCTTTTAAGCTATTCAGTAGTTACAAAAATACAATTAACCAAAAAATATATTGATTAACTTTACAACTAATAATTTTTTCACTACACCTAACAATGATCATAATAAAAGTTATAGTAATACCAAACCGACCTTAATTATACTTGGAGGTTGGATTAACTAGAACAATCGAGTCGTTCAAATTCCAAAAGTATATGAATCTAGTCACTTTTAGATGAAGATTCGATTGTGTAAGCAAATTCAAATCATTATAGAAGGTATTTACGTGATAACTTATGATTGGTTTACTTAAACCTAAATTCTGTTCGTATGAATTATGTGACTTCTTGAGTCATCACATTGTTTATTAGTAAATTTGTAGGCACGGGTATGGCATGTGTTGATTAGTTTAGTTAGTTAATTTGTAAGCATCTCATAGCTCCAATGACATCTCAAATTGTACCTTAAATGATGTCAAATCTATGCCGTTCATTACATATTCATTGGTTTATGGTTTGAAACAAGGCTCGTGACATCAATGTTATATACTTCCTAACAAATGGTTAAAGATATGACCACAAAATAACTGATCTTGTTAGCACAAACAAAATACATTAGTATTGACCATTTTAATTTGTCTGTCTTAAGTTTATAAATGCAAATTAGAGATGTCAATGGATCAAATGAGGATATGACGGGGAGTATGGCAGGTGATTTTCACCCCAAAATCTAAACGGGAGAATGAAGAATAGGGAAGGAGAACCTGCCACCATATACATTTACACTATGTTTGGATTGACGTAAGAGAAATGAAAAGAAATAATAAGTCAAGAAAGAAAGAAAATGATACAAAAGGAATATCAATGTTTTTAACAATTGTTTGAATGGTTATGAATATAAATAAATGAAAAGGAAACAAATACAATATTAATAGGGTTAGTTTTGAGATATTAAAAAAATTCATTAACTTTTAATTCATCTCTCATACATGTCATCTCATTTTGGTGATCAATAAATTGAGTGAAACAAGAAACGACTATTCCCTTCATTTCCTCCTTATAATTTCATTAGGGCAAAAATTAAATAGCACTTTTTATAGCACTTTTTAGGGTGGGGTTTGTACAAATAGCACCATATTAATAACTCTTGTTTAAATAGTACCAAAGATAGAATTTGGATAAAAATACCTCATCTCTTCTATTATTTTCTCTTGTCAGTCTTTTTTCTTTTTTCCTTTTTCTTTTTTATTCAGAAACCTCCATTGATGGATCTTAGCTTAGAGCTCCATTAATGAAGTTGTCACCGCCGACCGGTGAGTTGACCGATAAAACCACCAGAAAAACGTTCGTCAAGTGTCAATCGTTGTAAGCCGAAGCGTTTGTTTTCAGTTACGAGCTGTGTGGAGAGAGAAAGGAAACCAAACTCAAACCGTCGTCGAACCTTTATCGTCAGATATGTGACGATCCATCGCGAATCTAACGAAACTGATGGCCCCAACGAACTCGGCGTCTTCCGATCTTCCAGATCCGACTATCTCCGGAGTCAACGGGTGCCATCGTCGGCTCGTCACTTTCACCATTGATAAAGATCGAACAGACCTCCATCGTGATGAAGAAGAAGAAAAAATGAATTAAGTCTTGAAAACACATGAATAAGTCTCGAAAATGAATGAATAAGTCTCGGGCATTCATAAATAAGTCTCGAAATGGAGCAAACAAGTGTTCATAAATTAAGTCTCGACTAAGCGTAATAAGTCTCGGGTATTCATAAATAAGTCTCGAAATAAAAAAAAATATCAACTTCGGCTATTGTTCATCTTCTCTGATTTGAAAAACCCAAACCCAAACCCAAACCCACAAATTCAGGATTCAAACAAACCCCAATTCAGATTCAACAAACTCACCATTCACATCAAATTGACAACAAATTCACAATAAAAACTATACTGAAAACTCAAAATCAACCAAAACAAAATTAATATATCAAAATCAACAAAATCTAATTTGAAAACAAAACCCTAACAAAAGACTTTTTTTTTCCAGAAATATTATCTTCACATCGTTCACATCTAAAAGATTCTTCGTATTCCAAATTATTCTAGAAATATCTCACCGTTCACACCGTTCTTTAGACAACGAAAGAGGATAGGCAGAGAGAGTGGGGTAATTTGAGAGAATGGGAAGAAAGAGAGAAAGTTAAAAAATAAAAATAAAAAAATAAACAGAAACATTTTAGTCACATCACCTACTTTGTTGTTAATAAAATATGAGTTATTAAAACATTGTTAGTTACGCAAGTCAAGTTTGAAAGAGTGCTATATATCCCAATTTCCTCTAATTTCATTTTATTTCATTTTCATTTAACAATCAAAACAAAAGATAAGAAATCCGTCCAAATCATTCCCTTCATTTTCTCTCTTATTCTATAAAACCAATACAATATTGGATTTTAGATTTTGGGGTGAAATCCACCTGTTCTCGCCTTCATCCCCATTCTCGTTTTGGGAGAACTTTTACCTTGAAATGAGGATGGGCCTGCAAATATTTTTGACATCCTTAATGCATATACATACATGGATTATTATAGAGCTTTGTTATAATACATGTATTTTTACTATAAATGGTAGTAAACATATAATTTGGTCACTAACATAATCCAGTGTTATCAACTCCTTTGTAACAAAAGTTTTGGTTTCCGATTCAAATCATTGCTTCCCCCTCAAAACCAAATGACACATTTGATATGTAAATATGCAATAGTGGAAACCCAATTATTATATTATTATTTTTTTGAAATACAATTATTGTATTTTTAAAATCATAATATAAATGATTAATGTTAATCATATCACCTACAATCCCACTATTTTCATCCTAACACACGTGGCAGTTGAGGTGTCACTAGGTGAGTGAACTCATATTAATTGATACTTATCTCTCTTATCCATGTATTCACTCAACAATTAATATTTGTCCACTTATCAAGTGACATCTCAACTGACACGTGTGTTGTAATAAGAACAGTGGGATCGTAGGTGGGATATGTAGCATAGCCGAATATAAATTTACTTTAAAAAAAATTGTTTTCAGATCACTCAGCTTTAAACAAATCGTTATCTGAAAAGCATAATAGCAAAGCATGGCATGGGGAAGTGAGAGAACATTGGCAAATGTGTAAAAATGACAAAAACTAAGGGCTTTTTTAATACCACCGAACGTAGATAATCTCACACTTTTCCCTTTTGTATTTTTATTTTCTGACAAGACAAACAAAAGCTACAAAATATATATTTTTTTAAAAAAAAAAAAAATCAAAAGAGATAAAAAAAACTGCAGAATCCCAATTTCCCAACCCTAATTGAGAACCCTATCATTTTTCAGCGTACTTCACGTCTTCACTCACTGCCTCTTTTATTATAAAAAACATTTTTTATATATAAATATATATATAGTCTTCTCATTTCAATCAACCTTTCCTCCGTTTAGCTACATTTCACGCTCACGCAGAGCATAAAACGCAAGAAAAACCCACAAAGCAGACAACAGCAGCAACAGCAAACGAAGAAGAAGAATAGTAGAATACCCACATCAACGAAGGTGCGTCGTTTTTAAGCAGATTCTCTCTTTGTCTGTTCGTGTGAGTGATTATTCTGTATTCATTATTCGATTATGTGAGATTTTTTTTATTTTTTTTATTTTTTTTATTTTTTTTATTGTTATTGTTATTATATTGTTCCACCCACTTGCAGTTTTTTTTTATAATATAAAGAAAGAGCAAAAGGGTACCAAGGTTTGTGTGGCTGGCTACTACTCTCGATTAATTGATTGAGTGCGCAATTTGGTCAGGTCTGTTTGGTGGGTTTTGTGTTCTTTTGTATATTTGAGAGGCTTTCTTCTGTTATGGCTGAAACTGGAGCTGCTGCTGCTGTTGTTAATGATTTGCCAGTGAAGAGGCCCAGAGACGAGGAAGAAGACATTGAGAAAAATGGGGTCTCCGCTGTCTCGATGGAAACTGAGTCCAATAATACCAACTCTATATCTGCAGTTATTCCTGGCTGGTTCTCTGAAATCAGCCCAATGTGGCCCGGTAAAAATTCTGCTTTATTTGATTTTATATATATATATATATATATGCTTTCTACAAGGTTTATTTATCATGACGTTGTTTGTTTTAATTTATGATGGATTGGATTTGTCTAAGAATGAATGTTTTTGTATATTAAATTTGAAATCATGACTGCCTCTGCCTCCTGTTCTGATATATGTTCTGTTTCTGTCCTGTTTAGTTTTCAATGTACATAGCACAAGTGTTCTTTTTAGCTTTTGTTACTTTTTTTTAATGGCTGTCTGCTGTCTTGAATGTTAATTTAAGTGTTGGGAATTTTACCAGCGAGTGACTTTTATTTGAGAATTTTTGTTTTATTTTTTATTTTTTATTTTATGTTGAACATGGGTTGTGGTGCAGGCTAGTGTATTTTGTTCTATTTCTTAGTCTGCTCAATAGAGTAGAGAAGTTGTTCATAATAACAACGGACACAAAAGAATGAAACAAAAAACTTGTTTCGAAGACAAGGAGATAACTGATAACTCGAATTGGATACTGTTTCTCCTTGCTTCACATAGATAATAACATTGTTACTACTGAAACTCGTAGATGATGTTGCATCAGCAGCACGGCAGCAGTGACTTGAAAAAAATGGTCCCATCTTTACTTAAATTCTAAGGAAGTTTAACTGTAGAAATGCTTTTTGTTTGGTGTATCAAACATGAGGGGACCCGGTTTATATGATATCAAATTATCCATTGCCCCCTTATTCTACTAAAATTGTTTAATGGTTCATAACATTCTATCTGCAATGCTCAAAAATTCATTTCTTCATTGATTAATAGGTAACACTGCCAAAACTGTTGTTATGTTAATGCCATTCAACCTTCATTGACTACAGCTCATGTACATGAAAAGATTTGTTGATAGTCTTATTATTCAGCCTCATACTTTATTAAAATTATCTGGAGAGATAAAAAATGTTGCATCTCTTTATGCCTTGTCAGTTGAAGTCATCTTGTTTTTGCTAGATATACATTTTTACTTTGTCTTACAGTGTTAATCCCTAAATATTAGAGTTTGGATCCAACATGATGCAGGTGAGGCACATTCCTTAAAGGTTGAGAAGATATTATTTCAGGGGAAGTCTGACTACCAGAATGTAATGGTCTTTCAGGTAATATGATGCTCCACATTCCTTCCTTTTACACATATCTTGTTATTCTCTTTTTTATATGTTGAAAAAATAATTCTTTTTAATGGATTTTTGCAGTCATCAACATATGGAAAGGTTCTTGTTTTGGATGGGGTGATTCAACTCACAGAGAGGGATGAATGTGCATACCAAGAAATGATCACTCACCTTCCACTTTGCTCCATTCCAAACCCGAAAAAGGTCCTTTTTTTTCTATAGCATTAATGAATAATGAGTAATGAATCATTTAAAAATTCAAACATAATATTGAGAGTCAGTATTTTCTCATTAGATTATATGATTATGAGTGATTTATAACTGAAACTTTCTATGAACCTTGAGTCTGTACTCTGTATTAACTTATGATTGAAGTTCTTTTTATCCCGTTTGATTTTTGATGGAATTTAAACATTCTATGCTGATTGACATAATTCATAATTTTTTATATATATACATACAATATATATTGTGGCCACTGTCTCTAGGCATACAATTCCTATGCTTTTGAATCTCATTTGGTAGAACCGTAGAACTGACATCATATGCATCATGCTTATATATATTTTCTCTTTTCTGTCAATTCTCAAAACTTCATTTTCCTTCAGGTTCTGGTTATTGGCGGTGGAGATGGTGGGGTTCTGCGAGAAGTATCTCGCCATTCTTCTGTTGAGCAGATTGATATCTGTGAAATTGATAAAATGGTAGTTGATGTAAGTAGTCATGAAGTAACAGTTTTTTATTCTTTCTCAGCTTTGAAAATATGCCATGCTCATGTTCTTTTTTTTCTCGACTTGCATTTCTTCTTATCACACGAAACTGTTTGAGTGTGGGTAATGCAATTTATCATGCATGGCCCCTTTTCTAACTCTTAACATGGATTTGATTTATTAATATATGTGTGTTTTTTCTGCTTTCCAGGTTTCTAAACAATTTTTCCCTAGCGTGGCTGTGGGTTATGAGGATCCTCGTGTGAAACTTCATATCGGCGATGGTATGATAATCTGCTTCTGATGTTTAACTTCTTTTTCTCTCTCATGCAAATTCATGAATTGATTGATCCTCCCTTACTATTGCAGGAGTTGCCTTCTTGAAGAATGTTCCTGAAGGAACTTATGATGCAGTCATAGTGGACTCTTCTGACCCAATAGGTAATAATGTCTCTGCTACCTATATTTGAAGTGTATCTTCAAATTTATTTAATGAATTACAGAAAGAGACTTGTACTGTTTGAGCTTAGGAGTATTTTGTTTGTTCATTCAGGTCCAGCGCAAGAGCTCTTTGAGAAGCCCTTTTTTCAGTCGGTGGCAAATGCTCTTCGTCCAGGAGGAGTTTTGAGTACTCAGGCAGAAAGCATATGGCTCCACATGCACATCATAGAGGACATTGTTGCAAACTGCCGTCAGATTTTTAAAGGCTCTGTCAACTATGCATGGACTACAGTTCCTACTTATCCAAGGTATACTTCTTAACTTGTTCCTAATGTAAAAAAAAAAAATGAAAATTTTGTCCTTTGCCGGGCTATTTGCTTCATGTAAAAAAATGGAGTGTTGCCAGGTTATAAATATATAAATTATTATGAATTTTTCTAATGGGATGAAGGTTTAAATTTACACAGTTTATCACTTGTGATAAACCTTGATCCAGTATTTTTCACAAATCAGCATTTTTGAGAAACCGACCTTGTTCCCTTGCTTGTCCTTTTTGTTTTAGTGATGATGATTTAACTATGTTCCTTCAACCTATGACTAATGCTATCTTATTCAAATATGACTGTAGGATTCTTTTCTTATAAGAATTACTGGTTTGTTGTATTTTTATGCTACATCAAATGGTGTGTTGCTGATGTTGGTTATCTGGATTCAATTTTTTTCAGCGGGATGATCGGTTTCATGCTTTGTTCAACTGAGGGACCTCCAGTTGATTTCAAGCATCCAGTGAATCCAATAGATGCCGATGATAGTCACTCCAAATCAAGAGGGCCCCTGAAATTTTACAACAAAGAGGTGTGATTCTGTTCCATCTGAAATTCCTTTCTTTAACTAGCCCTCTAATTCACTTCTCTGAAAAACATTTAACATAATTATTTATGTCTTTCTTTTTTTTGTAAATTCCAGATTCATACAGCGGCTTTCTGTTTACCAACTTTTGCGAAGAAGGTGGTTGATTCAAAATGAAGGAAATTTAGAAAAGCATCGAAGGAGAATGAGTCAGGGCTGTTATAGAACCATCCAGCTTCCGCTATCACAGAATTGATCCATTTAGTGACTTAAAAAAAAAAAAAAAAATTGGTTCGGAATAATTGAGTTTTAAATTTCTGTCCCGAGTACCATCTTGACTGATGAGAGTTTATGGTTTTATTTTTGATGGACCATGATTATTGATTAGTGCTAGTAAGCTTTTAATAGATGAAAAATGGCTGTTTCTCATTTAGAATTTTTAGCTTGCATGATCATTTTGATGCTTCTTAGAAAAATGGTGAAAAAATCATTGTAGAATCTGTCGATGCGTATTTCGAACGAACCATTGATCCAGGTAGAAAAATGTTGACAACGTGAGCTTACATACAGATGTGAAAATATTGTCTTCAAATCCTGGATTTACCGTAAATTCTTGGTACAAAAAGTTTGCTTATTGAAATTTAAACTAACATGCATTGAAGAGGAATCAAACCCTCAACTTTATTTATCAACTACTACTGTACCAAAACACCCACTTCCTCATCAACTTTCTTCTCTAAAATCCTCTTCTTACAATCATAGAAATAGATCATGCAAGCCACCCATTTTATCACATTCCCCAAACCAGAAAAAAGAACCTGAACAATGATTCCATTCCCACTTTCATGGCAGCCAAGGATTAGACATGGTAGCCTTAAACCAAGTCCCCAGACAAAGAAAACAAGCATCAAACTTTGTCCGCGCTCCTCGCTACCTCTGTTGAAATATGCAGAGAGTGCAAGTGCTTCAGCCCCATAAATCTCCTCCAACATTGAAATCACAACACTCATGTTCCACATAGCACTCCATTCCAAATATTTTGTCAAAAGTGCTATAAAAGATGCCCCATATAGTACTGCAAAGAGCACATAAAAACTGAAGTTTTTGAAAACAACACAGTAGTGTATTACTAACCATATCAATCCCAAAACAGTGCAAGTTGAAAAGAAGAGAACATATAAATATGTGATGCAAGTGCCTCTGAATCCTGCTTTCAATACTGGTTTATGAATCATCTCCTTGAGGGTCATTGATCTCTCTTCTGTATTGTATATCTTTGATGCTAAATCAACGGTTACAAGCACTGAGAAGAGCTCCAAGAGATACCGAGGTACCAGATAAAGAAGACCAAGTTGAATCAATTTATAACCAAAATCCTTATTGAATTGCTTGGTCATATGGTCATCTGGTATCAGCCAATTATAATTGTAGCGATAAATGGGAATTGTTAGAATATGCGTGGTTTCAACCAGAGTTGATAGAAGGAAAGTTTCATAGTAAACCATGAAACAGAAGAGAGGGAGAGAGATGATTATGGTAAATATGAAGAAGTTGATGTGCTTGTAAGGGATTGTTAGAGCTTCTTTGAGAATATCAAAGACTTCCAACTTCTGCTTCTTCATCATAGTATGTTTGCTTTCTGTCTCCATGTCTTCCATTCGAATTTGGAAGCTCTATCTTAGAAAATATGGAGAGTTGTTTCTTGGTCAAGTTACTTATCATTTGTGTAGTGTATTATTGTACATTGTTGTGGTGGGGTTGGTAGAAAAAAGACCTTGTTAGTGCTCTAGCTGCATTTTGTCAAATAAGTTGGATCATTTTCTTTGGTTATCCTTGACCTAGAGACCCCAATATCTATCTAGTTCCAAGTGGGAGATTTCTTTAAGCAACCTGTTTTCAAGTAAGTTTGGCTTCTTCAACCTCTAGTCATGACTTCTGCCTCTCATTAAATACATAACACGGTTCATGTTTTAAAACTTTAAAAGGGTGTTAAATTACATTTAACATTCGAGGTTGATTGATTCCTTGCTTTCCTTCCCTCTGTAGAAGATCGCCAAAACTAAACTGAATGCTCATGACAACATCGTGGAAACATAACATGCGAAAAGTTATAAAGTAGAGAATATGGAGCAGAAGAAATCTCCTGGATTCTAGGAGGGAAATTCAAATAGAGTAAAGCTTTTTCTTGGAGTAAAGAGAAAGCTGTCTTGGTTCAGCAGAAGTTTGAATGATCAAAAACTGTAGAAGCTGTTCATGTACTAGTAGTATAGGCCAAACTAGAAGGAAACAAGTAAGAAATTCAAAGACAATGAAGCTAAGATATTGAATGGCAATTTTATGACTGAATGAGCTCCTGCTTCAATGTATTGCATTGCTTTTCAAGATTTTCCTTCATGGTATGATATAGTTGTCCAGTTTAAAAAACTTAAGGTCAAGGTGCAAAGCATATGACAATTCAAGGAAATAGAGGTTGAGCTATGTCAACGGTGCCTGAAATTGCTTAAAGGCATTTTCATATCTAAATAAACAATAATAACTTATAGGATTGTGTATTTGCGTTCGTTCATGGGAATTCAACTTGAAATTTGCAATTTTATTTGGTAGTACAGTATATCAATCGATAGAAGCTCAGACGATAAGCCTGTTCACCTTCTCAACACAACCCATATCCAGGGAATGAATGGTATTTTTGATCTAATAGCTAGTTATAAATTTTCTAATTTATTTTGACTTGTAGAAAGTTATAGTTGAAGTATAAACAAGAAACATCACACCATAATAATCACAGTTTAACACAGCAGGAAGCATCACACCATAACAAAGAAATTTCTGGGTACCAGCGATCACTAGAAACATAATAAAATATACAGAAGCTACGAAAAAGAAAAGAAAAAGAAAAGAGAGGAAATGGTTCCAAACTAAAATTTAAAGACTAAAGGAAAAGATTAAATGACCAAACTAACAGTGATAGAAAAGCTTCCAGTTCCAATCAGATCTGGCGCTTGTCTTCAAGTAACCCCGGATAGTGTTCAAGTGAACACACTTTGGACAAATTACCCATAGACATTTGAACAAACCATGCATGAAAAATTGATGATATCTTACCAACTTCGATCTGACCATGAAGAATAACTCTGAACCATACTTACCATACCAGGAATTGGAGTATTAGGACCACCCAAAAGATAAAGATCTGAGGTAGATCAGAAGATTTGCTGCCGAAGCATATAAGATGGGTGGTGAGCATACAGTGAAATTTTAACGTCTAGTTCAAGCCGAACAAGCACAAATGGCGACACCTAGTAGATGATGTAATGCAGAAAGGCAGGGATGGGGGGGCGCAATAAACAGCTTCAGACGCTTTGTTGCAGAGGAAGTTTTTGAACATAACCGGTTTCAACATGTGACTCAAAGCTGAACAATATGTAGGGCGATGACCAGTAGATGACGTGGGGCAGAGAAGCAGAGCAGAGAAGGGGAAAAACCGTGTGCAATAAAGACGCAGTTATGCAGCGAAACGAAGCCATTTTAGCCGACAATCACACCTCAAAACAAAACATGTAAAACTTTTAGACATATCTACTTCAAGGTGAACAAACATTACTGCAGTTAACAAAGTCAACTACGAAACATATAAAGAACATAATATGGCACTAAAAAGTAGGAAATAGACCTCCGAGTTTGGATAAGCTGAAGACAGGAAGCCAACACAACAAAGTGTCCAGGACACCCCTTTTGACAGCTGAAATAGATTGTAGGAGCCATCCAAACCAAGTTTCTATCAAATCTCATGGTCATGACATCACCATAACTAATATAAATCCTGTTTGTTTAACTATCCTATAAAACTATAGTATTGCAGATACATCTCTGATTGTCCACGCATTTGCTTCAGTTCAGGTTCCAGCCTTAGTCTCTGCAAAAACAAGCAGGGGTCTGAGCAAAAATGCATGTAGAGGTACCAAGGTGAGTATAAAAATAATCACCCTATGACCTCTCACTTTCCATTAAAAGTTTTTTTGAAGAGCATCATTTGGTGAGAGAGGGCCAATTTTCATGGAGGAAACATGTTCAGCCTCATGAGAGTTGAGAAACAAAACATCAAGCAATTGCCAGGATTTTATAATTATAGTTCATTCAACAATTTTTATTTATTTAAATATGTGCCAGCAGAAGTAAAGCAATGTTATTGATTATAAACTGCATCACACCATAGGGCCTTGACTTACCCATTAGCATAAGGTGAATCACGACGAGCATGGCGACGTGGAGGGGACCTGCTGTAGCTACGACCACGTCGAGGAGTTAAGCTGCGGCGACGTGGAGATCTTTTTCCATGAGGACTGTAACTCCTGCCAAAGACAAGATAGTGAAGCAATGAAATAAAAATTTGAAGTCACCAAAAGATGGTGTAACAAAATGTATAGCCAACCAACTCAGTGAAAATGTGTTGGTTACAAAATATTTTAAGAAATCCATTCCTAGAACAGTGTCCAACATTACCAAATAAAACTTGCAAATAAATTTTCTAATTCAAATTGACAACATGTGGGATAGGAAACCGTCCAAAAGCAAATAAAGTTTGAAACATCAACGCAACAGGCAAGCCACATATTACAAATATGAACAGGTGAATATATATATAAAATAAAATTATTTATGAAGAAGAGAGGGCACACACAAATATTTCCATAAGTTTCAAATAGGCACATTTACCATCTAAAATCAATACTTGAACAAACTTGAGATACAAATTACAATAGAGGAAACATAATCGGATAAAGTGGATGGAACCAAAGTGGATGCAACACCTAATCAAGAGGATTAACGCAAACATCAAATTAACTCTACAAAAATAAAAATGCACACGCTGACACGCACATGCCATGTCACACACACACATAAAATTATTTATGAAGAAGCGAAGGCACACAAATATTTCCATAAGTTTCAAATAGCACATTTACCGAGTCACACACACGTGTCTCTACAAAAAATCAAACAAAAAGATAGGCGACAAAGGTGATTTTATATACTGATAATAATTCCACTCGTGCCCATGATACAATTAAAGTTATAATCAAAGAACACAAGCAGAGGACATTCAAATCTTCGACTATATAAAAACAAGTTCCTATGCATTTATGCTCTTAATTGCTTCCAAGCTGATTGCTTGATATAGTGATATTTAAACTAAATATAGGTCTTCGCTATTGCATACACATAGAGACTGCAGTAAGTTGAACTCTCAGTTTCTACAAATTCATAACTGATAAATAATATAAAGTCCATCTATAATTTTGCAAGTTTCTAATAAAAAAATAAAAGAGTACATGATCTGTCAAGTGTCAACCATATCAGAAAAATACAAAACAGTTAAAACACACCTGCGCCCATTCCCATAACTCGGACTTCCACGGCGACGAGGGCTAGGACTACGGCGACGAGGACTAGGACTACGGCGTCGTCCACTCCCATAACCGCGTGAACCAATGCGCGAGCGACACTCCCGAGCAAAATGACCAGGCTCGCCACACTCATAACACTTCAAGTCCTCACCTCCACCACGTCCACGTCCACCACCACCACCACCACGGCCTCCACCACTCTTAGAATTATGAGAAAGCTCCACACGCCAACCATTCTTCCCTATAAAATAAATTTTCAACTTAGTAGAACCATCATAAGTTCATAAAGCAGGATACAGAAAAGCTTCATCCTTCATACCAATTGACCACAAAAACTGTCTATCAAAATCTAGAATTCATAATTTGCTAACTGAAAAGAGTCTCATTTGTAGGAGAAATCAAATATCTATCATCAATTCAGTATATATCATCAAAGTTGGGTAAAAAATAAACTCATAATAAGCCCAAAATTGCCAAATTAATGATATTACAACAAACAAATAATCCAAATGCAATTCATCCTTTTATCAAAAAAAAAAAGAGCAATTTATCCAAATTAGCTCAATTTCATGCAATGAGAATATAAAAGAAAAAGAAGCTTCATACTGACCATCCAATGCACGAATTGCATCTACAGCATCTCTGCGATCATCAAACTCAACAAATGCATATCCTGGTGGCCTCCGAGCAACCCAGACACTGCATTATTTTTAATAAGTGGACAGACCAAACACAACAAACTATCTTCCAATCAGCTAAAATGAATTAAAATCCCAGAACCAAGCCAACAGTTCACTACAGATGCAACTTAGTACTTACACAAGGCAACAGTTTCCCTAATTAGAAACTGCCAATCACGAAAATCCAAAACACAAAGACTCCAATTTTCATTCAGATTATAGACAAAAATAATGGACCAATACATTCAGTCATTAAAACCCCAATCTTATAACAAGCACGAGAAAAAAAATGATCACTTTTGTCAATCATTACGACGACACCATACCCACATACTAATTCCAAAATCTCAATAAATTTCGACAAAGACCATCCGCTAAAAATATAAACTTGACCCCGAAAAAGAAAAAGAAACCTGCGAAGCACACCGAACATGCGAAATTCATCTTCGAGTTCCCTCTCGGTGAAACGAGGGTCCAAATTCCCAACGTAAACCCTAGACATACTGGCAAAGCACTTCCAAGTTGCAACCTTCCAAAAAAAAGGAAAAGAAAACCTAAAAAATCTTTTCGCAGAACGCGTAAAAGAGAGTTTGGATGAATTGGGTTTACCTTTGGAAGATATTTTTTAGACGAGAGAGAGATAGCGAGGGAGGAATGTAAACAACTATCACAGAGCCCCGCCAGAAACTATTAATTAATTAATTAATTAATTATTGTATGACTTTTAATATTGGTCGGAAACGTACAAGCAGCCTCTACTGGGCTTATATTGGGCCTCAACTATCTTTGTTCATTTTAAGAGTGAGACTGTTGCTAAACGTACCCCACCCAATTTTACCTTATATACAAGAGGACCTATTCGATAGTGTTTTCGGTTTCCGTTTTGGATTCAAATCACTTGTCAAAAAAATTGTGTCTCAATTTGTGTCTAACTAACTAAATTCAGCTATATGTACACGTTTTTTTTAAATAATTAAATGTAAATGATAGAAGTTGACATATTTGGTTGGTTAGATATAAATTGGAATATCAATAAAGTTTTTCAAGCTTTTTTTCCCTCTTTTTTGATATCAACTTTATAATTAAAACTAATAAATAAATAAGTGGTAGTATTAGGTGTGTACGTTTTTGTAGAAAACAATATCTTTTAATTTCTTAAAGATAATTTTATTTAAAGAAAATGTCGTTTTCATTCAATTTTTAGTTTATGGATGTCATTTTCATTCTTAATTACTTAAAATGATTATCGGATAAACAAGGTTTTTTTTTTTTTTTAATGTTCGAAACTAACATATTGTTAGGACAAACAAATTTTCAAAAAATATATATATATATTTTTTTTTTCTTTGTTACAAGAAAAACATACTCTAATAGGAAATACTCAAATTTATAATTAACGGTATATAGTCCGAATAATATTATTAAACTATAATTAAATAAAAACTATTTGGATAGTGTGAATAAAAACAAATTGTGGGATTAAGAAATGTATATTTGTCTTGAAATTGATTTATCAAAATAAAATGATATCTATAATGCTTTTTTCTATTCGAATTATTACAATTAATTCGATGTTTAAGTTGGGAAATACTACTCCATCCCACAACCTCGATGTTGTAATGGAGATGTTGAAAATATAAATATAAATTTTATATTATTATTTTTTAAAATAAAATTGAATGATTGAATCTATCCTCATTGAGATTGACATTTGACACATTATTTATTTGGTATTTTATTCTTTAAATTCATAACCAACTTTTCAAATATCAATAAAAAAGAAACAAAAATGATTAAAAATACGTTATAAAGAATCACATTTAAGGGTTATTTCTTTTAACTGTAAAATTAAACATTAAAAATAAATAAAATTTATCCCTGTAACCATTGATGTCAGGTCACAAAAAATCAGTATTAGAGATTTAAAAATAAATAATATTCATAAAAAGGAATATAAAAGGTTGATTGGTTGCATTATTGATTTTTTTTTTTTTTTTTGAAAGAGATTGGTTGCATTATTCGACACTATAAAACATCATCATCGTAACTGTAATCCCTGTCCTACCGATATGGTTGGTGTGGCCCTTGTCTCGTGCCAATAAATTCATCACTGCAATAAAAGATCAGTTGCATTGCAATTGCATACCCATTTTAACAAACAACCATCAAATTACAGACACAGAGTTTTATCACAACATTGGTCAAACATGTATCTCTCTTTTGTATTGGAACAACAAACATACATAAAGTTTTGAACTTTGAGAGAGACTGAGAGCTTGAGACAAAAGGGGTTGTTTTTATTTGCAATTGGGTGTTGAAAATGGAGGAAGAAGACAAGATTGAAGAGAACACAGTGGCACTGCTGGTTGATAGTAGCAGCGGTGGTGGTGAGTCAAGATGGGTTGATGGTAGCGAAGTGGACTCAGAGCCAGCACCAGAGTTTTCTGTTGAAGAAACTGGATCAAAAGATGGGTATGGATCCGTGAGGAGGAGGCTGGTGAAGAGACCCAACAGATTGAATTCTTTGGATGTTGAAGCAATGGAAATCGCTGCTGCACAGGGCCACCACTCTAAGGTGTGTGACACTACTACACTTCTAATATGTTCTTTAGTGTATCCTGTTTCATTGAATAATTTTGTTACTTGTTTGTGTTTTGATGTAATTGTTCTCATCTCTTGTTTTGAAAATATGTTTGTATGCACTTATAGGTACTGTGATAGATTTTGTAAAAGAAAATGGTATTTTGTTAGCCTTTTTTTATTCTCTTAATGTTTTGAATAATAGATGATAGGGATTGACAAAGATTCCAGTCATATGAAAGAGTGTGAATGATTGGAGAAGTATCGTTTTAATTTCAGTTTCGTGGAACCTAAATGGTTTCTCTATGATGCATATTCTGTACTGTGCATATTTGGTGTTTAAGAGTTCCCAAGACATCATTAGACATGTGAGAGGGCTTTGAAGTGCTTGCAAGAGCACTCAATGTGGCCTAGCACCGTGCAGCTTGTGGAGTTCACAACTGACTTAATGAACCACAGTTACAAATTTCGGTATTGCTTGATTGTCTAATAAGTGATTGATATAGAAATTTTAGTAATAGGCTTCATTAACGGCTTGGAAGAAAGAGTCGATGGAGTTTCAATTTTCAAAACAATCAGGCTGTAGAGAACAAATTCTACTTCTACACTATCAAATTAATAGTTATTATTAGTAATGTACATTATGACTGCATATCTGTGATAGTTTAGGAAACATTTACACTTGATTTTGGCCCTGTCGTAAATGTCAAATAAATGTACAACCCTTTCTCTTGCGTAACATGTTTATTAAATGGGTCAGGATGTTTCTATTTGGTACACTCTTGCTTTAGCATTTCAAACGCTTGGTGTAGTCTATGGTGACATGGGAACAAGCCCTTTATATGTCTTTACTGATGTATTCAGCAAAGTGGATATTGATAATGAAGTTGATATCTTGGGGGCTTTATCACTAGTGATGTACACAATTACTCTTCTTCCTTTAGCGAAATACGTTTTTGTGGTGCTCAAAGCCAATGACAATGGAGAAGGTAAGAATTTCCAATCATAGTCGTTTTGTCCTTGCTTTATTCATTTGTTATCTTTCTGACCATATTTATATTAACACATCAGTAATTCCACTCTCAGGAGGAACATTTGCTCTGTACTCGCTGATTAGCAGGTATGCAAAGGTTAATATGCTGCCAAATCGTCAGCCAGCCGATGAACTTATCTCAAGTTTTAGGCTTAAATTGCCCACTCCAGAGTTGGCAAGGGCTATAAGAATAAAAGACAAATTGGAAAAAAAAGGAACCCTGAAAACCATGCTCTTATTGTTGGTTCTGATGGGAACTTCTATGGTTATAGGCGATGGAATTCTTACTCCAGCTATATCAGGTACTTGATTTTAATACTCTTGACACTCTGCACCTGCTATGCCATGTTCACGAAAAGTTAACAGTTAGCTAGATGCAATGACTAGGAAATATGTTGTAACGATACTATATGATTCTCTATTATTCTTCTTTGGAAGTTGAACGTCAGTCATACGATCTTTTAGGAGTGGCAATAATGTCCACCATCTTTCAGATATGGGAAATGCAACGATGTTATCTATAAAATGCCTGAGACTACACAAATGTCTGATTATCATATATTATTGTTTTTCTGCAGTGATGTCTGCTGTGAGTGGTCTTCAGGGTCAAGTAAATGGAATTGGGACAAGTGGGTATCTGTCTCTTCTTTCTACTAATCTATAAATATGTATGATTTCTCTAATTGCCAAGATAACGTGGTAAAGAACCGAAGAGTGCTTATATACCCCCCACGACCATAATAATTAAATGAAAGATGTAAATAAACTGAATATAGTCTGGTTCTCTACTTCAAATTTATATTATGTTAGAATGATATATTGAATACAACTATCCAGTTTAAGCATGCTATAGGCTATCAATATTATGTTCAATATCACTATAGAGGCATAGCCGCATAGGCAACATCAAATAACCAATTTAAACAAGAGGACATCTAATCAAATTGATTTGTCTACAGGTGCTGTGGTAATTGTTTCAATCATACTCCTTATTGCATTGTTCAGCATACAGCAGTTTGGCACCGGTAAAGTGGGGTTCATGTTTGCTCCTGTACTTGCTCTGTGGTTCTTCTCATTGGGATCTATTGGAATTTACAACATGGTTAAGCTTGATATTTCTGTCGTAAGGGCATTCAATCCTGCTTATATCTATCTCTTCTTCAAGAAGAACACCAAAGATGCATGGTCAGCTCTTGGTGGCTGTGTGCTGTGTGTTACAGGTATTTTTCACCTATAAGGTGTGAGCTCTACTGGTGGACTGACAATGTTCACATGATATGCTTTGTACTAGCTTACCAGCGTGGCATAGATAGATATTTACGTCTTCCCCTAGATTATTTGTTTAAGGAATAGTTCTAGATAGTGCTTTAATTTGCCAATTTTTGGTCCATCTTGTCCAGGTCTTTGAAAATAATCTGGATACCATTTTGAGTATGCTAGTATTATCATTGACTGAGCCTGAGTGATAACTTGATACTTCACTTGATTGTTTGATGAGATACAACTTTTCTTCTTTTTCTTGTTTAGAGGTTGCCCTCTAGAATTGTAGAAAAAACCATAGTTTAATCATCAATCATGTAACATGTTTTGTATGTCATTTCAGGAGCAGAAGCAATGTTTGCTGATCTTGGCCATTTCTCAGTACAATCCATACAGGTTTTACTCTACACTACCCAACTTTATATTTCTTCATGGATTTTATTTACTTAAAGTCTCTTATTGTATTTCTACACCATTTATGCAGATTGCTTTTTCTTTTGTTGTGTTTCCTTGTCTTCTCTTGGCCTATATGGGCCAAGCTGCTTATCTTATGAAACACCCTGAATCTTCGTCAAGAATATTCTACGATTCAGTGCCAGGTGACATTTTCCAACCTTATGACTGCTTACATTCTTGCAGCAACCGTTTTGGTTTTCTCACATCAAAGATCTAGAGAAATATATATATATATATATATATATTACTATACCAAACGCTCATTTCATTTCCTAAATTTTGAACAAACAGAAAGTCTTTTCTGGCCAGTCTTCGTCATAGCCACTCTTGCTGCCATGATTGCCAGCCAAGCGATGATATCTGCTACATTTTCATGCGTCAAGCAATCTATGGCTCTTGGATGCTTCCCAATGGTGAAGATAATTCACACCTCAAAGGAACTAATGGGTCAAATCTACATCCCTGTAGTCAATTGGTTTTTAATGATGATGTGCATCATCGTAGTTTCCATCTTCCAGAGCACTACAGATATCGCCAACGCATATGGTTAAGTAATCCTCCTCTTGGAACATATCATTTTATCATTGAGCTATCCCAATGATATTCAAATCCTTCACCGTAGATCGTTTTGATTTCTTATGAGGAGGAATTGATATAATTACAATTCGCAGAACTAAAACTGTAATGTTGACTTCTGCTGATACATTTCAGGTTTTTATTGCAGGCATAGCTGAAGTTGGTGTGATGATAGTGAGCACAACCTTGGTGACACTTGTGATGCTTTTAATCTGGCAGTCAAACTTGCTTCTGGTCTTGTGTTTCCCACTTGTTTTTGGATCCGTGGAGCTCATCTATTTGTCTGCTGTTCTATCGAAAATTGCAGAGGGCGGTTGGCTTCCGCTTGTTTTTGCTTCTTTCTTTCTATGTGTGATGTACATTTGGAACTATGGAAGTGTGCTGAAGTACCAGAGTGAGTTCAGAGAGAAGATATCTATGGACTTCTTGCTTGATCTTGGCTCCAACCTCGGGACTGTAAGAGTCCCGGGAATTGGATTAGTATATAATCAGCTCGTCCAAGGTATTCCTTCGATTTTCGGACAGTTTTTGCTTACCCTTCCAGCAATCCACTCTACTATAGTGTTTGTTTGTATCAAGTATGTCCCAGTCCCAGTGGTACCTCAAGAGGAAAGGTTTCTGTTTCGAAGAGTTGGCCCGAAAGACTACCATATGTTCCGCTGTGTTGCTAGATATGGTTACAAAGACGTCCGCAAGGAAGATCACCATATATTTGAGCAACTTTTGGTTGGAAGTCTTGAGAATTTTTTGAGAAAGGAGTTTCAAGATCTTTCCCTAGAGAGAAATATTGAATTTGAGTACAATAATAGTGATTTAGTGAGTTCAAGGGATCCTGAAGTTCCAAGTAGTTACGGAGCTGATGATCTTAGAATGCCACTGATTCAAGATAAAATAACAGAAGAAGCAGGGACTTCTGCCCCAGAACAAGCTGTCTCAGCATTACCATCTAGTGTCATGCCGTCAGATGATGATCCGAGTGTGGAGTACGAGCTTTCAGCTCTACGAGAAGCAATGGATTCAGGATTTACATATCTTCTTGCACACGGGGATGTGAGGGCGAAAAAGAACTCGTTTTTTTCTCAAGAAACTGGTTATAAACTACTTCTATGCATTCCTAAAGAGGAATTGCAGATCAGCTACTGCAAATATGAGTGTACCTCACAAGAATATCCTTGAAGTCGGTATGACATATGCGGTCTGATTTTGTTTGTCACATCTATTTTTGTCCCTCTATTGGCAGCCAATGTTGATCTCTATGTAGAGACCTTGATAAATGTTGAAGAAAAGTAGGACTTATAAATATTTTGCTCCTCCACGTTGGCATGCCTACACAAAGATTTGTGTTCAATACATATATATATATTCTTGTCTTCAATCACTTATCACCTTCAATATGAACCCTATCACTCCCCTGCACTTTCAATTAGATGTCAAACTTCAAAGGGGTGAAAATAGTTAATAGGAACTCTTAATGCATTAAAAATTATAAGTTGTGCGGACGTTCGCAGCAGAGAATTTTTTAATATTCATTCGAGTCGGGAGCTACCCATTTCAGTGTTTTGAGTGAGTCAAATGCTGAAAGATGATTTTCTTACGAAGACCATATGTTCTGTAACTTTACTCCCATTTTCTCAACATCTTTTTGAAAAACTGTAGTGTCGAAGCAGTTATAGCATCCGGGTCAATTAGGTTACTTGTCTCTCCTCCAAAGTTCTTGTAATGAATTTACCTTTGAAAGACTTGCCTTTATACTGTTCTTGGTCCCTAAGTTTCTTGACTTCTTTTGGTGGGCTAAAAGTTGGTCTGTACCAAAAAAAAAAGTTGGTGTGTTGAGTCAATATCTGTTGTCTGATTTGTCATATTAGAGACCAAGTCTAGCAAAAGCAGTCTCATATGGGTTTTAAAAATGTAATTAATTAGTCCAACAAATTTTATATGTTTTAAACCTCAGGTAACGGGTCAAAGGTCTGTTAACAGACATTGTCGTGTGTTTGTAAAATATATACGGTAGGATTCGAACCCTTCAAAAGAGAGTGCACAGCACCTAACTAAACTAAGAGCAGACATGCCTTTTAAGTTTATATTTACATATAAAACTTTTCCATGTTCGATCTGATTGATGTTCTTGATAATGTGATGACATGTGTATCACTTCTCATCCCCAATTTTTATATTTTCCCAATCTTGTAGTTTGATTTATAACAAATAATTTCATGAGCATGCGAGGCTTATAGAACTTAATTAATTGTAAAGGATAAAAGGTAAGTGAAGGGTTGGATATAAAAATGGGTAGGTGATTAGAAATTGAGTAGAACCATACAATAATTAAATGGACGGTTGTTTATTATCAATATCTTCAATTGGGCATGGGCTGCTATTTGCTATTTGCTATTTGCATGACATCAATCAATTTTATACAATTCCTTTTATATAAAAAAAAAACATAATTAGGTCATCAATATCTTAATTGTTAGAAACCTATATTTATATGATTAGTCTGCAAACCTGAGAGATCAACCATGTAAGTCCGTAAGGCAATTTCTACTATAAAGAAGATCAAACCCCTAACACCGAAGAAAAAGGGAAGTACTTACACACTTCGTTAAGAGTGGATATGTATATTTATACTTACACACTTCGTTAAAGAGGATATGTATATTTATATTATTATACTCCGGACTCCGGACCTTAGTTTCTCCTTATTATTTTCTAGAATATGCCATTCGATTCTTTTCAAGACCATGATGAAAAGATCTCACAATTTATTGTTTTGTCTTTTTTAGATAGATACACTTGTTCTCCAAGTCAATACAGCAAATCTTGATGAGAAATTGATATGGGTCAAAAATGACAGACAACTTAGGGAGAAAAACTTGTATGGGAAGGTCTCAGATAAAAATGAGACATATATATATATACATATATATGATCGTTTGCACATTAAAAATATAAATGATATCATATATGTTTCATTTTTATTGAACAGTCTTACCACATAGACGTGTAAGACTATCCCATGTAAATTTTTCTTTGATTTATAAACTAGAAAATTAGGAAATAAAAAGTGTGATGTGTCCAACTCGCACTAGAATTCACCACGTGTGATGAAATGTCGTGAAGTATGTGTGTATGCATGCGTTCCATTTGATCAAGTGTAAGTTTACATCATCAGAGTGATTGAGACGTGCATGTCCTATAATACTATATGCACCGCAGACAACTAATGGATTGCACACTCAGATCCACTTTTTATTGAGTTTCAATTAAGAACTTGTAAATTTACTCCTCCATGAGTACCAATACAATACACTATCATGCATCTTAATTGATTACATTTTTTGTAGATATAATTTTTCATTACATGATCATATTCTTTTTTATTGAATCCTCCAAAATAACTTGTTTTTGAATGGAATTTAATAATTCTAAAACCTAAATAGATTACATTATTATCAAATGCATTGTCGAATATATTAAAAGTGTTGTCATGCATGCGAGCTTGTAATTCTAAAAGGTCTCAAAAAGGCTTAATTATAAGTTGGTAAACAATAATTGAAGTTTGAAAATATAAGATATATGGGGAAATGAAATAGTTGTTGATTTTCTAAGTGCGTGTGTTGTGATAATGGGGAAGATGATAGATCATCCAAATGGTTAAATGGTCCCCCAGTTATATGTAGGGGACCTTTAGAGGGTCTCGATGACTTCTTTTACATGCTTCTTCTTTTTGAAGCACTGTTATTCCTATCCATCTCAGTACAAGTTTCGTTACAAGAAAAAAGTAATGTCAGTCTTTCTAATTTTTTTTTTAAATTCTTTTCTAAATAGTGTTGGCATGTGACGTGTCAACATCACATCACTCACAACATAATCTCGTGATTTATAAGATGTTGACACGTCATGTGCCAATACCATTTGAAAAGAAATTTGGGAACAAATTTGAGAAGTCTAACATTACTCATAAGAAAATATTATGTTTATTGCGATACTTTATTGTCCTGAATATAAATTCATAGTAAATATTAAAAGAAAATTCAAGATTTAAATCTTTTGTCGTGGAAGATCTACAGGTAAAATGGTTTTTACAACATGTGTAACCTAGAGTAAAACCGTTCGTTGCGGTAATATTTACAACACTCTTTTGTCACATATTACGATATGTTCAACTCAAACAAACTTTATATGTTTAAATATTTTGAAGACACTCTCAAGACATATTTTAAATTTGCACTAACAAAATCAATAACCCAATGTATTTTGTAATTTAATTTATCATTAATGCATGGTCTTTGGTTTATTAATAGTATGCATTATATACTAGAGTTAGACAAAAGAAAAAGTACGGATTATATATGTACATTCTTCTTTCTTTTATTTTATAAAATAAATGGGATATTATCATATGTCTATTATGTGAAAATATCAATTCTACATACAAGCAGTATACTCTATCTATTTTCAATATATATATATATATATATAAGAAAAACCATATATATTCATAACATAATTGAATGTTAATAACACTTACAAGAAGATTCAATTCATATCTGGTCGTAGCCTTTATCTGATTTTATTGTTAATCTAATAAAAACTTAAATTACAAGATTAGGATTTATTTTTTCTCTATATCATACAAGGAAAATTTTCACTCAAACTCACAAAGTTAAAAAAAAATGCTAAGATAAAACTTAAACTAGTTAGGACACCTGTCAAAACAAAGTTCAATTATAAAATTGTAAAACAATATTTTTAAAAAGTATTGCCATAAATTTAAGAGTAACGAAATAAATATATATATATATATATATATTTAGAGAGTTTAAATTCCCAATTACATTAAAGGGTGTGGGGGATGCTTACTTACCCATGGAATACCTAAACTTTGGTCAATTAATTGTAGAGCAATAATTGTGGAGTTTGTTTTAATAAAAAAAAATTTAAAGAATAGGGACAAAGCAAATTTGGAGAATAAATGGTTGGAGTAGCAACTTGATAGTTAGAATGTGACATAAAATTGCCAAAGAATGTCAAGTCACTAGCTTGACACTTGGAAGTTGCTTTGATTAGTGATTATCACATCAAATGACACATTACCCTTTGGAACACCCCACAAGAGAAAAAAAAAACTAAAAAATTTAATGGTTTTAAATTTTTTTAATTGAAATCTTTTTAGATAATATCGATCGTTACAAACACAATCGGAATAAAACATGATTGGTATACAACTCTTAATGCTATAGGCACGATTCGATCAAAAGACAAAGGTGAGATCCAAATTCCTATCATAAAATTATGACCAACAAGTGCATAACCATTTTTTTTAATAGTTGATGTGCACATATTTATACATAATTAATTAAAAAGAAGCTATTGAAATTCAATTTATTTGATAAGGAAATACCAACCAGATTCATTCATAGAATATAACCCTTTAAAACAAAAAAGAAAAAATAAACACAAACAAACTAATAAGTGAATAAATAATTAAAGAAAAATCCAATAATATTTGGCCCAATTTGACCATATCAGACAGAAAACACAAACAACAAAATAAGTTGAGTTCCATCAACCATATCTCAATTAATACTCAATTAATAATGCATTCGTGCGGGAAAAAAAAAAGCTGAAGAAATACAAAAAAATCCTCTTTTTCATACTCGCACGGCATCGATCACAATTCACAACCTTTGAAAATATCCAATTAAACGTGTGAAACTGGTGAGATACCAATCAAGTCATCTAATCATCTTTTCTCCTCCTAGCTACCAATACCATAATATTCTTTCTAATTAGTTGCTAACTTGGTATCCAGTCCACCTACTAATTAAGTCCACTTCATATATTCAATCTTCAATATATCATCAATCATCATCATCTTATTTTATTGTTTTTACTATTTTCCAGATCAAGAATAAAATTTAAACTTTAAAGCAAATTAACTAAAGGAAGGATAGAAAAAACTAGAAAAATATTAGAGTCAGTTTCAATTGTGAACCGCTATAAAAAGGTAAACTCCTCACAGCTATCCTTTAAAAATCTTTATCTACACTTGAAATTATTTGGTTTTGGTATATTATTTTCAAATTGGTTACATTTGTCAACTTTGGATAATTCGATCTTTGAAATGTTCTTGATGTATAAGTAAATTCATTTATTCATCAAAATATCTCATTTCAATTTTTTTTTTAAATAAAATCACCAAATCAACTTATTATAAAATGAGATTCGGTGAGACTTGAGAAAGTTGATATATCATGAAAACCAATCAGAAAAGATTTTAATATCTACAAAGAGAGTTGTAGATTTATGGGAATCTAGATGGTTGAATAAATGGATATTGAATTTGGCATCTCATTTTGAAGCCCTAAAATTTGGTAAGAGTACTTTGAATGTTTCTTTTGGGAAATTACCAAGAATGAGTGGTGGTGGTCCAATTTAAGGAGGAATATAGAAGCACCACTTGCCCAACCCCAAGTAATAATTAATTAATTGTTTTAATTAATTAATCAATTGTTAATTAATTTGCTAATTATATATTAATACTGAATAATCAAAAGCCTCTCCTATTTCTATGCGACCTAACAACACTTTTGATTTGTTTATTGTGAGTTTGGTGGTGCACCTGACCTGATTTTGTATGTTTAATCGTTTTTTTATCTTTAATATTACCTATCTCTCATTTTCAATTTAGATATAACTTTAAATGAATCAATGATCTGTCGGAATCTATTTATAAAATACGTCGAAAATGCACACCTCCCGTGCTATAAATTACATAACCAACCATTGTTATTTAGTCTGTAACCCTACCGCAGTCTCTCATCTGGGTACACTAACATGCATACTCATATATTTTGGTCAACTACTAGTTTTTCTTCCTAAAAATCCCACTTTTTATTGTTGCTTTTACATGAACCATGCATGAACATGAAAATCCACGTGTTTTTGCTCATCGAAACACACCAACTTTGTTACTTTTTTTTTAATTAAATAGTTTAAAATATAAAAATATCCTAATTTTTGGGAATTTTTGTGTTATTTGCTCCATTTATACACTAAAATATTGTTCAACTTCCTGTGATTACTTATAAGAAGAAAAAAAATAATAACTTCCTGAGATAACTTGTTGAAGATACCATCACTATATTTTACACAAACATAAAGAAAGGCATCCAATATAATCAATGGCCAAAATTACATTTCTGAAACTTTTGATCATCTCATGAAATTAAGGAGATAAAAGCAAAAGAATAATCTCTTCAAAATATGAAAATTCTATAATGGAAATTTTAATGACGTGACCGATTGACAATTCAATAGTATCTAATTAAATTATAATTAAATCATTCAATAGCTTTAATTTCTTTCTAAAAATAACATAACTTTTTAATCAATAGACAACCCACCACCACCACCACCATCTTCTCAACACCTTAAAAGAAAACCAAACCTAATTATTAACTTCCACGCCAATCCAAAAAACTATTGTTTTCTTTTCTTTTCTTTTTAGATAATCCAAACAACTTGATATGTACATGCAATGATTAATTAAAACTATAACCTATATAACTATACACGTGCAACACATGCATATGTAACTATTTTTTCTCTCTTCTTTTTGGTTCATTATAACCAGAAAAGAAATTATAAATAAATAAATAAATCAGAGATTTTTATTTTTTTCTGTAGCCAAAAGGTTGAAGCAGAGCAAAAAGATGAAGTGGGTGCCAGGTTGCCAGGTTGCCATGTGTATCCGTGGAAGTCTCTCGACAATTCTGTGTTAATACTTAATAGTGACATTTTTCTCATTTCTTTTTATCGTGTGAGTGAAGAAAGTGACTGTGTTTTTTTTATAAAAAAAAAAAATTCCAGATGTTTAATTCTTCTCTCCGCATGAGTTTATAAAAGTTTTTTTTTTTGAATTTAGTTTAGTTTGGAATTTAATTAATTAATTGAATTTTTTGATATAAATAAGTTTAATTTTTCTTAATGATCTTTTAATTTAATGATCTGTTCAAAGTTAGATATCTGCATGTGACAGATGTCATAATTAAAGCTGCCATGGCTCTGGGGAATCAAAAAAGTAATTTATATTATAAGGTAATTAGAAAGTAAAGAAACTCAATTAGTTTTAACAATTTTTATTAATTTATTTTAAAATGCTAGGACATTTCAAAACATCTACGGAGATGAAAATTATATATATATATATATATATAAAATTTAGATTATATTTATATATTACAAACAAACAAAAAACTAATGAAACGTGCAATATCTTGTTGTTTTTGACATAAATCGTCATATATTTTTTTTTCAACTTTCAACTAATAATTATTGTTAACATGCACTGATGCACATGAGCTGGTCATGTGAGTTTCACAACTTAATTGATAAAAAAAAATAAACACAATAAATTAAAATTTGTTCATATATAAGTAATAGATATAATAATACATTTTATTTGTGGACATTTTTTTTTTTGAAGTACAGAAAATTATGAGCTCGATTGTCTAGTATAATTGAATATGTATAAGATCTTTCAAATTTCAATCATCAAATTCTATTTCTTTACGAAAAAATTGGATAGACAGCTGTGTGATAGTGTGTTATTATTACTTATTAGTCAAAAAATAGTTATATACTTATATCTATATCGGTTTTCAAGAGACAAAAACTTGGAATTATTCTATTTTAGATTCCTAGGGATAGCTAAAACTCAAAGAAATAGTTGGAAAATGATGGTAGGCACCATTAACCATTATACAGTCGGGATCTCGTATAAAAAATATTAAGTGATATTTCTACATCGAATGATTATTATATCATATATATATATATATATATATAAATTATTCAATATAGTAATCTTATAAGTTTTTTTATACATGACTTGATTCCACAATGTTATAAAACATATAATATAATGTTGTGAAATTTATTAAATTATTCGATATAAACAAATCACAATGGTTTCAATAAATTATTGAAAATCTATATTGAATTGGTAAAAGTGTGCATATCTTCTAATTAACACACCAACAAAACATTCTTTACAATTTGTCATAAACTTATTAATCAAAATAGATTCTTAATTTAATTATTTTTCCAAATGAAATTTATATATATATATATATAATTACTTTGTTGAAAAAAGGGTGGTTGATTGTTTTAGGAACTTTCAAAAGGTTAATTAATGAGAAATTGTTAATATTTTAATATAAGTATTATATAAGAAAATGAAAATGGCAATGACAGCCCACCAAATGCAATGCAAAAAACGGGGTTAAAAGAGTCAACTCAACAAATTCATGTGTCAAACCAAAACTTTGACTAATAATTAATTTGAAAGAACGAAAGCTATTATTCTCTTTTCTTTTGTAATCAACTTTATATAAAGTTTCAATTATATGAACCGACAATGCTCTTATCAAGGGTTACTGTCATCTTTTCTCACAATTTCTAATCTCTTTTCTCCGTTTTTTTTAAAGAAAAATCAGCTAGTGCAAATATTATATATATATATATATATAAAAATTAACATCATACCAAATATTAACCATGTTATATCTATAATAAATTATTAAACCTTCTTCAAACATGGTGTTATATATAGAGAGAGATTCATAAACCACCAAAATGACTTACACATCACATTGTAACAAAGTTAACAATAAATGAAGGAACTTCTTACATCTAGACCAATTCTTGGTACGAGCCAATTGAGCTAGCAAATAAGCTACAAAATTAACTTTCGAAAAGTAAATTTAAATTCTACCACTTTGATCAAAGTGGACAACGTATCAAAATATCTCAAAACCACTCCAACATTAGACAAGAGAAATGATTTGGAATTAATCATATCAATAAAAACATAGAATCTGACTCAACCTGCTTTAACCAAATTGATAACAACTAAATAATCTTACTCTATGACATATAGGATAAAGACATGTATCTCCTGCTAACTTCAGCCAGGTTGATAACTGTCACAGAATCTGACTCAAAACAAATATGATAAAAGTATGTATTTCATATCAACTAAAAAAGCTGACTCAAAATAAATATGATTTGAAAAGAAAAGAAGCTTGTATCTCTGACAGCTCCAACCACAAGTTGATAACTACTATAGACTTAAGATGAGTACCATAAAAGTCTGTATCTCCTGTCAGTTATGGAATTTGACTTAAGACCAATATGATAAAATAAATAAATAAAAACTTGTATTTCTTGCCAGATTGATAATATCAAAGAATCTGACTTAACAAATAAGATAAAAGTATGTATCTTTTGCCAACTCTAACTCCTTCAAAACAGTTAATGTCTCTGCAACTTCAATAGCAAAAGACAGTGGAAACCTTTTCACAAAAGCAGACAAGCAGTCATGACAGATCCCTTAATTATCAAACATGAAAGACTGATTAATATATATATATATATATATATATACAATTAAGAATAATGTTACACATCCAAATTATTTGTCTAAAATTATACCTAAATAGTGTGATAAATTAGTTGTATTTAACCTACCATTCACCACAACATTTCATGATTAATATGGTGGTTACAATTTTTATTTCAATTGTCAAATCATGATGGGTAATATGACAGTTACAACTTACATGTTGAACCATGAAGGATATAATTTTTGACAAATTATTTGGAAGTCTTATATATGTTTGATATGGCTTTTGAAATAATCAAAAGCGTTTTCTTAATGTTAGAAGCTATTTTGAAGTTTTTTTTAGTCGTTTGGCAAAACTCAAAACAGTTTTTGTAATTATATGAATTGTCTCAAATAACCTTAATAAAAGTCATTTTATATCTATTTGGAGAAGTCCGGAATTTGAGCTTTTCCAAAAAACTTTTTTAAAACATATGAATTGACTCAAATGTCCATACAACTCTTTCTTTATAAATATATTATCAACACATTTTTTTGTAATTTACACAACAAAAAACCATTTAAAAAATACATTGTGAACATTTTTTTTCTAATTTACACAATCAAAAGTCTTTTTTGTTAGAAGCTCTATTTATTAAAAGTTCTACTACAAAAATATTTACTATAGAAGCTCTACTTAAAAGACAATACTAAACGCATCATTAGTACAATTAGAGCTCTTAACACTCGTAATCAAAATTGAATTTACCCTGGTTAAAATAAATAAAAAATCAAGAAAACAAAATCTCATTACATAATCTCCCTCACTTATGTCAAACAATTTATTATTATTATTAATATTATTTGAAAACAATGTCAAACAAATTATATTTACATTTTAACAAGGGCGGTTGGTTTGTTTGTTCATTTTCATGTCTATCGTGCGTATGTTGAAATTCTAAAAGGTGGAGTTGAATGGAACAGTTAAACTTTAATTAGTTGGTTAAAAGTTGAAGTTACAAACATGAAAAAATTTGTCAGGTTTCAATTTCCATATATCATTTAACATTGCCACTTCACAAGCCCAAGCGGTGACGAACTCGATTTCTCATTGATCTCTTTTCACTAAATTAACTAAAATAAACTCGGTCTATGTTTTTTGTCTCTCACTCTAGAAAAAAAATTATTATTTTCTCTCTGAAGGGGTGTCTATAAATATTATCAAATTCTAATTAATATTTTAAAAGCTGTTCTGATTTAAAGTCTAGGTGCCCATCACCTGTGGCTTCTTATTTTTCTCTTTTTATGGGTTTTCGAGTTTGTTCTTGCCGTGTCCCCCATTGAAGGTTGTTCAACTTCTGTCTGCATTGACTCCTCAATAAATAAATAAATAATCTTTTTGTGGTGTTGTTTGTTTCTTATTAAATAAAATCCATTATTCAGTGCTTCTCTCACGTTGTTCTATACAAAAGGTTACTTATTTGGGAGGGTGTTTTTACACATGACCACAACTGCTTTGAATCATAACTTCCTTTTCACAGAAAAAATGAATATTTAGAGCTTTTGAGACTTGCCCACCATGGATCCGGAAACTGGGGTTTATCAAAATCCTGTTAAGGTGAGATGGGTTGATTCAATTTTTGATTTTTATGACAAACTCATTGCAGTTTTGCTGTCAAGTTCCAGTCTTGGTTGCAGATAGATTAATTTTTCATTTATTTTGAATGAACTCATTTCAATTCTATGATCAATGTCTCTGTCTTTCTTTTGCAGGAAGAATCACGTATGTGACTGTTTTTACAAACATGCATTAATTTTATAATCTCTTTTATGATCAAATTGTTGTCTTTGTGGCAGATGCATTTATTTTTGATTTTTGAAGCAAACCCAATTCGGTTTTTCTTATCAGATTGTTGTTGTTTTTGTTGCAGAGAGAATCATGGAAGACAGTATTAACTTTAGCATATCAAAGTCTTGGTGTTGTCTATGGAGATTTAAGCACTTCACCGTTATATGTATTCAAAAGCACATTCGCTGAAGATATTCAACACTCAGAGACAAACGAGGAGATTTATGGAGTTTTATCTTTCATCTTCTGGACTTTAACGTTGGTTCCTTTGTTTAAATATGTGTTTATTGTGCTTAGAGCTGATGATAATGGTGAAGGAGGGACTTTTGCTTTGTACTCTTTGTTGTGTCGACACGCCCGAGTCAACTCACTGCCCAATTGCCAGTTGGCAGATGAGGAACTCAGTGATTACAAGAAGGATAATATTGATTTTGCACCAAAGAATGGTTTTGGGTCGAAGTTGAAATCCACTCTGGAGAGGTACAGGGTGTTGCAGAGGTTTTTGCTTGTATTGGCTTTGATTGGAACTTGTATGGTGATTGGTGATGGTGTGCTCACACCAGCTATATCTGGTAATGTCACAATTTAGTTTCCTTTTTTTTTTCTTTCTGTGTACTGGTTTGGTATTTTGTGATTTTAGGAATGTCTGAGGGATGAATTTAACTGTTTGATGATTGAAATTGTTTGTGCAGTTTTTTCTGCAGTGTCAGGGCTCGAGCTTTCCATGGCTAAGGAGCATCACAAATGTAAGATCCTTATAATTCATTAATTTGATTCTAATTGATGAAGTGTATAGTATGTAACGACCTTTAAAACTAATAATCAAATCACATTTAGGTTTTTTAAAGGTTTGGTACTGCATAGTTCTTCTGGGTATTTTTCTTGATATAATTGTGGACGCATAATTTCTACCAGAATTCGTTGGAGTGAGAATTGTTGGATTTCAGCAGAATCAATATCTAGTTCCTGTATTGGCAGTCCCAACTTCCCAAATTTTCAAGCTTTTGTGCCTTTACTGTTGTCTAGGCTTTTCCAAAATTTCTACTGCACACTTCATAGCTTGTTCAATAATCTCATAAAAGATAGTGTATATATTTCTACTGCGCTGTTAAGACTTAAGTGGAGAGTGTTTATGTGTTCTTCCCCGTTTTCATAGTGCCTCGTTGTGAATCCCTTGGTGTTACTTGTTTAACTCTGATTATGATGATTTTTTGCCAATTACAATGCTAAATTGGCATGTATATGAAGTGTAATTTTCAGTATGTGTTCAAACAGTAAAGTTATTTTATTTTTGTGATGTTTTGCCACTTGGCCGTGTTGCTTCCAGCTATGGCTTTTCCGTTGAAGTTCTTGTGATGTGCCGATACTTAAAAGTGCTTAGTGAAATGTGTTGCCTATCTGGTTTCAACTTCTGAGAGTGTAAATTCAGGCAGTGGGTTTCACTTCTTGATGGTTTTCAAATCTAGTATAGAGGCTGTGTCTAAACATATCAAAGTAGTCATCAGTAATATCTCAGAAGCAAGCCTCTGTTAGCTTTCATAGAGTTGTTGGGTAAATATGCAATTGTGGCGGGTAGGTTATGATTTGCAAAGGGATTTGTTGGTGCATGGTGGAGGGTACAAGTGGCTCAATAATCTAAAAGTTTACCAGTATTAGCCAAACAATAGACATGTCGACTTATTGAAATTTGTGCAATCTGAGTTTATTAATTTTGACAATATGACCATTGCATGGGCTTGAGAAATCACATCCTTTGATCCTTTTATAATTCGACAACTTTAGTCCTAAAACTGTTGCAGCCATCATGTATATAAATTTACTCAAGACGGTATAAGATAATGTATACACTTACTATAAAAGTAGTCTATACTTCAATATTTCTATAATGCGAGCACCTTCAGTATATGTGGAGTATTTTGTTTGTAAAGTAGGCCGCTTCTCGTTTTCTTTTCTCACTACTAGTGATACTGTAACTACCACAGCTGCTGAGTGCTGCTGCTAATTACTACTTTAAACTTGCATGTGAATTGAAATGAATTTAAGTAAAGTTTGTAACCATAGAACTTTTGAGTAGATTAATTTGTTGGTGAATATAAGACAGTAAGGCTCTTAGTAAATCATAAGATATTTTAACAAAAACAACTAGTTTTAAATTTCAGGGATTTCAATCCTAAAAACAAATTTGTCAGATTTATTAAAGTGTACTTGCTTGTCCTGTTTTTTCTCTTGAACGCATCAGCAATTAGATGTTATTACTCATTTGTTCTTCCCTTTTATTGTAAATTGCATTCCCTCATTAAGAATCCTTCTTGAAAGTTCATTAATTTTGCAGATGTAGAGGTCCCAGTTGCTTGTGTCATACTGATAGGCCTGTTTGCTCTCCAACATTATGGCACACACAAAGTTGGGTTCTTGTTCGCACCTGTGGTTTTAACATGGCTTCTGTGCATCAGTGCCATTGGTTTATACAACATCCTTCACTGGAATCCTCACGTATATCAAGCACTTTCTCCATATTACATGTATAAATTTTTAAAGAAAACTCAAAGAGGAGGCTGGATGTCCTTGGGTGGAATTTTATTGTGTATAACAGGTATTTGCACGGGATTAATTATATTTTGAAGCCATCTACGATCAAAGTGGTTTGTACAAATTCCTAATGCACATAATCATTTTCCAGGCTCAGAAGCTATGTTTGCTGATCTGGGACACTTTTCACAATTGTCAATCAAGGTACATAACTACATATTCTTGAATACTTAAACCTATACCGGTAATCTCTTTTACTAGATTGACATGGAGTGGACCTGGTTAAGTAGCTCCTGGTCTGTATCTGATTGATGTTCTAGTATCTTAGACTTGTACTTGCTTCGGTTATTATCTGGATGTAGAACAGTAGAAGGTGCAAATCTTGTATCTTCTTTCTTTGCACCTTGCCAATCATATATTGAAACATTTGAACCAATTCTTTTCTCACTTTCAGAATATTAAACAGAACCATAGTGCTCTTAAGCTAGATGCACACATGTGAAAACAATCCTTTGCATCTGGGTCCTTGATCAAAAAGAATGTCTGACAAACTCGTAATCCCATGACATAAAGGGAGAAACTAATTCAGGAATTTGTATGGAAGAGTCGAGTGATCTTTATGTACTTCAAAAAAGAAAACTGTGATCAGCTTATCCACATTTAATGATAGATTTTTTTTTCTTTTATAATATTTCTACCTGCTGCTTAATGCTGCCCAATTCTTGTTTATGTATTCAATTACCTCTATTTGCAAATGTTGAATCACTCCTCAAGTGCTGTCTGCTATTAATGTAGCTATTCTAGTCTGCAGTTAATAGGATTAGGGCTTCTCTTCATAAGGTCAACAATTCTCCATTACAATTATCTGGCTGATCCTACCATCTTCGTCTCTTTATATGTTTCAGGTTATCTAATAGCATTTTCTTTTAACTTTATACAACTTCTGGATCTTAGGGTGTAATTAAATGACCATTAATAGCAACGAAACAAAAGATATCATGTCTTACAATGGCTAATGCAGACAACTGCACAAGTGCTCCTTTTTGTTCAGTCTTGTACCATATTGAAAATAATAATTGGATATTAACATTTCTGCAGATTGCTTTCACCTCATTGGTTTATCCATCCTTGATTCTTGCATATATGGGACAAGCTGCCTATCTTTCTCAGCATCATGATGTTAACAATTATTATCGAATCGGATTTTATGTGTCTGTTCCAGGTAGGTACTTCAAGTCTTTCTCTGTGAAGATTAAATAAAATGAATTATTAGTGAGTTCGGCTTATTGAAAGTAATTAGCATTTTTAATTCAGAGAGACTGAGATGGCCAGTACTGGTGATAGCCATACTTGCCGCAGTTGTGGGAAGCCAAGCCATCATCACCGGCACTTTCTCAATCATCAAGCAATGCTCCTCTCTGGGTTGCTTCCCTCGAGTCAAAATAGTCCATACATCATCCAAAATCCATGGTCAGATCTACATCCCAGAGATTAATTGGATATTGATGCTGCTATGCTTGGCTGTTACTATTGGTTTTAGAGACACGAAACGCCTGGGCAACGCATCAGGTATGACAATGATAGTAGTATCTTGATCTAAAGTATATTAGTAGGTCTTTCAGAGTTCTTGTAACTCCATGTCAGTAAGCTGAATGTTTGACTTGATGCTAGTTCTAGTTTTTATAGATGAGAGAGTTGGTTTCGCATATGTGTTCAATTGAATCTCCCTCGTTATGCATTATGAATCTCAACTCCCTGAAGCATGGTTTTTCTTTAGCATACTGAACACATGTATTATATGTAGTGTGGTGCTAAACCTGCATATAGATTCCCTTAGGAGATTGCTCATGATGTAATCTACCTTCACCCATTTCATTTTTAATCGGATTCTATTTTTCTCTGTGGAACCTTATGGGGTAAAAAAGCATGATTATACTGAGGTATGACTAAATGTGAAAAATACCCTGAACAGTAATTGAGTGTTTTTAGATTGTATTAAGGTGATATATCTTGAATTCTTGATTGCCGGTTGATTTAGCATTTTAAAGGGTATGATATATCTAAGGTTTTGAAAGGCAAAATCGAGCCTCGATGCGTAAGCCTTAAATAAATAATTAAAAAATAAATAAATAAATAAATAAACAACAGAAAATTATAAAAACAAACTAGAAATTCAGATTTCATAATTCATAGTTTCAGACCATAATATCAATGACTAAATAACATTACTTTCAAATAAAAACACAACATAACTTAGTTCATAATAGAGAAAATTAATAAGAAAGCAAAGTCATAAGACAAAAGACTAAAACCATGAATCCTCCCATCCCAAACTAGAAATTTAGACCAACTCTTAGAGTTAAAATCTATGATTCTATGACTCTTAAGTCTCCATCTAAATATCTATTCATTAATTTCATCAACGCAATTGGGATTGGGATCGGGATCGGGATTGGGATCATATGGAAGACGAAGGACTGTGTTGCTGTGCTGTCTTTGTGGAGAAGAAGAAAACAGATGGTCTTTGTTGAGGAGAAGGAAAATATTTCTGATCTTATCCTTTCTTCACTTCTTTGTTGGGCACTTGGGCTAGCGTCTTTTTTAAGTGTTTTTTTGTGTGTTTTATGTCCTTATTTCAGAGGTTTGTTTAATAACAGGCCCAAAACAATAGCCCAACACTATTTTGATTTCTAAAAATTGAAGACCCAAACAACCAAATATCAAGAACAGGACCAAAACTATGGCATTTTTGAGGCATAAGCCTCATGCGCCTGGAGGCGGATTCGAGGCACTGCGCCTGGAGGCGAATTCGAGGCACTGCGCCTCGAGGCGGATTCGAGGCACTGCGTCTCAGAGGCGTCTGCCTCACAGAATGAGGCCTGCGATTCTAAAAAATCCATTTGGCCTGTCGAGGCGATTTTCTAGCGCCTCTGCGCCTCAAGGCGGACGCCTCAAAACGCCTTTTAAAACCATGGATATATCAATAGGGTCGAAATGAGGTATGCTTTAGGTTGGCAGTGCTTCAAAATTCTAGAAGTCCAAAAACATTACTAGGCTTGATGAAAGACTGAAGGATCAGAGCTCAGTTCATGAGCAGAAAAATATAAAAATACTAGAAAATCCTTGTCGAAGAAATAAATATACTAGGATGACAGAAAATTCTAACTCACTATAAATAAAAATGGAAAGTTTGACTTTTCACTAATTGTTTTTTGGGATCCTTTGTGGTCACCGTATTTTTGATTCTTCAATTGCCATTCGCATTCGTACACCTTACTTGTGTGATATTTACCCACTTGAGTTCAGGAATTCTTTATTTTCATGCAACGCTTCTAAAAGCTGGTTTCACAATTAGTTTCCCTTTGTGAAAAGAGCTATGGGTTCTCATTATGAACCAAGATATGAGTTTTCGCCGTTTCTTTTATGGTGTTCCTAATAATTTGCTATCTGTGGCACAGGTTTGGCAGTCATAACTGTTATGTTGGTTACCACCTGCTTGATGTCTCTGGTAATCGTGCTATGCTGGCAGAAGAGTGTCTTCTTTGCAGTAGGTTTTGTTGTCTTCTTCGGCACAATAGAAGCTCTTTACTTCTCGGCTTCTCTCATCAAGTTCCTTGAAGGGGCCTGGGTCCCAATTGCTCTTGCATTTGTCTTTCTGATTATCATGTGTGTGTGGCACTACGGTACGCTGAAAAAGTATGAGTTTGATGTGCAAAACAAGGTCTCCATCAATTGGCTACTTAGCCTAGGTCCGAGCCTAGGCATTGTTCGGGTCCGTGGCATTGGCCTCATACACACTGAGCTTGTATCCGGAATCCCTGCAATCTTCTCCCATTTTGTCACCAATCTTCCAGCCTTTCACCAGGTTCTAGTTTTCATCTGCATTAAATCTGTTCCAGTTCCTCATGTTAGACCAGAGGAGCGGTTTCTAGTGGGTCATATAGGTCCAAGAAAGTACAGGCTCTACAGGTGTATCGTACGGTATGGATATCGTGATTTTCACAAGGATGACATGGAATTCGAAAACGATCTTGTGTGTAGTATAGCAGAATTGATACGCTCAGGAAGTGTAGGATTAAATGTTGCAATTGATGATCCGGTGAAGGAAGATGACAAAATGACAGTCGTAGGGACATCCTCTACTCATACAGAAGGGATTCGAATGAGTGAGGATGATGTAGATAATAACATAGATGCAGCTAGCACATCAGAGTTAAGAGAGATACAATCACCACCCGTTGTTGTGGCGAACAAACCGAGGAAAAGAGTGAGATTTATTGTACCGGAAAGCCCAAAGATCGACATGGATGCAACGGAAGAGCTCCAGGAGCTCACGGAAGCTAGGGAAGCAGGGATAGCTTACATATTAGGACACTCTTACGTAAAAGCGAAGCAAGGATCTGGTTTCATAAAGAAGCTGGTAATAAACTTCGGTTACGAGTTCTTGAGGAGGAATAGTAGAGCTCCTACACATACACTAAGTTTACCTCATGCATCTACTTTGGAGGTAGGGATGATTTACCATGTATGATTTTGGTATTATACAGTTATAATGTAAAATGTACATGCTTGTAATGTTTTGCAATAGATAGAAACACAGCCACCCAGTTCAAAGTGGTTTTTAGTCACTTTACTTTACAGGCTCTCACAATCCCTGGTTTTCCCTTTTAGTAACTTAGTAATTGACTAAGCAATTCCTAAACCTATTCTGGGTTTCTTATACAACATTTTTACATTTTCTGCTAGATACGAAGATTCTAAGTGCAGGATTCCACATGTAATTTTGTGTGGGGTCCTAGTTTTGTATCGTTACAAAACTAATTAGTAGATTGCAGATGCTCTAATTAATTGATTTGATTTTGTAACGATCTAAGACCAGGATCATACATGAATTTGCATGCAAGATCCTGCATTTGAGAAGCCTCTTTACTAAATACAAATGAAGCAGTACCATATGTATATTCATATGATAGCATGAAAGAGCCCACGAAACTAAGCTGGCCCGGAAAAGAAAATTATTCATTCAGAGTTTCAGACTTCATATTTTCAGATTATTTATGCCATAATTGGAAAGTAGTTGGGACTTCTTTAGAAGTTTAAAATGTATCATAATAGAATTTAATGTTATAAAGGAGAGAGGGGGGGTCGTATTGGCTAAAAATTTATATTATATAAATTTAATTAGATGAAAATAAAAATATTATATTATTCTAAACTATAAATCTAAACATTAATTTAAATCAAAATAAAATATTAAACATTCTTAAAATTTGCATACCATCTCTTAACATATGTGATGATGCACATCTCTTCCACATGGGTGATAGAGGACCATACACGTTTTACAAGCATACGTGGAAGTTGATATCTGAAAGTAATACTTCAAAAAAATATTCTTGAAATTTATTAGATGAATTATTATTTAAAAATATAATACAACAAATATGTATGATATAATATCATTTTTTTGTTTTAATAAAATATTTTAAAACAAAAATCACATCGACTGAATTAATACAATATAATACAAAATATTATCAAACATGTGATTATATATATTATATAAATAATATACTGTTGTACAATTTAATACAAAATATCATCAAACACATGATTATATATATTATATAAATAATATACTGTTGCACAATTTAATACAAAATATCATCAAACACATGATTATATATATTATATAAATAATATAATATAGTACGATTATATATATATATATTAAACTAAACAATTATATAAATTTAATTAGATAAAAATATATATATAATATTATTCTTATAAATCTAAACATTAATTTAATAAAAATAAATATTAAATATTCTTAAATTTTGCATATCATCTCTTAACATAAGTGATAGTGCACATCTCTTCCACATTGGTGATAGAGGACCATAGGCATTTTACAATTATATGTAGGAGTTGATATTTAAGAGTAATACTTCAAAAAAAATATTCTTGAAATTTATTAGATGAATAATAATTTTATATTAATTATATAACAAATATGTATCGTATAATATAATTTTTTTTATTTTAATAAAATATTTATAAACAATAATCACATCGAATAAATTAATACAATATAATATAAAATATTATCAAACATATTATATAAATAATATATTATTATACAATTTAATATAAAATATCATCAAACACGTGATTATATATATTATATAAATAATATAATATAGCACAATTATATATATATATTATATAAATAATATTCTGTAGTAGAATACAGTGACTGTGTCAAACATGCTTTTATAGAATGCCACGGAAAGTGCTATAATAATTGACACCAAACCTTTGCTTTTACGTGGAGAAATTGTAAATTAATGTGTGTATTATAACGAAGATAATCAGAATATTTATCTTCAAAAGGTTTGATTGTGATACGAAATTACAGGGTCCCACAAATCTTTCATCGAAAGGTATAAATTAAATCAAATGTCATCGGTTGAATGGTGGATGATGAAAGGAAATCTCAGACCTGCTCGTATCTGAGATCTTGATAAGATTTGCATGCAGTCACCTAAAAATCCTTTGGAGAAATATCAAATATGTTCATGGAAATGTCTAGTTATTGTACCAAAAAGCATTTCTCAATTTGTGTTACAATATTCTCTATCTATACTTTCTACCTATTATTCTATTTTCATCCCCACTATTGTGTAATGTCAATTTTTTATGGTGAATCATGCTTCTATACAATATCTAAATTAGGAGCAACTAAATTTTTTGAATTCCAATTCAATAAATGAAGAAAAAAAATCAACAATACAAATGGCAAAAAATTAATAATATTAACAACCTTTATGTTACTATTATATATATATATATATATATATATATATATTGTAGCTATGGACATATTTACTAATCAGAATTTTAATAAGGGAAAAAGAACTTGATTCCTGTTTTATTGGTCACACACACGAGCCGGGAATTAAATTCTAGTAAAAATGGAACTTAATCGAGTTCTCTTTTATGATTCTCTTTCTCCTATGGATTCTCTCTCATTTACAGTTGCAATAAGTAAACACGTACTAAACCTTTTTATTTAAAAGCAATCTTAATATAACTACTTCACCTTCAACTTCAATATATATATATATATATATGTATATTCCAATGAAGTATGATATAAATATATAATATATACCAAAAAAATAATAACCACCTATAACTATAATATAATTTAAGAAAAAACTTTTAGTAATACTACAAATACAATAATATTGTTAATCAAATGCTATAAAATATATCTTAGATCACTTAGGTTATGATAGTAGATTGTAGATACTGTGGGTTTGATTATCCATAACAATGCAAGAGAATGTAGGTTCAAATTACACTCATATCAGAATGAGGAGGGGTTTGAGTAATATCATATCTAATATATATATATATATATAAATTGAAAAAATAAGTTTGAAAAATAGTAATTGAAATCCATCAAGGTATAGATTTTTTGGGCCTATTCAATTAATATAGTTTATATAAAGTTGACAAAATGATGTAGCCATCAATTGCATTTGACAACTCCCTTATCCGATTGAATTTGGCACCGACCAATTATGCCTTTTCAGCCAAATTATCCAATTCAATCCATGATTTATAATTTACATTGCAAATACATTTAAGTCAACGCGACAAAGATACACACTTTGATTTTGTTATACAGATAGATAGCAAATTTCACATATCACAATCAAATCAACAATCATAATATTGTCAAGTAAATTGTATTGTATACCAATCAAGGAACGTATATAATATTGTCAATTTTACCGGTGCATCACTCATTTCATATATATATATATATATATATATATATATTACGGTATCTATCTATCTATCTATATAAACAAATTCTATTTTTTTTAAACTTTTTATCGTCGGTATGATTCGATCCGTTGACTCTAGAGTCATTTATCTAAACCCTACACCCGTCCATCTACCAGTTGAGCTACGTCCTCTGAAACTATTGGTTGCACATATAATCTTTGACATTGACACGTTTTTACATACCTAACTTGAAATTGAACTATTTTATTTCAATGTTTTGAGTACAGTTTACTATCCCATACGTTATTCTTATATTTAATTGAGCTATTATGATGGTGTGGAATTATAATAAATGAACACTAAAATGTTGTAGTTCATATTTAACTTGAAAATTTAAATTTATTAAGCCTCTTAAAAAAAATTCAAAACACTTTTACAATACAACAACAAATTAAAAAGTGTAGAAAGCTATTTTTGTCATTTTTATGAGATGTATGGTAATTTATCAAATTTCATCATGCGCAATATATATACATGTGTAGAGATTATATATCAAAAATAGATAATTGTGTCGCAATGTATTCTTTAATTTTACCAAATCTCGAACTTTGACCTATTTGGTGTCTGATTTAAAACGTATATCAATATATACATGTATTGTATAGACAAAATATATTCAAAAAATGGATGGAGAGTATATAGAGAGAAAAAATAAAATCCAACCGAAGCAATTTGAAACGTGCAAGGACACGGAGTTGAACAAATTAGGCTAGTTACAGTGTATGGATAAGATCGCAATTAGCAAGTAACTAATAATAAGGCTGCAGAGTTCCAGCTCATTATGATTACAAACGTGCAAGTTTTAAGTTTAAGTTTTAAGTTTTAAGTTTGAACCCAATTACCAAATCAGGACTTGTATTCTTCATTTAATATGAAAAATACCCAACTCCCCATCTCGCCACGTGGCTCTACATTCATTGGCTAGAAACTGCAACAATTGTTTAGGATCATCCAAAAAATATAAATAGAGATACGTCTGGAACGTTCTATTAGGGAGTGTGGGAAGTGGGCACCCACACGAGAAGATGGTTTTTTGGATAGGGACGAACGAAGCGTCCCGAGAAAAGCGGCGACCGGATAAACCCCGGGCCCACACTTTCTCCTCCGTCCATCCACGTTAAAAATCCGTCAGACCTCACGTGCTGAGGGACCATGCGCCCCCGGTTAGATTAGATAAAACCCCTTGGATTTTATTTTTTAATTTTTTTCTTTTAAAAAAACAATGCATATTATAATAAAACCAAGGATCTTCTCAAAACCGATATATCCATATTTTGAGGAACCGATATCGAAACAAGAGTGATATTTAATGTCCAGCAAATATTGGATCGATTTTGAAATATCCATAAAAATCTCCTATATTTCGATATTCCTGAAATATTGTGAATTTCATCTAAAAATCCAGGGATATTTTATAAATTATTTTTCTTAAAATAATTATTCATAAACACTTAAATTATTGTTCGAATAATCTATATTGAATTTTTTATTAAAAGAAACTGTACATATTGTCTATACGCAGTTAGACCCTGAAGCTGCAGGGATTGCTAATTTTGGAAATGAGTTAAAAAGTTACAACTTACAATCGATTTTACAATTCCAATATTATAACTTCTTTGCATGGGAGTATTGTGTCATATACTCATATTTATATATATTATTTACATATTGATCTCATGAGTCATGAATGTAGTTCATATACTTTAAGGATGGAAAGAAAAGTTTTAGCGAACGAGCAGCCATGACAACTAGAAGCAAAATGCAACCGGGTATATAAGTTTTATTACAAAAATATATGTAATAATAATAAATAATAATATATTTGAAATGGTATTCTTACTTATAATACTTAATAATTTTATTACAGCTGATTAGTGGGTAATGTATGGAAATTGTGCTCCATCATTGTGTGCAATAGCAGCTCGCATATTGTCACAAACAACATCATCTTCTGCCTGCAAAAGAAATTGGTCAACATTTGCTTTAATCCACACAAAATGAAGAAACTGTATTGTATATTCTAAGCTTGAACACCTTATTTATTGTTATTATAATATGAAGTTGAAACTGAAGAATATAGCAGCTGAAAAAAATAAAGTAGATGAAACTGAATTTATAGATCTACCTTAAGTAGCTGCTGAAGCAGGGGACGATAATGAGAATCATTTTTTTTACTAGGTTGGACCTGCCTATTTAGATGATAATGAGAGAAATCATGATCCACAAATTGTTTCTCCTGCTCGAGACATGAGAATAAATGTTGAACAAGTGATTTGATTAGAAGTTGGTGTAAATCGTGGAGTTACTGTTAGCAGCTCTTCTAATGACCAATATACCTCTAATGGAAATAGTGGACGAAAAGATGATGGAGATGATAGAGACGAGGGAGACGAGGGAGGAGGTTGGGATTCTAGTGCAAGAGGTTGAGATGCTGGTGCAAGAGGTTGGGATGCTGGTGCAACAGGTTGGAATGCTAGTGCGGCAGGTTGGGATGCTCATGCATGTAATTTTGATCAAAATCGTGGTAGAAAACATTGAGGAACAAGTCAAATTGATGAAGATTCTTTGAATATGACTATCTTCTCAATGAGTATGGACACAGAAAATAGTTATTTAGGTGATTCGTAAACAACGTCAGGTTCTCATGTACCATATTATGGTAGTTATGATGACTGCATTATATTTGATTATCCTTCTCTACAAATGTCATATGCAATACCTATGCATGCAGATCAACAATATTCACCAAGTTGGGTAAATCCAAACTACTCAATTCATGGATCAGTTGGAAGAGATCAAGCAACATACGTGTGGCATATTAATAAATACCTTGAAAACTATGCTAGCACGTTTTTCTGGAAAAATTATTGTTCGAATTAAGATAGAAATGTATCTTAAGTATTTGAACCAGCAAAGGAATTCATTTTGGTTTTAAATTTCACACATGCAATGTATTATTATGTATGAATTATGATTTATGATAGAATTTAGGAAGTATGGAACTATATATATATATATATATATATATTAATGATAATTTTGTTTATTGAATATTTAAGCTCTTTATATTGTATATAATATTGTAAAAGTGAAACAAAATATTATTCTATTAAATAATCAATTTTAAAAATTATATACATACTCTATCTATGTTATAATTTATAATAAACTCATAACTATGTTAATTTATCATTGAAATATGATTCGTTTGATATATAATTACTTGTTTAGGTTTGTCTTAAAGTTTCACAAAAAAATTCTAACTTTAGATGTAAATATCCAACATTATTCTAATTTTTTAACTGAATATTCACCGATATCGATAATATCCTCGATATATCCATAAATTTAGAAGTCTGATATCGATACCGATATCGATATCTTATTCCTTGAATAAAACTGATCAGACATGTTAAAATCAAACAATATATATATCGGATAATGATACTTTACATAAATATAGTGCCTAAATAATGTGGTAATACTCTAATTCATTCATTTAAATCATGAAAATTTATAATACAATTTAAATGAACTGATTAGAGTTTTACCACATCATTTGGACACCAAATTTATATAAAATAGTATTAGTATATGTACGGTTTAGATAATTACTCTCATAAATCTTTAGAAACTTCATATTTATACTTATAAACTACTCATGATGGCACTCAAATCTCTAAGCAAGTAATACATTTACTATTCAGATAACTACTCCCGCATACCGTGAGACACTGAGTTGCATTTCCATTTTGCCAAAGTTTGATTTGCTGCCATAAAACCCTTTGGATTGATGTTGATTTTGATATGTAATTTTTTTTAAGGTAATGATAATGACGTGGACGATGATGATGTCCCACGTCGAGCTGGGAGGGGGTCCCACTGCCAAATGGTGGTTGTGGGGACCACTTTTTTGTGTGTTACACGTGTTCTCATGAAATGACCGTACGCGGGAAAGCGGGAGGGACGAGGAAAATGGAAGCATGAGGAAAAGTCTTCTTCGCCCAATGCGGCAAGAGGCAATGCCTTGTCTTCGCCGATTTTATCCGCATCCAATCCAACAAACGTCCATCACATTCACAACTGCCCATTATGTTTCAAGCAATTTACTATCCTGCCACTTAGTGTTCATCATTACAATCCCATCGAACTTAATTATGTTTAATGACTATCAACATAGAATTAAGCTTATACTTATACTATGCTTATACTTATACTTATACTATTCATGCCTCACTTTTTAAAATTTTGATTTAATTAAATAAAATTAAATGTTTTAATTAAATTTTTTGGTTTAATTTTAAAAATATTCATTTTACTTATTTTTCAAACTTAATACATACCATATATGATCTCTCTATTTCTGATCTCTGTATCTATATACATCTCTCTCACCTCCATTGATTTATTTATTTATTTTTCTTTTTATTTCTTATTTCTTAGTTTTTTTTTCTTCTTATTTCATGATAGAAAATAAAAAAAATAACAGGGTACTTCAACACAACGACATCTTGATATCATTCTAAAGAAAAATAAACTTCAAACTTATTTCCAAAGAATGAGTTGTTTACAGATGCTTAATATTATTGTCGGACAATTCTTACTTTATGTCATTCTCAGACAATTCTTCAAGATGTTTGATATCGTTCTTAGATAATTATTCCATATTCTTGACATCGTTATCAAACTATCCCATAATATTTTATATGTATGTAAGAAGTAGATTTTAGCGTTTAAGAGTTGAATTTTTTTTTGAAAAAACAGATTACTAGGTTTTTTGTTTGGAAAATGATTGTTAGATTTTAATAGAGTTACTTTGTAGAAGATTTATTTCATAAATTGTATGTCTCTTTAAGTAATTTTGATAAAGGAAAAAAATAATATTATATAATTAAAAAAATGGGACATAAATAGATCGATAGATGATGGGACAATAGCACCACCTTATACTTATCATTGTATTGTCTTTTTCAGTATATATACTACATAGGCATATAGCAAGTCAAATTTGGAACCTTCGAATTTTTAGTACTATACTTTCTAATTTAGTTTATATTTTTCATCCAAATTTAAGAAGTCCCTTACACTCGTATATCCGTAGATCGTGAGTTTAAATTGTTTCTTTTTTTAATGTTTTCAAATTTATATTTTAAAAAATAAATTTGTAATAAAGTTCTTAGCATGTTTTATTTTTCAATTACTTTAATTAGCATTGTCATTTCACTCCTATTGAACACAAATACAATCTTAATTCAATATTATTTTTTTCTAAAATCGTTTGGAGATGATTGATTTATATACATCTATTACTTCTACTGCAAAAAACTAAAATAATAATAACAATAATAATGTTTGAATCATAGGTGTTACCACTTTCCTACAAATAGGGATGTTAATGGGGCGGGTAGATGGTGGGGATACCATCTCTATTCCCTAAATCCAAATATAACTAGGATTCTCGTCCACGTTCTATTCCATACTTGGGCGTGGGGACATGGAATCCACATTTAGGGAGAGGGCTCCTCGTATCCACCCTATCTTGCCCTGCCCCATTTGATTAAAACAATATTATTACAAGTAATATATTAATGGAATACAATCGACAGATTGAGATGTGAGTCATGCATTGGTTAGTGGTACATCATGCATTTGTTGAAATATACATAGGTTACAAGAGCAAGCTATTTTAAATGGTAAAGTAATTGTTGGCTATAATTAAGAATTACAGTTGTGTAAGTACCGTGTCAAATTAAAATGGGGCGGGGACGGGACGGGGACCAAAATATCATTCCCTGCCCCAAATTAATTGGATTTTAAAATCGAATCTCATCTCTACCCCCTACCCCAATTAACATGTACCAAACTCATACCAAACGGAATGGATCCCTACGGGCCCATGAGAATTTCGTACTACAAAGCTAGGTCGGCACAATAGTAAGTTCTTTATAAGCATACTACTGTGCTATGGATATTGTAGGTTCTTATTATTATGTATTTTTTTTATTTATTAAAAACAAAACTTACATGTTGGTCATGGACATTTAATATGTATTTTTTTCTTTTTCGTTTTTTTAAATAAAAGTTGGTAAGCTTGTCATGTAAAAAATAAAAACTCAATATCAACCCATTCAATTAAAAGGTTTGTCAATTATTATATTGATTACGCAAATTTAATTAACTAAACTCATGCAATAAATTATACACTAATCTAAATGTAAAAAAATTAATAAAAGAAAGTTCCCTAAAAAGTTAACAAAATATTCTCAAAGAAAATCTCTTTAATAAAAAATAATTTTATAACCCAAATCCCAATTTATTTAACAAGTTTAACGAATCGACCCGATAGTTATCTTAACAAACAAAGTCAAACTCAAACCCAACCCCATTAATTTTGTATAATAATTGCCACCCCATAAAAAACGCAAAATAATTTTGTTCGTTCTTATCTCTTGCCATGCATGATTCATGTGAAAAAGAAATACATAATCAGATTTAGACATCCGTGAACATTACCCATCACATGATTGTGTAGGTGCAACTACAGAGAGCGAGACGGTGTTCATTAAAAAAATAGAGCAATAATAAATGACACCAATAAATGTTGGGTCGGCTATAAAGAATCAATACCTTATAAACATTTTTCATAAGTTGAATATAGCACCATCTTTATATTTTCCTTCTCAATCGGGCAACTACCGGATTCCTCTTTACAACTAACTAACTTGTACCGTCCACAAATACCCAATTTAGAGTATCTTCCATCCATACTCTATTTCTATCTCTAAAATTTCGTTCTAAAAGGAAATATTCTTCCAAATTTCATCTTTAAGATTTTTTCACTCCTACCAAACCCTCTTATCCTTATCTATATCTCTATTCCTATTTATATTTATATCTTTAAATAACTTATTTTTTTTGTTTTTTTAATAAATTATTGTTCAACTAAAGTTTAACAAATATTATTTATAATAACATTTTTTTTTACCTTTTTTAAATATATAATATTTTATTAGTGCATGAATTTATAATAACTAATTTTTAGGTTCTAAAACATTTTTCAACTAATTTTCCCAACCTACTTATTTCTTTTCTAACATTTTCAATCGACTATTTTTAATCTAATTTTTTAATCCAACCTACATATTACTGTATCAAACTTTGTTGCTGTATAAATATGTAAGTGATATAATAAATATCTTACTAATTTGTTGCTGTATCAAACTTTCTCAACCAATTAAATACACCACTCATCAATTTATTTTTGTTCTATCCTTATTTTAATACTTTTATGTTAGTGTAATTTTTAATATTAATATTTATTATTTTAATACTATGTTTCAGTTTTTATTTTATTACTAACTTATAATTATCGATATGTAATAATAGATTTTTTTTATAACATCAGATAACTTTTTTTAGAGAAAATTATAACAAAATAATAACATAAAGAACAAATGATAAAATATGGTAAATAAAAAATTATTAATTAATATTCAATATTGGACTCATTAGAAATGTCTCATCATCATTTTAAATATCTAGATGAGACATTTCTAATGATATAATTTTTATGTTAATAAAATGTATAAATTAAAATCTATTATATATTAATTGAATTTAATGAAAAAAGTAAAAGAGTATAAATTGAATAAAAAATGTTGAAAAGTGAATTTAGAGTATGAGATATGGTTCTTTAAATTTAGAGTATGAAGTGTAGAAACTCTAAAAAAAAATTATTGGAGACAACATTTTTGAGTATGGTGGGAGCAACCCGTCCTCTAAAAGTTTTTGGAGACATAATTTTAAAGTATGGGTGGAAGATGCTCTTATTACACGTAACCCGACGACACTCACATCTTTCACATTGAGATTTCGAATTTAAATTTCAACAACAAACTTCTTTTTGAAAAAAATAAAAATACAAAACTCGTCATTAAACTATATTATATAATAAAAATATTCAGTAAACATTTATCATTTATATATATATATACAGTTTTTTTATTGTCAGTTCGAACTGATATAAGATATATTAGTTCCTTGCATGTGGGTTATTAGATTCAAAATATGTTTTGACAAGTGCATGCAACCAAGTCAAAACATTTAAATCCAATGACCCACATACAATGAACTGGTATATCTTATATCGGTTGAAACTGATAATAGAAAAATTGTGTGTATATATATATATTAAAATTAATTTTAGTAATTTTAGTGTTAATTTAAATATAATCCAAGATAAACCTAACAATTTCAGAATTATGTTAGATTCCAAGAAGGCTATCGACCGTTATGTCAAATTTTAGAGAGACTTTTGGGATTGTATCTAAAAATTTAAAGTATCTTATATTTAAAGGAATGCAATGATAATTAAATATTTCGAGGAAATTTCAGTATTTATCCCAAAATTTATGATGTTGTTCACATTTATCTATTCTCAATAAGTTAACTGTTTTTATTTATATTTGTGGGTGGCTTTTTATCTATATTTATGGGTGGCTTTACGAAAATACCTTTTAAAATTCTTTCGTTAACTTCCATATCCATCATCTTTAATTACTTTCTTTTTCTCTTTTAAGTTTTTCTACTCATCAATTTGAAGTTTTCACTTTCATTGGTTTTAAAAAGTTGAATATCCATTGACACTTTCTCTATCTTTGTAAGTTTTCTTGTTTTTTTTTTCATTCATTCATGTTTTTCTCTTTAAAATAGTGTTCTCTTTGAAAAATTTGCCCCACCCCCACCTAAACCCCATTTGGAGGCAAAATTTGCCTACAAACGGGGGTGGGGCCCCATGGGGGAAATGCTCATCCCTAGGTGCACATCCCGAGTTCGATTCCCCACTGTGATCATACTTGTGATTTACCTGTTTTATATGGTGTGGGTTTGCTGCACATGACCGAGGTTTGCTACTAAGTACGACTGTGGGTTACTGGTATCTGATTCGTGCTTGGTTAAATGTCCAGGACTGACTATGGAGCTAGCTACGGTCCTGCACATGGTGGATTTCTCCGGTTATAAAAAAAAAGGTATTGAGAAAGGATATTTTTGAATAGTCGTTAATTTTATGGATATTTATGGTTTTGGCCCTTAAATTTCTCATGATAAATATAACATTATGTTTGATATGAGGGAGAGAGTGAATGAGGGATAGATGAATTAAGAGGGAGAGATAATATGAGAGATATAGAGGATAACATATATCATTCATATTGTTTGGTATTGAAAAGAGAGGTAAATGGATGGATTAATATATAATTTATTATTTTACTCTATTATCCTTTTATAAATTGGAGGGTAATACAAAATTGGAGGGTATTATTGTCATTTCCTCCATTTATACCCCTCATTTCTCATCCGCTCAATGATGGGAAGATTGCTTTTGATAGGCCTGGAAGGAGGAGCTATCCCTCCTCTTCTCCTTTTCTCCTCTCCTGTCTCTTGTCTCTCCAACCAAATAAGGGATTTGAGCTCTCCCCTGCCACTCTCCCTCTAACCCTCTTTCCTTCTTTCCAAATAAAACCTCTGGGAAAAATAAACGAATAAGTTTGGCGGGAAAACATGTAAGTCAGGTGCAAAAAATGTTGGTGATTTTTTGTAGTTTTATATATATTGGAGGATAGTATAGGTAATAGATAATAGGGTCAAGCCTCAAGCTTATCCAGTTGAGATTGCCAGGTTGGAATTGGCAGCGGCGTGCTGTGCTGTGCTGTCTGTATCACTGTATGGGTCACGCTCGCCAAGTCAAGTCGTTTTTTTTTTTTTTTTTTAATAAATTTTTATCTGTTTAAATTTAAATAAAGGCAATATTATTGTGTAATAATTTTGTACCGATGAATTATTTTTGGGAAGCGGACTAGAAGCTTGCAGTGGAATTGCATTAGCTGTCATTTACAAGCACCCAGCTCATTTCAATGACTTTCGAAATCCCATCCCACCATTCATTCAAAAAGTTAATGCATCAACCGTCCTTTCTTCCCAAATTTACCCTCCTTGCCCACTCCATTTTTCATCTATCATCTATAAAATTTAATGGGGTCGTATGTGTACGTATAATAGAGTTCATATTCAGTACAAGTAATATCACTTTTAAATTTTAATGAAAATAACTGTACATACGAATTTAAAAAAGTATAGCTCAGCTGATAAATGAGCAGACTTAAGATTTAGGTAAATGATTCATAATTCGGCAACTCGAATTTTATCGATGACAAAATTTTTTAAAAAAATACATAGTTCTGGATTAATAGATATTATCAAAAATATATATATATATATATATATATACATATACATGTATATATACATATATATACATATATATAGCTGAGTTTAAATTTATGAAAATAGTTGTAGAAAAATAAAAAATATCGATAATATTTTCAAAATATCAAAATAATAAGAGATGTTTTTTTTATATATTAATACCCTAAAATTTGGAAAATAGCAAGATAAAAATTCTTTTGATTATCTAGTAATCAGAGGGTTTCGGTAAATTATTGTCTTAGTAACTTTACTGAGATATGAGATACAAATATGATATTTCTGATTTTGAAATTTGTGAAAATTCTTTTACAAGGCTTAGAAAGTTCTCGTGAATATTTTGTAAAGGTTGTCAAAGTCTTTTCTTAAGTTTTATAAAATTCACAGGGAAAATTTTCAAAGGAAGTACTATAATTTCTTTGTAATTTAACTAATTTACCAATAAGGCAAAGGAAATTCATCTAGAATAATTATATGAAATTTACTTCATTCAATAAGTATTACAAGTTTGTAATTACAATCCTTATTACTAAATTCTCATGAATAAATCTCTTAATTGAAATGATTGATTGTGACATTTAATTAAAGGATTGATTTTATTTTTATGTGTCACCTACTGCATTGGTAAGTCGGTATCTTGAATCTTGATTATTGACAACATCATTTATTATTAAACCATATTAGGTGGTGGTAATTATAGGATTAACGCTGAAAAATGATATTAATGTTTAAAATAATAAAGATAATATACTTTTGATATTTCATATTTCATAAAAAAAATCCATCTAATTAACTAACACATGAAAATAGTACTTTGAGGCTTTGAGCTTGAATATTGTAATTTACATTAAAATAAGATATCAGGTTGTATTATTATTATCGTTATTATTATTTACAATAGCATAAATATTCGTGCAATTCCAATGAACTGGTAGATGTGAATAAAGGAAAATTTTGATGTCTTTATTTTATTATATTAACTTGTAAGAACATTGGTGTAAATGTGTAATACACGAGTTCGATAACATTATTATTATTATTATTATTATTATTAAAATTCCAAAAATTAATCACACATAAAACGTAGCCAATTCAAAATGTCAAAAATGGCGTGCGATTAGTCTAAAGTTGTATCTTGCCGTGGCTAATAATATAATAATAAGATAGGACAATCTTTTTTTTGTTCTCTTTTATATTGATGGAGGGAATTGCTATCGATTTACGGAAAGTTGGAAATCGATCACAGAACGGTAGTTATGCATTACATTCTAAAACATCGTGGAGACGTTCCACAATATTATCTATTACGTTATATAACGTCATGGAAACGTTTCACAATATTATATAACAGAATGTCGTACGAAAAAACATGTGCACTTTTATTTTTATGTGTATATATATATATATATATATATATATATATAATGTATATTGGTCATAGTAGGGATAGGTTGTCCTTTGTATTACAAAAAAAAAATAGAAAAACAAAAAAGACATATAGAACCTAATCTTTGATTATCCATATTTGACCTAATCATGTTGAATAAAAAAAGTAATTGGAGAAAGGAGGATAGAGATTAAGGTGGATACACACTATTAGAAGATAATATTCTTTATAATGACTCGTGAAACTCCCTTGACTAGCAACCTAATCAAATGGTTAACCAAACCATCTCTTTTGTCTCAACAAATTAAATTTGTCTAAATATTCCCTACAATACTCACATTATCATGACTTCTAGTTTCTTCTTAATTTACAATTTTTTTAACCATATATATATATATATTAATTAGTGTAAATAAGACTTTGGATTAAAGATTTTTCTTCGGTGGAATTAAGATATATATATATATATATATATATAAATACATAATTTTGCAAGTGGTTTATATTATGGCAAATACTAGTCAACCCACCAATTTAGCCGAAAAGTAAACCTAAATAATGTGGTAAGTGATTTGTCATTCCATATCATTCACCACATCATCCCGTGATTTATGTAGTGATGATTACTCATTTACCAAATCATTTGGATTAATTTTTTTAGGTTGTATAATATTACTCATAGAATATCTCCAATACAAACGTGGCTTGCATATAAAAAATCGTTGACATGATAACAGTGTCAATAAACTTGCTTTCTATGTGGCATAAAAATTGACTAAAAAGTCGATCTCCTATACTTATGTTTAAAATACATTTATTTTTAATGATGTGTCAATTTGTTTATCCTTTTTAGTTGTTTATTTTATCTCCTTACCTAAAATAGATGAAAAATTAATATTAATTTTAAATACTTGCTGAATCAATCGTAAAAATAGTTGTGTAATAGGACCTCCGTTGATGAGTATGCACATTTACATCGAAAATACGTTTTTTAATAGACCGTATATTATTTCTATGTGACATTTTTTTTTTACAAACCACTTATATAATAATATAATATACACAGTATATTATAACACTGTATATAATATATCTACTCTCAGATATATGGGTGAAATATGTTCACATATACTAGATACTCATGGTGGGACTTCAACCCTCACCGTAAATGTTGAGGGATGTGTTTCTTAATCTCGTCTAAGAAATTTTGAGTTCAAATTTTATTCACATTTTTTATAAATAAGTTTGATTTATATATTTATAAAAAATAAGTTTGATTTATATATAATAAAATAAGGATAATGTTTGGTGCTAGCCGACACCAAAAATACTGACTCAATAATGTGGTTCAATTGAATTATAAAACATATCATTTATTCATTATAAACAATTAAACTCATCATCTTACTTGTTCAACACACAGAAACTGAACAGTTACACAAATATTCAAACACATATGTATGTGTTATAATTGAATTGGATCACACCACTCGATCATCATTTTGGCTGACCATAAAATAATTTTCCTTTTAAAATAAAAATAGGTGTATTAAATTTTGTAGCTACATAATAAAAGCTAAAGGTGATACTTTCTCAACTCCCAGGAGGAGCATTCCTAGTTTGATAACCTTACTGTCATTAAATGCATTGACATTCAACAATTTAATACGAGGGGGGCTAGATATACTCTCTCAACCCACTCTCTCAACCTATTCTCTCAACCTATTCTCCTTATCCTTGTTGACACTTATTCTATATTGACTTTTTAAAAATAAATGTTAGAGCCATCATTAATGAATTACTTTTATATGTTATTTAAAATTCAAATCATCCACATATCCCAAAATTGTCATTTTCTTACGACAGACTGTCATTTCCAAATATGAGAGCAAAAATCTTTAAAGGTAAAATGGGTATAATAATATTTATTAAACTTATTTTATTTTATTTTAAAAAGAAAATTAGTAATATATTATTAACAATATTAAAGTTATTAAAATACAACAAACATTGGCATTTTATCTTTTTTTTAGAATATTTGAGTTTTTGATATTATTAATGAAATTTTAATTTTTTTAACTGTATTTTTCAAATCGTGTAAAAATAATTACTTTATAAAATATGATGAACTTATGATATTATATTATTATAGACAAAAATGATAATTTTTCAAATATAAATTGTGTTTGTTTTGATATTTTAGAAAATAAAAAAGAGGTATATAAAATAATAATATTATTAATATTTTTAAAAAAGGCTATGACAGTTCGGTGTTAAAAAAAGGACAATTTGGAAAGATATAATGGTTTGAATTGTAAATAACATGTAAAAACAATTCACTAATGATAGCTCTAAAATTTATTTCAAAAAAGTAAATAATGGATAAGTTTTTAAAGGAGAAGAGAGAGTAGCTTGGGAGTGTTAGTTGAGAGAGTGATTCTAGCACTTCTCATTTAAAAATGTAGAATTAACCTTTGCCCTTAAGACAGAAACAGAGAAAATAAAAGTTTATCTTATAGGAAACTCAATCACTGTATTTATTGTATTATTTTTATTATAACAATACAATAAATACGGTAGTTGACTTTTCAGCATTTTAACAGCCTTATATTTAAAAATGATATCAATAAAATAAAAATTAAAAAACTAGTAGATTCCCACTACAGCTACACATATCCTAAATATCCTATGTAGTACTAGTAACAGAATCCTAAAGCATATACATCTCCTCGTATACAATTTTTATACCTTATTATTTAAAATATTTTATTTACACATTTTCGACCGACCAACTAATACGGTAATAGTGTAATACCCACTGATGACACACATTCTCTCTTAAGCTCAAGCGATATTCATAACCCTTCAGACTTATCATACATAATTCTCTCTTTGTTCAAGTTTTTCCTTCCGTATTTACGAGAGTAAATATCTAAACCGTTTATATATTTCGTTTATATATTTATCGATCCCAATAGCTACCGCTTACATATTAGTCAAATTTATATATTTAAAATTTAAGACGATCGAACATTCTATCCGCGGAGACTTGTTATTATAGAAACATAAACAGTACAAGGTCTGAACCTAACATTAGGTAAGCAAGCACATGTTAATTTCCATATAATTGCCAAAAAGGTAGGTCATTGGTCAGCATTGACATTTAGGGGATAAACTCTACGTCTCTAACGAAGAGAAGAATCACTTGGATTTGGCTTCGATTTTGATTTGATAGGAAAAAACGAAAAAAGAAAAAGAAAAATATAAGAAATTATACCAAATCACCAAGGGTGGTTTAGTAATTGTACTTAAAACACGCGAAAACTACCAAAAACTAGAGTTAAAATCTAACTGTAGTTAAAGCCTTAAATTGAAGTCTATCCATTACAGATAATATAAATCTCATTTTTTTTCCACATTCACGTCTTTTGTTCATTACTTCATTCCTCTCTCTCTCTCTCTCGCTCTTGTTCCTTCGCTGTTGTTTCTCTCATTTCTTTTTATATCTCTGTTGGAGAAATCAAACTCGAGCCTTCAATTTGAGTCCTTCTCTCTCTCACTCTCTCGCGGATAGTCTTTTAACCTCTAACGAAACTTATCGGTTGCCGTCTAACGACCGTGTCCGATCGCCGGAGTATTTAACGGCAGCGATAACGGTAAGGTGGAGTCTGCGATCTCTTGTTGACTTTATTGATGAATTCTCTTCGGTTTTGTTGTTTGGTTGCCGTCGTGAAACTGGAAGAAAACAATTTCAAGTTCTGATCTCATTTTATGTTTGTATTTTTTTTAAAGTGATTTTTTCCTTATTGTTGCTTTTAACGCGAGGAATCGGATTTTTTCTTTTATTTTTTAAAAAACTTATCTGCTTCAAAAAATAAAAAATTATCCAGGTAAAAAACTGTTTCAGATTTTTCGTAGTTTCTGAAACCATAATAACACGTTAATTGCATAGTTTTATAGGCAACCAATCGCAGGTGTTAAATTGATTTTTTTTTTCTTTTGATGTGTTGTGATGTCATTTTTACTCTTTTTTTCTCAGGAATTGAGTGAGAGTCTTGATTCTAAAGAAGTTCGGTGATCTGATTTCTGAATTGAATTTGGTTTGGTTTTCAGGTAATATTATGTTTTCTATCTTGTAATTTTGTTGAGCTCCGTTAGATCTGATAGTTTTTAGTCGTCGTTTAAAGGTTACAGCTTTCTAGATTAGCTTTTTGTTCAGAGTAATTTTTTATTTTTCGCGAAATTTGACAGTTTCTGTTTTATTTCCGTTATATATGATTATGTATTTTGTATTCTTGTTCGAAATATTTTCCTTTTCTACTATCAAAAAAAAAAAAAATTTTGTGCCCGTTTCAGTTTAATTTATTTATTTATTTTTTTTTTAAATTATGGGATACCTATATGATGATTAGAAGAGAGCTTTCGGCATTTATTTATTAATTGGAATAAAGTAAATATTGAACGTAATTCTTGTATAGAATAGAATTGTGTATATGGAATAATTTGTGAATTAGTTATTTAAACTAAGACAGGTTGGTGACAATGTAGTAGCTATATTGTAAATAAACCTGAGATGTGTACATGTAACTCATTTATATACGTAAGAGGAGTGTTTTTTTGTAAGCAAATCTTTTTTGTTTATTTATTTGACTTTTGTTGCAGTTCCATTCAGACCTGCTACTCTCCTGTCCGATCCCCCATTTTTTTTTCTGCACAACCCTGCGCATTAGCTAGTGGGATAAATGCATGCTGTTTATGGCTTTTCCTTTGATATGTATTTCTATTATTTATGCATATTATTTGAAATGGTACATGTGCGACAGAGAGAACCACACTTGTATTAAAGTGCATAAGGATTTTGAAATGGTATTATGCTTCTAATTTGTTTGACCATAGACATAGACAAGCAAATGAAATGGATGGATCAATAATTAAAAACTCTGTAATATGATAAAAAAAAAAAAGAACTATGAAAGGAAGGTTTGGAATTATAATTTGAAAATAATAATAATGTACAGTACTATACTTACAGTCATAGTTTCGTCACACACACTTAGTAGCGTATGATCTCAACTTAAATCGGAGAATCAAATTGGTCTTAGCATTTTGTTTTGTTTGCCACTCGAGTTCTGTGTGTGACCTTCAATTAATTTTTATAGTGCTTATGATATACTGTTAGTAAACATGCCTGTCTGTAGACAGGGAAATAGAATAGGAAAGGTGGTGATGTACTGCTCTATTTAATGCATTACTAGGATGGGTTCATACATAAAAAGTGTGTTAGTAAAGCACAAATAGTTTCTTCCCTGTTTGTTTATGATTGGGGCATAGGGCAAGCATAGTGATTTATGCATTCTTTGGGAGTGGTGGTGTTTTACCTTATCTTAGGTGGTAAAGACGGAGGTTATACCTGCCAGCTTGTGACCATTGACCTCTACAATCATTATTGTCAATGTGCAAAACCTGTGTGTGCAAAACCTCTATGTGACCGTTGTCCCCTAAAATCATTCTGCTGCTGTTCAAAGCAACAGGAATGCCAACACTATTGTGTTCTGTTACCATTTTCTCACCTCCACTACTTTTGATCATCTGTATCAGGTTCTACGGTTGCCGTAATCTCCATGTCAATGGCTGCAATCACCTATGCTGCCAGTCTTTTAAAGTTTAGCCTGTTTATCTGCATTGCTATTGCTATTAGTGCTGCAATTATACTTGATATATTTTTTTTCCTGCAGTCATGGATATGGATTTGCATTGTTATTCCATATAAAATGTGGAAAGAAATAACGAAAGAAAGAGAATGATTTACTTCTCTTGTTTTCCTAAGATTAGTTTTGAAAGAATTTAGGATTAGGACATTTATTGTAATTTATAGTATTGATGATTGATAGAGCATTTATTTGAACTAGCTAACTTTTTATCATGTGTGAACTGATTTCTGTGGTGGCAGCAATTAATTGTTATTGGTATTTTTTTTACAATTTTTTTTTATTTGCAGACTTCTGAATTTAAAGTTATTCTGCTTGGAAGTGTTCTCTTCTGGTTACTTACTAGGCAAAATATCTTTTTCATCTACCAGACATGGCATCAAGATCATGTGTGAACTTTTTACACTTGGTTTCTGGAGACTTGTTGGATATTCCTCAAACTCCAAGGTCTCTTCCCCGGGTGATGACTGTTCCTGGAATTATCTCTGATGCGGATGGATATGGTGATTCAGATGCTAGCTCATCAGGCAGTCATGAGAGGAAAATTATAGTGGCTAATATGTTACCTTTGCATGCTAAAAGGGATGCAGAAACTGGGAAATGGTGCTTCAGCTTAGATGATGATTCACTTTATTTACACCTGAAGGATGGTTTTTCGTCTGAAACTGAGGTTATTTATGTGGGGTGTCTCAAGGTTGATATAGATGCAAGTGAACAGGATGAAGTTTCCAAGAAACTGTGGGACGATTTCAATTGTATCCCAACATTTCTACCCCATGATCTGCAGAAGAAGTTTTATCTTGGGTTCTGTAAACAGCAGTTGTGGCCTCTTTTCCATTACATGTTACCCATGTGCCCTGATCATGGTGATCGCTTTGACCGATCGCTTTGGCAGGCATATGTTTCTGCCAACAAAATATTTGCAGACAAGGTAATGGAAGTTATCAATCCCGATGATGATTATGTTTGGGTTCAAGATTATCACTTGATGGTGCTCCCCACATTTTTGCGGAAACGCTTCAATCGAATCAAGCTTGGATTCTTTCTCCACAGCCCATTTCCTTCTTCTGAAATATACCGAACCCTACCTGTTCGAGATGACATATTGAGGGGCCTACTTAACTGTGATCTTATTGGTTTCCATACATTTGATTATGCACGTCACTTCTTGTCTTGCTGCAGTAGGATGCTGGGCCTAGACTATGAATCTAAGCGTGGACACATTGGACTTGATTACTTTGGCCGCACAGTGTACATTAAAATTTTGCCGGTTGGTGTTCACATGGGTCGGCTTGAATCTGTATTGAATCTTCCTTCGACTGCCGCCAAAGTCAAAGAGATTCAGAAACAGTTTGATGGGAAAAAAATTATTCTTGGCATTGATGATATGGACATATTTAAGGGCATCAGTCTGAAGCTTTTGGCCATGGAGCAGCTCTTGCTGCAACATCCAGAATTGCAGGGCAAAGTAGTCTTGGTTCAAATTGTGAATCCTGCTAGGGGCTCAGGAAAAGATGTTCAGGAAGCAAAGAAAGAGACTTATTTAACTGCCAAAAGGATCAATGAGGTATATGGTTCACCTAATTATGAGCCAGTTATTCTGATCGATCGTCCTGTTCCTCGCTATGAAAAGTCTGCCTACTATGCTGTAGCTGAATGTTGCATAGTAAATGCTGTAAGGGATGGGATGAACTTAGTCCCTTATAAATACATTGTCTGCAGGCAGGGGACACCAATTATAGATGATGCTGTTGGAAGAGATAAAGATTCTCCTCGTACAAGCATGCTTGTTGTGTCAGAGTTCATTGGTTGCTCACCTTCTTTAAGTGGAGCAATTAGGATCAACCCATGGGACGTTGATGCTGTAGCTGATGCCTTAACTTCTGCCCTCATCATGCCTGATTCTGAGAAGCAGTTGCGACATGAAAAACACTATCGGTATGTCAGTACTCATGATGTGGCTTATTGGGCACAGAGCTTCTCACAAGATTTGGAGAGAGCGTGCCGAGATCACTATAGTAAAAGGTGTTGGGGAATTGGTTTGGGCTTGGGGTTCAGAGTTGTGTCCCTCTCTCCTAGTTTCAGAAGGTTGTCAATTGACCACATTGTCTCGGCATATAGAAGGACTAATAGAAGGGCAATATTTTTGGACTATGATGGCACTGTTGTTCCAGAAACTTCCATAGTTAAATCTCCTAGTGCTGAAGTTATCTCTGTTCTGAAAACTCTATGCAGTGATCCTAAGAACATTGTGTTTATTGTTAGCGGGAGAGGAAGACATTCTTTGAGCGAGTGGCTTGCACCATGTGAGAAGCTGGGAATTGCAGCTGAACATGGATACTTCTTGAGGTATGTTAATTATTTTCCGTCTTGAAGCTTGAGTCAGTAATTTGAGATATTTTTAAAATAATCTGAGGGTTCCTTTTCTTTCTTGTTGCAGATGGAGTAAAACCTCTGAATGGGAAACTAGTCCTTTGGGTGCTGACCTCGAATGGAAAAGGATTGTGGAACCTATCATGAGATTATATACAGAGGCAACAGATGGCTCCAACATTGAGATCAAAGAGAGTGCTTTGGTATGGCACCATCAAGATGCGGACCCTGACTTTGGATCCTGCCAAGCCAAGGAATTACTGGATCACCTGGAAAATGTTGTTGCTAATGAACCTGCTGTTGTTAAGAGGGGCCAGGACATTGTGGAAGTTAAGCCACAGGTATGAACAATCTTCTGCTTTCCATTCCCTTTTTTGTCCTTCTCTCTTGTGTTAAGTTATACACACACACACACACACACACCTAGTAGTTATGTTTAGAAATAAGTATTTATCAGTCTCTCGAAGTCATGTAATAAAACAGGAAAAAACAGAGAATGCTCATGAATCTGAATCACAAACAAACGGCAACTATATACATATATATATATATATATATATATATATATATATATATAAAAGGGAACACTTTGTAATGAATAATCAATATTTCTGTATCTGCAGGGAGTAAGCAAAGGATTGGTTGCTGAAAAGGTTCTTTCGAGAATGGTTAAGGATGAGATGCCACCAGATTTTGTGATGTGTGTTGGTGATGATAGATCTGATGAAGATATGTTTGAAAGCATATTGAATACAGTCTCTGGTCCATCCTTGCCTGCAGCTCCAGAGATTTTTGCATGCACTGTCGGCAGAAAGCCAAGCAAGGCCAAGTATTATCTTGACGATGCTGCTGATGTGGTTAAATTACTTCAAGGCCTTGCAACAGCTTCAAGTTCAAAACCTAGGTATCTTGCACATAACCGGGTTTCCTTTGAGAGTGCAGTTTAAGTTAAAACTGATGGGTTGACTCGGATGTATTAGTTTCATAAATGGAACCATTTCACTTTCCGCCCTATGATCTACTCTATAATTTCAGCATTCTGATATTTCCTGAGCTGTTGAAGTGGTTCAACTGGGTTTGGTTGCAAGAAGGCGATAGTGATATGACTTGATCAGGATCGAGGTGACACGAACGAACGACAATTCTCATTCTAGTATAGTGTTAACATTGATCTTGTAAAAATTGGTGCCATTAGGGGGCTTCTTTTGAGATCAGATTTTTAGTTGTTTATAATTCTACTGCCCCCTTTTTTTTTTTTTTTTTTTTTTTTCATCTTCTTCTTTTAACTGATTAGAGGCACCTTAACTTGTATAGATACACTGTTTATGTTTCAATACATGATTTTGTTGTGATACACCATTATTAATTCAAACATTACTGCTGCATTGCTGACCCTCATGGCCTCATTAGTACTAGTAAGTGCATCGCACACCTTTGTTGTTTTTGGGTCGAGGTTTTTTAGTGGTAATTTTTAACCAAATCTGTTGAGGACTAGAAATTATAAACGTAATTATTCTCCAAATTATGTGGGTAATATAATTTCGGGTATTATTATAATTTATATGATATCATGTTTTATTATATGATTTCATGCATGCATACTTGAAATAAATGATCTTGTAAGTTGTATAGATACTTTTCTCCGTCTCAAAACATGATTTTGTTGTGATAAGCCAGTACGAAACTATTGAACCAAATTAAATTTGTTGAGCAGATTGTACTGAGACACCATATCGGGATCAAATTGCACTAATACACCATGTCACAACTCACAAGTGCACATAAATGCCTAAAATTTTAAACAAATTGGGATGGTAAGCAACATCTAGCCTAAAAAAAAAGAAACAATATACATAATTACCAACTTGAAATTAAATCTAGAATAATAATAATATTAAGAAAAAAAATTCTTTCAAAAAAAAAATATGTATATTCAGAAAAAAATAAAAACTTGTAATAAATCTACCATGTCTTGATTGGTAATAGATAGTTGGCGGATACGAAATTGCTCGACCCTTCCGGTAAGAGGGGAGCGAAAGATTTCGAATAAAGCATCGCACTGTCGTGGCATAGACCGGAGCAGTGTGCAGCATGGGCTCCATGATAAAGGCTTATACACTCTACAAATTTGAAGACCCTCGACGTTAGTAAGCACATCACACAGCTTTGCATGAACTCGGTGAAGACGCCATGTTATTTTTGCATCGAGGCTGTGGACCTTATGATTTTTATTACCGAAATTGAAGCTAAAAGTTTTGAATGAGATTGGAAACTTGGCTTGGAGGGTTATAGGGTCAGTTGGGAGATTGTGGAGTTGAGAGGGGACACGGATAACAAGGAGAGGAATGTAAGGTTCATATTCTTCTGTGTCGTCATCCTGAGCGAGGGTGTTATGGTCTTATGGAGTTTCACTATCTTTGATTTCAGAGATTTGTCTACAAGAAGATGGACGGCATAGTAGTAGTAGGTTGGCATCCTGATATAGGATCGACCACATACACGGTGTTGCTAATATTAACAAGTCTAGTTTATCAATATTGTGCCTTTTATAGTAGTGATTCTTGAAAATCTCCTAATTGGATAAGGAAACAAATACAGATTCAAATTATATGTTTTCCTTATTACAAGTAAAACTCAAATACTAAAAACTGCCGTATGATGTGCCAAATACAACATAATTAATTTTGAATTAAGCTTCTTGCTTCTTAGACTACTTCAATCCTAACCCAATTAGGTAGAAAAAAATACAATCCTAAATCCAATGCAACTCAGAACCTAATTAAATCGATACAAATATTTAATTGCAAAGATATCTGAGTGGCAATAGTTATTAAATAGACCCAGATTACCTCTCTTATGCGGGAAACTCAGATTATATGGTTTTCTTATTGTAGTAAACTCAAACTCTCAAAGTAATGAATCCTAGATCACATAGCTAATTTCAATAAGGATAATACCTGGGTGTTGACCGGTCAGCACCAAAATACTAATTCAGTGATGTGACCCAATTGAATTGTAACACGTGTGTAAGATTTTTATAAAATTGTGAGCAACATATGACATTATATTTTGAGTTTACGAAAAACCGAATTGATTGGAATGTTTAAGTAAGTGAGAGATGACCGGATAAAGCCTGTTTGATTGTGATCAATATTTGTTTGGCTTGGTGCACCTTAGCTACATTAAATATATATAGGATATGGTATATGATGGGCTATTGTATATGTGTGGGCCTGGTAATCCTTTTGGGACTAGCCATCCTATTAGGGTTGTGAATCCTCTATGAGTTATGATTCAAGTAAGTAACAATATATATAGGGGGTCCCTACTCTCTCTCATGTATCACACAGTGATTCAGAATAAAGTAGCCTCCCCATTAGGTTATCTGAAGTAAGGTGAGAAGAGAGTAGAAGACTTCCTATTGTTTTATTTTCAGGTTATTGTGCTTGCGCTATTATGGATTCAGGATTAAGGATCTCTATAGCTTGGATGGTTTCCGCTGTACATCCATGTACGCATCTATTCATACTTATGCATACAATACGAGATCCAGTTATTTTTATATAAATCTTACAGTGGTATCAGAACAGATCGTATTGTTGTATAGGTTGAATCTGCTTATGTTTATACACGCTGGATTGAATTTAAATTATTGATGCCATTAGTTAAATCCATATTTGAATTGTGTTGGTTTTACACGTAGGATGATATTTGGCAATTAAGTTGTGTAACACTGTATTTGAATGGTTTCAATTGCCATGAACCTAACATACACAATTACTGCATCTGATTGAATGAATATAATATGGATTTTGTTTTGATTCACATGGATTCGTGAAATATATAAATTTATGTTGGGTATAATGATATTGGATTTGCAGTTCATGATTTACAAATGTATAACCTATGAAATTATTATGGAATTGGATGGTTACGTTTCTACGTAGTAGACAAACCATTAAAATTTCATTATGATTTGTTTATTTCATTAAGGACATTAATTGATTATATTCGAAAATTATTATAAATTTGGATGGTTATGTTTCTACGTAGTAGACTGATCATTAAGATTTTTTTAAATGTTTTTTTGTTAAAATTATGTAATCAATTGTGTTTGGAATATTTATGGAGTCGGATGGCTATGTCTTCACGTAGTGAACTAGTCATTAAGATTCTACAATATTCGTTGGATTATCAATGATTAAGGTTTTGAACTGCATTGAGATAAAACTATGCATGTGTTGATCATCTGCCTAAGAGAGTCTTCACTTGTGTAAGTTTTGTGAGCATTGAAGAATAAAAAGTGATGTTCATCTCGTAAAGAGGTTAATCACTTGTAAGAAAGTTTTAACACGTGCGTTGTGGTTTTTTGTTCTAAAGACAGATCATGACGTTGTGTTAGATTTCCATGAAGGTTAAATCATTATTTATAATGATTTTGGAAATCGATGTGAGCATGAAAATACTGTGATTTAATTTATTTTAAACACCTATACTATTTTTAAATACATGCCATTAAAATATTGGTTGATAGACCTTTTTGATGGATTAGATGAGACGCTCCGATTAGTTTTTACCTTAAGCGAGGATTAAAGGATAGATAAAGTTTAGTGAACCCACTGTCAAAAGTTTGTTAAGGTCTAGTGCCTTATAAATAGATGGAGATTAAACTAATCTATGAAGTTATGTATCTTGTTTGTCATTTTGATAAAGGTGATAGGGTACAAACACCATAGGAAGTAGTCTGGAAATTACGACAATTCAACATAGCAAGTCAAAGAAAATATTGAGGACATAAAATAATTTGTTATCGCAAGAAAATGTACCCCTTGATTTACTTTTAGAATTATTTGATTGATTATCAATTAAGCACTTAGTGAGTTGTTTCTTGTGATACATTTTATATTATAAATTCTTCCAATGAACTCAATATTTAATAGGGATCAAGTAGTTTAGAGGTTTTATGAGAATTCATATGAATTCATGGTAATATTTAGATTATCTTTAACCTCTAATGGTTTAGTTGGATGATATTTTCGATTTTGGTCATGTAATGCATAGAACAATTTTCATAATAGGATTGAGAATTTAAATTAATATCTTGAAGCTTATTCAAGATAATACATTCTTACTTATGATTTTCACCTAGTGAGTTATATGGTGGTTTTTTTGTAAATAATAATCTTTATGGATCTTCGAACTCTTCTTGTATTCCAAATTCTACTTTTAGGTTTTAGAATTAGATTGATGACTGTTCTTTTAGTTTAGATATAATCATTTTAATCACATGACCAAATGTAGAATGAAGATAATTGATTTGTAGGGCATTTTGAATATTTTTAAATTCTCAGTTTTAAGTCTTTTGATTAATTGTATTAAAAATGAACTCATAAAATATAAGGATATGACTGCAAAGGTTAGAAACTATTGGCAATAGTTTATAGAATTTGTCCTGTTTTATTTATGAGAATAATTTTGTCGATGCACATTATACATTCTTAAGGGGAGAGAATGATGTTGTTAAGAATGTATAATTTTGTTAATAATGTATAATTTTAAAAGACTTGCGTTTAAGAAAGAAATAGTATGCTTGTGCTAATTATGTTGAATAAATGTCATGTTTGTTGAATTACAATTTTGGATGTCATTGAAGTTGGGGTTTCGACTTAGTTGTCAAACAGTTGCAAACTAATTGGTTGAAAGTGATTTTTCAACTTAATAATATTTCAGCTTAAATGTTGAAAGTTATATGGTCAGATTTATGGCTTGAAGGTTTTACTTGAAAATTAGTGTTAAGTTTGCATACTTTAAGACTTCATTGACATAGTTAATCAAGTTTCCAGACAATGATATTTAGTTTAATAATGTTGTAACATTTTAAGACTTTGCTAAAAGTTTTATTTTGTCATTAGATATAACTGAGGGTTAGTGGGAGTAAGTTTATTTTCTATGTACTCTATGTTGTCATTTATGTGACATTAAGAATTTTATCTTTAGTGTTTCGAGGTGAAAAACTCGAACAAGCATTTTAAATAATGCTATTGAGAAAATATATTAATAGAGCACTTAAAGGATTTATATGATTACAAGTTTACTTGTTTGAGGTACTTATTGGTAAAAGTGATAAACATATATAAGTTGTTAATTCCTCAAGTAAATTAGAGCGTTCTCATAAGAAAAAGGTCATGTAAATATCTGCAATTGATATTTTAATGTAAGCTTAAGATATATGTATTGATTCTATTATTACATTAGTGGACTTTGCAGATTTCAAACCAATTTGGCATATATCATTAGATAGTCATAAAAAAAAGGATTTTTCATAGTATTTGTGGAGGTTAATTGTTTCATGCTCACATGTATGTATGGATAAAGAAATATGTGGCTTTATATATTGCAATTCTAAATAATTTTGATTGTGATAATTTCATTGCATTTATTTTCTCTAAATATGATAAGAGATCTCAGAGGTTTAATCATGTTGATATTATGGTGGTTGAGTAGATTTAAGAGTTGTAAGTTTCTAATAGCCACAAGTAAAATAACTATTGATACACTAACCAAGATATTTGTCTCCGGAGGTTTTGTGGAGCATGTTATATCCTGCATTAGATGATTGTTATTTTGATATATTTGGTTAGTGGGAGTTGTTTTTATTAGATTAACTGCATTTATTCTATGCATGTTTGTTTTATATTCTCGAGAATGTATTGTATATGCATGTTAAGATATTTGCCATATTTGTTATTGTGTGCACACGAAGGTTTGATTATGGCAAGAAATCTTAAGCTTTTAGCTTGAGAGGGCAGTTCACTAATAAGGTATAAAGTTTTCACCGATTAGTGAACATTACTTAAGACAGAAGGATTTGCCCGTCTTAAGGGATGTTTAACTCATGGTCAAAGTGTTTGGCCAATGAGTGTAAGACGCTTAAGACATTAAGTTTCTCATCTTAAGATACTTCGCTTGAAGCGAAGGTGGACCTATATGGAAATAGGCATGACGATCACATTTGCATGTAATTTTCCATACCACACATACATACCATTTTACCCGGGTAGGTAGAGCTAAGGGTATTTTGATTACATATGGTCTTATGTCGATTAAAGATGTAATGATCTATGTAGTTCGATACTTAAGGTTCTATTGGACTAAGGGAAAGGAAGGTGTTGCTCTCTTAAACATTCTTTGTGGCCACGGATAATTGTTTGTCAATTCGGAGTGTCGTTTTCTAAAATGAATTTATAAATATAAAATGATAATGTCTATGTAGCTCAAGTGAGAGAATGTAAGATTTTTATAAAATTGTGAGCAACATATGACATTATATTTTGAGTTTACGAAAAACCGAATTGATTGGTGTTACAAGTAAAAGTGTGACTCTGGTAGAAACAATGAACTATGGTCAGAATCAGACCTATTATATTGATCGGATACAGTTTATACAAGTGTTACAGACTGAGGGAACAAGTCCCGATTTGTATCTCTTAATATCTCTTTTACTAAAAGTTAGCAAAAAAGCCCCTTTTGTGTACAAGTAGTGGGATATATATAGGCTTGGCTTCTGACACGGGCGACTTCGTGGCTGCCTGCGATTGGCTGGAAGGTGATAGGTGTTTCTGGCGTGTCAGATGTACGTTGCTGCAAGCATACCATCCGATGATTGGGTCGGATGGTAAGGTATCCGATGCTTCGTTCGAGGGGCCTCAGCCATAGTCGGTGGACGATCAACTTCGGAAGACGTGGTACGGTGACGACTCTGCTTCGGTATCTGTAGAGGCCAGAGAGGCCTAACAATTGAAATGTTTAAGTAAGTGAGAGATGACCGGATAAAGCCCGTTTGATTGTGATCAATATTTGTTGGGTTTGGTGCACCTTAGCTACATTAAATATGTGTAGGATATGGTATGTGATGGGCTATTGTATATGTGTGGGCCTGGTAATCCTTTTGGGACTAGCCATCCTATTAGGGTTGTGAATCCTCTATGGGTTAGGATTCAAGTAAGTAACAATATATATAGGGGGTCCCTACTCTCTCTCATGTATCACACAATGATTCAGAATAAAGTAGTCTCCTCTTTAGGTTATCTGAAGTAAGGTGAGAAGAGAGTAGAAGATTTCCTATTGTTTTATTTTCAGGTTATTGTGCTTGCGCTATTATGGATTCGGGATTAAGGATCGCTATAGCTTGGATGGTTTCCGCTGTACGTCCAGGTACGCATCTATTCATACTTATGCATACAATACGAGATCTAGTTATTTTTATATAAATCTTACAACGTGTCCTTTAGACAGTGGTGAATCCAGAAATTTTAACGAGATGATGTACTTAAACAAAATAACAATTATATAAAAAATACTGAAAATTTAAAATGCTAATAAAATGAGTTTTTTTATATAAAAAAATAACGGTATAATGAAATTTAGATAAATAAAACAAATAGAACATTTTTATTAACATTTAAAAAGAAATAAAAACAAGAAATACAATATTAAAAAATAAACATTAATAAGAGAAACAACAAAAACAATGAAAACTTATGATAGTTATTGTTAAAAATATAAATTACAATCTAATTTTATAATAAGAAATTTTGTTTTGTATTTATAGTGAATTCACTTTAAATTTATATATAAAAATTTGATTAATAAATATTATTAGACATATTTATGAATTTTTATTCTTCTAATTATTGGTAAACTATTGATTTATTGATTATAAATAAATTAAAATTATAAAATAAAGAAAAATACTGTGAATAAAATAAAGTGAATAATAATAATAGATTGACTATTTTAATACAATATATTAATATTTGAGATTTTAGGGTTTATTGATTGGATGCGTTAGGTATATCAAACTAAAACTATTAGAAATAGGAAAATTTTAAAAACATAATAGATAATTTATTATAAAATAAAATTGAATCAAATAACTACATAATAAAAAGTTTACGATGACAAGAAAAAAGAAATTGAATTGTTTTATTGTTGAAGAAGAAAATTTAAGAAAAGAATTGGAAAAGAGTATAAATAAAAAAGACATTAAAAAAATATTTGTTTTGCTTGAAAAATGATAGTACTAGGAATTGAACCAAAAACCAACAATGTGGAATGGTAGTGTAATACCAGCTATGTTGAGGAATATATTATTTCTTATGTATATATTTATATAAAAACATAAAATCAATTTTTTAAAATAAAAATTGAGGTAGGGCACGGGTCCCACCTGATCCAAAGGTGGGTCCGCCCCTACGTTTTAGGTTTGAATATTTTCCTAACTGTTCAGCTTATGTATTGGGGTTTAATTGTTTGGAATTTATAAAAGAAAGAAAATGACATGTTACAATTAAATTGAATCACATCACTGACTCAGTATTTTGGGTGCTGATCGGTCAGCACCCAAGTATTATGCATTCAATAGTTTAATATTGTAAGTTGGTAACTTGTAAAATACTTTAGCGATTACAATTAATAAGAAAAGGAATAAGTAACTTAGGTCTTTTGCAAGACCGATCTGACCAAAGAAATACTGTATCTATAAAATTACAGACACATATAAAGTACCAAAGTCGATCCAAATAATAGACCTTAACGTGTGCTCTAATTAAATGTTAATAGCAGTCTAAAATTATATATATATATATATAATAGATTTATTATACTGTAATATTTAAGCAAACCTGTTTACTCTTAATTTTAATAGAAACATTCCTAGTTATTTCACTTCATCACATAATCGACTTATGTATTTCTAGGATGTGCCACGTGGGCGAGCGTACAAGGAATTAAGTATTCGTAACCGTATACAACCAAGACTTCTTATGTCGACATAAAAACGACCGCCAAACGACGAGCATTTTCTTTTACTCTTCCTTCGAGAGTCGAGAGTCGAGACATCAATCCTTGCGCGAGAGCGAGAGAGCAAGATACGATGCTGGAGAACTCGATTGGACTTTTAAAAATCGGCCATAATTGCCGGATGAGAAGGAAGGTCGATCAACGTGAATTTCGTCGCTAAAAATGTCGAGGTCGATAATCGGATTCCTCTCAGATACTACTATCGAATAATTTTGTATTGTTTTTCCATGTTAATGCAAAAATTCACATGCGAAAGTTTGCCCATAATATTTTGACAGTTTGGTCTCAGAAACTATACCATTCATCGGGCATCGGTACTACCAGGCAAAACTTCCAAAAGAAAGAGCAAGTTATGGAAATGTGAGGTATATTAGTTTTTTGTAGTTGCTCTATATTCTACGATTTATTCAAAGTAATTTGGATGTTAAATTTATCGCAGAGATTGATTGCCGTGTTGGATGAGGTTGAATCATTGAAGCCAAAATTTGATCGTGGAGTGGATGAACTGAACAGTGCCCATGGAAAAGCTTGATGGCACAGAGTGAGAGAGCACATCTTATGGTGCAGAAACATCATCTTTGGAGCGGCCTGCTGTCAATAAAAGATCTCCAGCTACTACCTTAAGCATTTAGCATCACTAGTACTTGATTCATGTTTCTTTGAAATGATGGTGGCGTTGCTGATATTAGTCTGTTCTAGTTGATAAATAAGCTTTCATAGCTTTCGTACTAGTCCGTGTATGTCTTCATAAATTTTTATGTTTCCTTGAAGCCTTAAATTTTATTCATGTCGATTATATTTTTTTCCTTTTATGAGCTGCATGGCAATACAATCTTCATAGAGGAATAATAATGCTTCAGGCAATTCAACCCAAGTTTTTTTTAACATGTTTCTACACTGGAAGTTTGTACAAAACGTTCTCTGAAACAGCTTGATCCTCGCCGGTGATTTGGTCTCCAGCACCAAAGTGCCTGCCCATTTGTCCATTAAAATCGCAGTCAGATCCAGTTCGTTAAAACACTTGCCAAATTCCTCTACAATAGATGGGGACTCTGTGCTTAAGATTGTGACGTGTGGAAAACTATTTTCATCCATAGCTAGATGCTTTCCTAACTTCTTCATAAGCTTCGATACCAGTGCTGTATGTCCCTGCTGAACCTTAATTCTACGTTGTAAACAATTTGAACCTCGACATCAGCCATCTCCTATCAAATTAAATCAAATCAAAATATAATAAGGAACTTGATACATCTAAGTATCCATTACATTAATTTTTATTCACCGAGACGTGTCTGGGCTCCCATTTAGCCTGGATTGAACATATTATGATGCTAATTCACATGTTGTGTATCAATAATCTAAAAAAAGGTATCAAGACACTATTCATAATTTTCTTCCATAACGTAAACCCACTATCCATATCTCGTAGAGTTGGGGAATTCAAGTTGCTCAGCCGAGTGCCGAGTATCCATTACATAATTTTATCAACTGGTATTGGCTCCCATCTAGCCTGCATTGATTTGTAGTGGGTTCTAACATATTATAATGCTAAGTCAAATGTTAAGTATCAAGATTCTAGGCATCTAGCGCATCAGTTCTACTATTTTCTGAGATCCCAATAGTTAGCCTCTCTTCATTTAAAGATCGTTAATACTTTATTGAACTAAGTTCAACTTACAACCTTTCACTTCATGATTGCCTAAATGTAAAATAAGAAATGACATATTTGACTTAAATATTTTTAATTTATTAATTTGATCGTCGAGTGGAAGAAATGAAAAGTGCCCATGGAAAAGCTTGATGGCACAAAGTGAGAGAGCACATCTTATGGTGCAGAAACATCATCTTTGGAGCCGCCTGCTGTCAATAAAAGATCTGCAGCTACTACCTTAAGCATTTAGCATCACTAGTACTTGATTCATGTTTCTTTGAAATGATGGTGGCGTTGCTGATATTAGTCTGTTCTAGTTGATCAATAAGCTTTCATAGCTTTCGTACTGGTCCGTGTCTGTCTTCATAAATTTTTATGTTTCCTTGAAGCTTAAAATTTTATTAATGTCGATTATATTTTTTTTCCTTTTATGAGCTGCATGTTAATACAATCTTCATGGAGGAATAACAATGCTTCAGGCAATTCAACCCATGTGTTTTTTAACATGTTTCTACACTAGAAGTTTGTACAAAACGTTCTCTGAAACAGCTTGATCCTCGCCGGTGATCTGGTCTCCAGCACCAAAGTGCCTGCCCATTTGTCCATTAAAATCGTAGTCAGATCCAATCCGTTAAAACACTTGCCAAATTCCTCTACAATAGATGGGGACTCTGTGCTTAAGATTGTGACGTGTGGAAAACTATTTTCATCCATAGCTAGATGCTTTCCTAACTTCTTCATGAGCTTCGATACCAGTGCTGTAATGTCCCTGCTGAACCTTAATTCTATGTTGTAAACAATTTGAACCTCGACATCAGCCATCTCCTATCAAATTAAATCAAATCAAAATATAATAAGTAACTTGATACATCTAAGTATCCATTACATTAATTTTTATTCACCGAGACGTGTCTGGGCTCCCATTTAGCCTGGATTGAACATATTATGATGCTAATTCACATGTTGAGTATCAATATTCTAAAAAAAAGTATCAAGACACTATTCATAATTTTCTTCCATAACGTAAACCCACTATCCATATCTCGTAGGGTTGGGGAATTCAACTTGCTTAGCCGAGTGCCGAGTATCCATTACATAATTTTATCAACCGGTATTGGCTCCCATCTAGCCTGCATTGATTTGTAGTGGGTTCTAACATATTATGATGCTAAGTCAAATGTTAAGTATCAAGATTCTAGGCATCTAGCGCATCAGTTCTACCATTTTCTAAGATCCCAACAGTCAGCCTCTCTTCATCTAAAGATCGTTAATACTTTACTGAACTAAGTTCAACTTATAACCTTTCACTTCATGATTGCCTAAATGTAAAATAAGAAATGACATATTTGACTTAAATATTATTAATTTATTAATTTGATCGTCGAGTGGATGAACTGAACAGTGCCCATGGAGGAGCTTGATGGCACAGAGTGAGAGAGCACATCTTATGGTGCAGAAATATCATCTTTGGAGCGGCCTGCTGTCAATAAAAGATCTGCAGCTTCTACCTAAAGCATTTAGCATCACTAGTACTTGATTCATGTTTCTTTGAAATGATGGTCGCGTTGCTGATATTAGTCTGTTCTAGTTGATAATTAAGCTTAAATAGCTTTCTTACTGGTCCGTGTCTGTCTTCATAAATTTTTATGTTTCCTTGAAGCTTAAAATTTTATTAATGTCGATTATATTTTTTTTTCCTTTTATGAGCTGCATTTTAATACAATCTTCATGGAGGAATAACAATGCTTCAGGCAATTCAACCCATGTGTTTTTTAACATGTTTCTACACTGGAAGTTTGTATAAAACGTTTTCTGAAACAGCTTAATCCTCGTCGGTGATCTGGTCTCCAGCACCAAAGTGCCTGCCCATTTGTCCATTAAAATCGTAGTCAGATCCAATCCATTAAAACACTTGCCAAATTCCTCTACAATAGATGGGGACTCTGTGCTTAAGATTGTGACGTGTGGAATGTTATTTTCATCCATAGCTAGATGCTTTCCTAACTTCTTCATGAGCTTCGATACCAGTGCTGTAATGTCCCTGCTGAACCTTAATTCTACGTTGTAAACAATTTGAACCTCGACATTAGCCATCTCCTATCAAATTAAATCAAATCAAAATATAATAAGTAACTTGATACATCTAAGTATCAATTACATTAATTTTTATTCACCGAGACGTGTCTGGGCTCCCATTTAGCCTGGATTGAACATATTATGATGCTAATTCACATGTTGAGTATCAATATTCTAAAAAAAAGTATCAAGACACTATTTATATTTTTCTTCCATAACGTAAACCCACTATCCATATCTCGTAGAGTTGGGGAATTCAACTTGCTCAGCCGAGTGCCAAGTATCCATTACATAATTTTATCAACCGGTATTAGCTCCCATCTAGCATGTAGTGGGTTCTAACATATTATGATGCTAAGTCAAATGTTAAGTATCAAGATTCTAGGCTTCTAGCGCATCAGTTCTACAATTTTCTGAGATCCCACCAGTCAGCCTCTCTTCATCTAAAGATCGTTAATACTTACTGAACTAAGTTCAACTTACAACCTTTCACTTCATGATTGCCTAAATGTAAAATAAGAAATGACATATTTGACTTAAATATTTTTAATTTATTAATTTGATCGTCTAGTGGATGAACTGAACAGTGCCCATGGAGGAGCTTGATGGCACAGAGTGAGAGAGCACATCTTATGGTGCAGAAACATCATCTTTGGAGCGGCCTACTGTCAATAAAAGATCTGCAGCTACTACTTTAAGCATTTAGCATCACTAGTACTTGATTCATGTTTATTTGAAATGATGGTGGCGTTGCTGATATTAGTCTGTTGTAGTTGATAATTAAGCTTTCACAGCTTTCATAGCTTTCTTACTGGTCCGTGTCTGTATTCATAAATTTTTTATGTTTCCTTGAAGCTTAAAATTTTATTAATGTCGATTATATTTTTTTTCCTTTTATGAGCTGCATGTTAATACAATCTTCATGGAGGAATAACAATGCTTCAGGCAATTCAACCCATGTGTTTTTTAACATGTTTCTACACTGGAAGTTTGTACAAAACCTTCTCTGAAACATCTTGATCCTCGCCGGTGATCTGGTCTCCAGCACCAAAGTGCCTGCCCATTTGTCCATTAAAATCGCAGTCAGATCCAATCCGTTAAAACACTTGCCAAATTCCTCTACAATAGATGGGGACTCTGTGCTTAAGATTGTGACGTGTGGAAAACTATTTTCATCCATATCTAGATGCTTTCCTAAATTCTTCATGAGCTTCGATACCAGTGCTGTAATGTCCCTGCTGAACCTTAATTCTACGTTGTAAACAATTTGAACCTCGACATCAGCCATCTCCTATCAAATTAAATCAAATCAAAATATAATAAGTAACTTGATACATCTAAGTATCCATTACATTAATTTTTATTCATCGAGACGTGTCTGGGCTCCCATTTAGCATGGATTGAACATATTATGATGCTAATTCATATGTTGAGTATCAATATTCTAAAAAAAAGTATCAAGACACTATTCATAATTTTCTTCCATAACGTAAACCCACTATCCATATCTCGTAGGGTTGGGGAATTCAACTTGCTCAGCCGAGTGCCGAGTATCCATTACATAATTTTATCAACCGGTATTGGCTCCCATCTAGCCTGCATTGATTTGTAGTGGGTTCTAACATATTATGATGCTAAGTCAAATGTTAAGTATCAAGATTCTAGGCATCTAGCGCATCAGTTCTACTATTTTCTGAGATCCCAACAGTCAGCCTCTCTTCATTTAAAGATCGTTAATACTTTATTGAACTAAGTTCAACTTACAACCTTTCACTTCATGATTGCCTAAATGTAAAATAAGAAATGACATATTTGACTTAAATATTTTTAATTTATTAATTTGATCGTCGAGTGGATGAACTGAACAGTGCCTATCGAGGAGCTTGATGGCACAGAGTGAGAGAGCACATCTTATGGTGCAAAAACATCATCTTTGGAGCGGCCTGTTGTCAATAAAAGATCTGCAGCTACTACCTTAAGCATTTAGCATCACTAGTACTTGATTCATGTTTCTTTGAAATGATGGTGGCGTTGTTGATATTAGTCTGTTCTAGTTGATAATTAAGCTTTCATAGCTTTCTTACTGGTCTGTAACTGTCTTCATAAATTTTTATGTTTCCTTGAAGCTTAAAATTTTATGAATGTCGATTATATTTTTTTTCCTTTTATGAGCTGCATGTTAATACAATCTTTATGGAGGAATAATAATGCTTCAGGCAATTCAACCCATGTTTTTTTAACATGTTTCTACACTTGAAGTTTGTACAAAACGTTCTCTGAAACACCTTGATCCTCGCCGGTGATCTGGTCTCTAGCACCAAAGTGCCTGCCCATTTGTCCATTAAAATCGCAGTCAGATCCAATCCGTTAAAACACTTGCCAAATTCCTCTACAGTAGATGGGGACTTTGTGCTTAAGATTGTGACGTGTGGAAAACTATTTTCATCCATAGCTATATGCTTTCCTGACTTCTTCATGAGCTTCGATACCAGTGTTGTAATTTCCCTGCTGAACCTTAATTCTACGTTGTAAACAATTTGAACCTCGACATCAACCATCTCCTGTCAAATTAAATCAAATCAAAATATAATAAGTGACTTGATACATCTAAGTATCCATTACATTAATTTTTATTCACCGAGACGTGTCTGAGCTCCCATTTAGTTTGGATTGAACATATTATGATACGAATTCACATGTTGAGTATCAATATTCTAAAAGAAAGTATCAAGAAACTATTCATATTTTTCTTCCATAACGTAAACCCATTATCCATATCTCGGAGAGTTGGGGAATTCAACTTGCTCAGCCGAGTGCCGAGTATCCATTACATAATTTTATCAACCGGTATTGGCTCCCATCTAGCCTGTAGTGGTTTCTAACATATTATGATGCTAAGTCAAATGTTAAGTATTGTTGATAGTGATTTTTCGTCGTCACTATCAACGAACTTGTATCAAGCGAAAATAAGAACAGATAGGTGTAATACCGCAAGAAAACAATAAATCAAGAGATACGAATACGTGGTAAAAACTCCTTTTAACTGGAGAAAAATCCACGGGTTGTTGCTTGAGCAACACAGTCAAATCCACTATCAAAAATTCAATTACAAAGTATTTCTCTCTCACTTATTCTGCTAATTCACACCTGCCTCCATCATGTTTCTTACTGGGGTATTTATACATGTTATTTGCTAGGGTTTATGGTTGTGCTAGGGTTTGGTGTTGTGATACCCGCATTTTGTGTGATTTCCTAGTTCTAATTGAAGTCTGTCTCTTTATGGAATCTATCTTGTTTCCTGTTTTGGCTGAGTCCGAATCTACGTCGGATTCCTCACCCTTTATCTGCGGGAAATCTATTTGCCTTTCAATTGAACTCTGATAGTCGTATCGTTGCTTATTGTGGAGTTGCTTGCTTCTGATTCTGTCCATATGTTTATGAAGTACTTGTCTTCGTTATCTGATCCCGATTATGCCTGAGTATGCCCGAGCATGCCCGAGCCGGTTTCTTCGTCTGTGGTCGGGTTGCTTTACTCTTTACCGAGTAAATTCCCTTGGGAATTTCTGCCCTTTAACGCTTGACTTTACTCGACTTTGCTTACGTGGCCTCTTACTGTAATGACGTTTCCTTAATGATGATTTTTACTTATAACAATACCCCCTTAAATATTTGAACCGAATGCATCCTGCTTACTCGGGATAAATATTTAACTTTTCATGACTGTTTCTCGTTTATCGTCTTCTTCATCAATGTCGGATTTCAAATTCCTCGTTCGCTTCGAAACGTTAATGACATGTCTTATTACGCCTGCACGCGTTTGATTCTTTTCTTATTTGAAGATCTTTTGATGGTGACTGACTGTCTCTTCGACGGCTCGGTGCCTCTCTTTACTGCCACCTGTCTTCTTTTGTTTGGCCGTGGTTCGTGGCATTTATGAGACGCGACCCTTCTGTTCGTGCCCGTACAGCTCACGTCATGATTCTTATCCCAATCTTTCCCGCTTCTCCTCACTTACCCTTTCTAGGGTTTCGTGTCTTGGGACCGGTGGCATGCTTATATATAGGAGTATTGCTTCAAAGGGGAAAACCCCTATTCAAGTTTTTACCATTACTTCCCAGATTTCAGCCACCGTTTTCCAGACTTCTGCCATTGTTTCCCAGATTTCTGCCATTGTTTCCCTGCCTGTAATCTTGTCCTGCGAAGATTTACTTCTCTCGGTTTCCAAACCTTTTCTCGACCTTCTCGAAGATTCTGCCGTACCTCTCATTTCTTCAATCCTTCAAGGTTAGTTCTCATGGATCCCTCTGCTAGACATCGTCTTTTTACTGTTGCTATGATTGCCATTGAACAAGGTGATACTTGTACTGTTGCGGCTGTCCACAGGTTGCTTGGTGATCCAATTCCCGATCAGCCCCGATTTATAGACGCTGACGTCTCCGGACTCAACTTATCTGGACTGTGTCGTGAAGTTTCACCAGCTTCTTCCAGTTCGTCACAGCCTGAATCCTATCAGCCTGAAACCGATTCCAGTTCTGCTTCTGAGGCTTGTGATAATTCTCGACCGTGGAAAAGAATGGGGAAGAAACAAAGCAATCGCGACATCAACAAAGGTTCCTTTGTTCGGGAAATTCGAGTCGGGCCCCAAAGGGTGGTCGATAAAGACATTGAGGACGAGCACATGGAGGCTTGTATCGTCTTCTCTCCTAAGAGAGTTTGCGCTTACGACGTTGAGCCAAATGTGGTCGGCCCCGAAGAAGTCATTAAATATATGAACCGTTTTGATTTGGACAACGACACCATCTCATTAAACCCTGCTAACGGCCGGGCTGCGTGGAACCCTCCGCCCGGTCAAGTGGCGATTTATGGGGCGATGCTTTCTTGCGGGGTGACGCTTCCGCTGCAACCCTTCATTACGTGGTTTTTGGCCGAAGCTAAGCTCGCCCCCGCTCAACTTACTCCGAATAGCTATCGGATCTTGATGTGCATGTGGCACATGTGGCATAGGATGGGACGACCACCCCCAACCCCTCGGGAAATTAGTCACTTCTATTCTTTGAGGCCTCTGGGAAAGACTGAGATTTACTTCCTGCTTTCAACTCAGCCCGAGATTTGGGTCCCCAAGGACGTGATCGTAAAGAACAGGGTGATGCCGACCGCTGATGAAAAGATGAAAGGGTTTGTTTGGGGCTTCCCCACCTCAAACAAGTTCTGGAAGAATAGTTCGTTCTTCGTGGGTGGAGACTGGGGACGGTAAATTTCTTTTGACATCGAGGGTTCCGAGATGACTCGCCGGGTGCCTCGGTACTTCGCACACCCCAGTGGAACCACATAACTTCATCTTTTACGGATGAAGAGCTCAAAACCATAACTCGGGCGGCCTTCCGTCCCGTGAAAAAGAGGGGCAGACCTTACCTCTTCGATGAAAAGAAGATGATAACAGCTCGCCTCTTCCCTCAACTTTCTGCACGCCGGCGTCGCTGTAAGTTCTTTATTTCTTCCTTGCTTTTTAGTTGCTTTATCTGTCTGGCTTTCAGCTTCCTAAAAAATTTTATTTATTTATTTATTTTTTTTAGTGTACGACATAGATGTAGTGTGCGATGCCCAAGCCCGCCAAATGAAAGGTACTGTGGAGGCGAGCCGGAGGGAAGTTAAACGTCAACAGGATGCGGGGATAGCCCCTCCTCAAGGTGACTCTGATGGGAATTCTTCCGAAGACATTCCCGAGGGGGGTGCAGACGACGTGCCAGATTACATGCCTGAGGAAACTCAGGATCAAGAATTGGCCGCCCACGCAACTGATGAAGGCAATCAAGCAGGTCCTTCGACAAAGGGGAAGGAGAAGGTTGGGAGTCTTCCGAGCCAACTGCCTTCTCCTGCGGAACTAGATCTCCGCGGCCTGCTGTAGTCGAGCCGAATACCACTTCCCCGGATGCGAAAATTGCCAGAGAGCATCCGGACGTGACAGTTCCGGAGATTCTGATTTCTGTCGAACTGGACACTGCGCTGTCTGGAAGTGGTGCTGAAATGGGGCGTTCCGATCCGGATTTTGAGGACCCCACAGCGGACCTGAATACTCGTGGGAGGCAACCCGAAAAAAGAAAAGCCTCGTTCTCCCCTGGTCGTCCGGCCCCCAAGATTCCTCGAGTAGTTGCTTTCGTCGAGTCATCCTCGGATGAGGAGGGGGTAGCAGAGGCTGCTGAGAATGAGAGATCAATAGAGAACTCTCCTCCACGAGATCAGATGAGGGACGAGCCTGGCATCCCCCTTAGTTCCCCTCAAGCAGTACCTACTGTTAGGTTCCCCGAGGCTAATCTTGGCAGCCCTGACCCTTCAACCCAGTCTGGCGTACCTACCCCCGAGGCCATGTTGAAGGCTATGGCTTCGGGCCAAGCATATATAGGGGCGGATCGTTGGAGCGATCTCAGGGTCGGTTCGTTATCTGATCGGCTCTGCCATTTCTTCAACAGCGCTTCTTATGTGAGTAACTCTTGAGACTTTCATATTTATCTCCTTTATTGCTTACTTCATTTTTTTCACTTGTTATCGGCTCGTTGCAGATGGTAGCCGAGATGACTGAAGTCTGCCAGACCAGTGATGGTCAGACGGAGAAAATAAGGAGGCTTGAAGCTCAGTTGAATGAGAGTGAAGATCGCCGTGCTCGGGCCGAACTGGCTTGTCAGGAAATGGCCAGGTCGGGTCAGGTGCTTCTGGACCAGTGCTTAGCGTGTCAACTCGAGGCTGAACAGAAGGCATCTTTCGCTTCTGAAGAGGCCCAAACTTTAAAAAACCAGTTGTTATCTACTCAGGAGGCTCTACTCCAGGCCGAGCAGACAGCTGAAGATGCCAAGTCCTCTTACGAGTGCCGGATTCAGGACTTGGAACGTCAAGCCTTGACGATCAAGTCCCTGTCGAAGGAAGCTAGGCTGGAGTTGGAAATTCAGGGGGTCGATCGCTTCAAAAGATCTCCAGCCTCTGATGCTTTACTTCTCCGGGAATTTCAGAGGGGAATGGTCTCGGCCGGAGAGTTTTTCAAGAAGAAGAACAGAGCAACCGATCGGGCCAGGGCCAACTGGAACCTCTCGGTCAGAAAGCATGTGGATGCCTCTCTGGAATCCCTCCGGCTCCAGATGAAGACGTGGCGAGCATATTGCAGAAGTAAGGGAAAAGAGCCACACCTCATGCACCTGGAAGTTCCCACTGCTTATTCCTTCTCAACTTTCCACGCTTGTGGGAAAGTGGGGATCGACGGTGAGGCTTCTGACGTTGGGCCCATTCCCGGGGTGGATTATAGCGCTTGGATAGATGACGATGCCCCGGAAGATGTGATTGTCTGGCCTTCTGATGATAGTCTCCTGAACGAGTACGTGATTGAACCGGACCCGAGCATTGGTCGAAGTAGTTCTCAACCGCCGGCATCTTCTTGATTAATTTTCTTTTTTGTAACAACCGTTGTATATTCTTTCGCTCATATATAAGAAATCTATTCATTATTCTGCCTGTCCAGTTCCCTGCATGATAAACGTATAAACAAAAGAAAAACAAATGAAGCATAATTTGTTCGGTCACCTATACTCGGCTCGTAGATCTTAAGAATTTTTGGGACTCTTAATTTCAACCAAGTGCTTGGCGACCACCAAAGTTAACCGAGTATCTTATTCAACTGACAACTCGTTTATTAAGCCGAGTATCTCATTAAACTGGCCGTTGATTCATTGGACCAAGTATCTTATTTAACTGGCAATTTTTTCTTTTAAAGTCGAGTATCTTATTTAACTGACAACTTTTTTTAAGCCGAGTATCTTATTTAACTGGCAATTAATTTCTCCGATCTTGTGAAGATCGTTTTACCCTAACGTTTCGTCGAGGCTCACCACAACCATACGTCAAGGTCCTTACACAAGTCACCTAGGACGTCTCCCGGTTTTGTCTGTGCAAGGTTTCATCGAATCGTTGGTGGTTATGTTGACCAGCCAACACGACTGCGCATCTCACCAGTCTTCCTGGCGGCGCTCCGAGCAGTTTTCCAGTTATCCTGGTGCCTCGGTTTTACCTTTTGGTTAAGAAGTGCGTTTGCACTGCTTAAACCAGGCGGGCGCGCTATTCCAGCTTCTCAGCCCTTCAAGAACTACTTGTCCGCTCTCCCGCGGCCTCGTAGCGCATGATTATTTTTGAACGAGATTTGCTCGGACCGGTTTGTTTTAGGTGACTAAATTTAGTCTGCTTGTTCTCGGACGAAGTGGTCACTGTTGTTTTTGCTTTATTTGAACATTCTTTATCGTGGATTTCATCATCTTCAATGAATAACTTCTTTATTAGCAAACGGAATCTATTAGATAACAATAAGAATTAGAAACCTCTTAACTTGACTATAAGTTAAAGCAAAGCTAAAATAACGTTAAACATGAGTGAGTTTGTCAGGGGTAGAAAATCTTGAGATACTGAGCGTTGCATGGTCGGGGAACTAAGCTGCCTTCTGGGTGAGCTATCAGGTAGGCTCCATGCCCTGCAACTCCCTTGATGATATACGGGCCTTCCCATTTATCGGTGAGAGATCCTGCCGACTTGTCCTTAGTGTTCGGGGATACCCTTCTTAGCACCAAATCTCCGAGCTGGAATCTACGCACACGAACATGGGAATTATAGTACCATGCAGCCCTTTGCTGATACGCTGCGTTTCTCACTTGAGCTGCGTCCCTGATTTCTTCAAGCTCGTCTAAGTTCTGCTGCAACATGTTGACGTTGTGCTCGGGGCTATATAGTTGCACCCTGGGTGACGTAAAGGTTGTTTCCGTCGGGATTACGGCCTCTGTTCCGAATGCTAGTGCAAAAGAGGTCTCCCCTATGGATGACCTGACAGTCGTTCGGTATGCCCATAACACCTCTGGTAGTTTGTCTGCCCAACTGCCTTTCTTTGATTCCAGCTTTGCTTTCAGTGTGTGCTTGATCACCTTGTTCACAGCTTCAGTTTGGCCATTGGTTTGAGGATGTGCAGGTGACGCATAATAGTTTGCAATCTTGTACTCCTCGCACATTTCCCTGAACTTGCTGTTGTCGAACTGAGTTCCGTTATAATGATGCTCGGGATTTCGAACCTATATATGATGTTCTTCTTGACAAAGCTAGTGGTGTTCGCCTCCGTGATGTGCACCAATGCCTCTGCTTCTGCCCACTTGGTAAAGTAGTCAACTGCCACAATTGTGTACTTTGCTCCTCCCTTTGTTCCTGTGGGCATTGGACCAATCAGGTCGAGGCCCCACATGGCAAAAGGCCAAGGGGAAGTTAAGCTTCTGAGTAACTCCGGGGGTTGCCGAATGTCGTTTGCTATCCTTTGACATGTCTTGCAACTTTCCGTGAATCGCTGCGCTTCGGCAAATAAAGTCGGCCAATAAAAACCCTACCGAAGTACCTTGTGTGCTAGGCTCTTACCCCCAGTGTGGTTTCCACACACCCCACTGTGAACATCTCTCAGAATCTTGTAGGTTTCTTCTCCGGCAACACATCTTTGTAACACCTTTGAGAACCCTCTTCTGTATAGTTCTCCCCTTAGAATCGTGTACCGAGTTGACCTGTACTTGACGCGTTTTGCCTCCACAGCATCCTCCGGTAATATGTTTCTCTCCAGATATTCTCTAAGCTGGGTCGTCCAATCACTTGGACCTAGCCGGATTTCTGACACCATGACCTCTTCAGATTCTGCCGTACTTGGTTTGGTCAGGTGCGCCACTGGTATTGCTTTCGACCTAATACTCATGGTGGCTGAGGCTAATTTAGACAAAGCATCTGCTTTTTCGTTCTCCTCCCGAGGGATTTGAAGGATCCTGTACGCCTTAAACTTTTTAAGCAAGCTCTTTACAATGTCTAAGTAAGCTATCATATGCTCCTCCCTCGCCTGGTATTCATCCAGCACCTGGTTAACTACAACCTGGGAATCGCTGTATACCGCCAACTCATCTGCCCCCAATGCTATGCGAACTCTCAAACCAGCCAACAAAGCTTCATACTCTGCTTGGTTATTAGTTGCTTTGAAGTCGAATCTCATGGCGCATTCCACAGTATCTCCTTCTGGTGTTGTTATGACTATTCCTGCCCCACTGCCATGAGTATTTGACGATCCATCCACATGCAACTTCCATTGGAACTTACTCACTTGTTCGCCTTCTATCATCCTTTGCACTTCCATATCTGGCTCGGTGAACTCTGCTATGAAATCGGACACTGCTTGTCCCTTAACTGCAGCTTTTGGGGTATATTTGATGTCAAATTCACTCAGCTCAACCGCCCATTTAGTCAATCTTCCCGACAGTTCTGGTTTTTGCAGGATGAGTTTTAGCGGACAGTCGGTGTACACCTCTATTGCATGCGCTTGGAAGTACGGCCTTAGTTTTCTGGCTGCCGCGACCAGGGCGAGTGCGACCTTTTCGGCCGGTGAGTATCTAGTTTCTGCTGGAAGCAATGCCTTGCTGGTGTAATATACCGATTTTTGCACTCCTTCCTCCATTCGAATCAACACCGAACTTGTCGCTACCTCTGTGTAATGGTGTAAAAGGGGGCCGGCCCGGCCCACATCGGCACGGCCCCCCGGCCCGTTTTCCTAAATGGGGGCCCGGCACGGCCCTTCCGTGCCGTGCCGCGTGCCGTGCCATGCCGGCACGTGGGCCAATTTGGCGGGCCAAATGGGCCGGCCAATATATATATATATTTTTTAAACTTTTTTATATATTATTATTTTTGTATAATAAAAGAAATGTTTATAATAAATTAATAATAGATTATAGATACATTTTTTATTTTATTTAATGAATTAATTCAAAAAATAAATAAAGATAAAACATGAAAGAAAAAAAAAGTAGATAAAAATATGAAATGAAGAATTCTTTATTTATTTCGGACTTTCAGTATTACATATTTACATGATTGCCTCATTAAAAACCTTACCAAGAAAACCCAGTGGGATAAAAACTTGGTAAGGGAAAAAGAGTGCAATCGTATTACAAGTAAATGTACATGTACAACCTAGTTATGGACCTGGTTACTGCCGGAACCCTCATCGACATATAAATTGGAGAAATTTTGAATAAATTGTTCATCTACCGTTTCATTTTGCATCCTCTTTCGAGCATGGTCCCAATCCCGAATGCATATTAATACCTCCACCATCTCTGGAGTCAAACAATTTCTTCTTGGTTCAATAATTCGTCCACTCGTGCTGAATGCCTGTTCTGAAGACACAGTGGACACGGGGATAACCAGTATGTCACGTGCTAAGTGTGACAAGACCGGATACCTATAGCTATAGGTCTTCCACCATAACAACAGATCAAAATTCTCCGTGTTTTCGTCGGCATCAAACTGTGCTTCAAGGAACCTATTCAGTTCGGCACCAGAAGATGCAGCAGATCGTGTAGTTGAAGAAGAAGAACTTGCTGATTTGTCTTTTTTCCGGCGTTTGAGAATGCTCCAACTTGTCGGCAACGGTTGTCTGTCCGGTTCTGGTGATGGTTCCGTATGAATGCCGCCAAACCTGCGCTCATAAATACTAAAAACTTCGAACAACTTGTTTCGAATGTCAGTAATCTGTTCGGAATAATCTATTGACAATTTATTACCAGTAAACTCAAGCAAATATTCTAAACCAGCTAATTTAATTCTAGGATCTACTATAACACCTAAGGCATAAAGGAAAGGCATTTCAGACCAGTATTTTTTAAACTTGGTCTCCATGGCAACAACTGCATCGCCAAGCAAGTCATCTTCCCTATAAGTGTTTAACATGTCAGACATTTCAACAATCTGATGGATTGCCTGGGAAGATGTGGGGTAGTAGACCCCAGAAAGGGTTACAGTGGCATTGTAAAAAACCTGTAAAAATTCAACAAAATTTTTTGCCACATACCAATCGTCTGGTGTCAGTGATTGAGCAGGTGGACAGCCACTTTCGGCCAATTTCATGTTATAAAAACCTGAAATAGTTGTATCATATTCCAAACAATTTTTCAGCATTAAGTAAGTAGAGTTCCACCTTACCGGGCATATCCTCGTGGCTCCAAGCAAAAACATCCTTGTAATCCCTTAGTAGTGAGACAAGTCGGGCTTTTATACATTCACTCAAATTTGCCCCGACTTTCACCGTCCTGCCTGGATCTTCTGGGTCCAATGCCACCTCTTCGGTCGGCTCATCTTTCTTAACTTCGGGCTCCTCTCTGGGATCCAACTCAAAATCCTTCGGTACTTCTGATTCTTCAGTCTCATCGGTTATCAGCTTGGTTGTCACATCATATACCTGGTTTACTTCCATGTCCTTGTATACTGACAAATTTGCCCTTCGAGCCATTTCTTGCGATCCTTTGACCATTCCAACTCCAAACTCCGTTGGGAACTTCATCATTAAAGCATAAGTCGCCGTCACCGCCTTAGCTTTATTCAAGAACGGTCGGCCCAATAGGGCGTTGTACGACCAATTTTCTGTGTCGACGACTACAAAATCGAGTAACACTGTCTTTTGGCAAGGAGCCTTCCCGACCTTCACCGGTAATTTTACTGTGCCGAGCGACCTTACCTCCACCCCGCCAAATCCTCTGAGAGGTGTAGGAAAAGGTTGCAGGTCTTTCCTTTCTAGCCTCAGCTGGTCATAAACTTCTGCACTCAAAATATCTGCTGAGCTTCCATTGTCGATCAAAATCCGATGGACCTCCCTATGGCCAATATGTGCGCTGATTACCAGTGCATCGTTTGGTCTTACATCTACTCCATGTGAGTCAGCCTCTGTGAATATGATGGGATCCCAGCCTCCCTTGATCTTTTTTGGGTCGGGTTCAATGGAATTGACACCTAGATCTCTTCTAGCCTCTACGGCTTCCCGAATTTCCTGGGTCCTCTCTCTATTACTTTTGCCCGTTGATGGTCCACCAAAAATCGTGTTGATCGCTCCTTCATCCTCAGCTTTCTTGGGGCTAAGTTTTCTTGCCCGACCATCCTGTCGGTTATTTCTCTGTCCGTCTACCTTGTCGGTTTTCTTCAGGACGATATCTTTCAAATGTCTTTCCCTAATGAGGGTCTCTATGTGATCCCTAAGTTGAAAACACTTGGAAGTTTCGTGTCCATTCTCCTTATGGAACCTGCAATACTTGGTGACGTCCCTCCGGACATAGGATGACTGCCTAGGAGGTTCTTTAGACATGTTCTTCTCCTTCAGGATTGCCAGAATTTCCTCTTGATCCTTCCTCAGTGGGGTATAGTTTGTATATCTGCCTTGGAACTTCTACCGCGGTTGATCCGTCTTTGGATCATATGCCCGACGACCATCCTGACTATCCCGTGTCTTATTCTTTTGTTTATCACCTTTCGCATCGGGCGGCTTCGCTTGGTCCTTGGCTTTAGACCTTTCCGGGCGTCCGCCATGCACGAAGTATCCTCCTGTGGCGATTTCTTCTTCCTCTGCCAAGGCATAGCCCCCAGCCATATCCATCATGTCAGCGTAACTGGTCAGACGGGCTCTTCTCAGGTCAAATGACAACTGACCATTCTGGAGGTTATTGATGAACGCTGCAATTATAGCTTCGTCGTTTGCACTTCCAATCTCAGACACTTCTTGACCGAACCTTCCCAAATATTTCTTAAGTGATTCATCCTTTCCTTGCTTAAGTTGAGACAAGTGAGCCACCGACTTCTTCCTGTGCACATTCCCGAGGAACTACCTTGAGAAAGCCTTACTCAGCTCGCTGAAGTTACTTATGCTGGTCGTTGGTAACCTGCCGAACCACCTAGAGCCCAGATCCCCAAGAGTTTGAGGGAAATTTAAGCATAGTAGGGCATCATTGTAAACATACTGGGCCATGGCACTCTTGTATCTTCTGACATGTTCCTTAGGGTCCGTGTCCTTTTTGAATTGCTCTACATGTGGCATTCTAAACCTCTCCGGGAATGGCGTCCTCAGGATCCTATTGGTGAAAGGACTCCCGGATTCATCATCTGACAACTCGTTACGCCCATATCGCCTGACTAACGCATCCATTTGTCGGCGATTATTCTCCACTTCCCGGGTCAAACTCTGTATGAGTATATCTCTGTCTCCCTCCAGCTCCCCCACAGCATTGAAATTCTGACTTATAGTCAGTTTTTGGCCTCTCTCTTCCGGATTCGATTCTCTTTGATCCCGATTTAAACCGTGCAGTCGAACTGTGCCCCTTTAGCGCTTGTGATGATAATTCTGCTCACTCTCTCCCGAGGACGACGATCGATCTCTCCGATGAGTACGCCTCCGTGGACGGTCTCTATCTCTTGCCGTCTGGTCATGACCATACCTTCTGTCCGAGTCATTCTCCTCTCTACGTTCTCCGCTTCCCCTGGTTGGCCTTTCAGAAAAAATCACCGGCCTGTCAATCGGATCACGGCTTGCCTTTATGGGTGCATCAGGCGTTGGTATCACCACTGTGGAGCGCAACCTAGTTGCTTGCTGATTTGGAGCAGAAAGATTGTGAGGTGACGTCAAGCCTTCCGTGGCAGAGAGATCAACCCCTTGCCTTGCAGCGTCAGATATAAGTTGCTGCAAGGAAGCGCGGAATCGTTGCGCAATCTCTTCGTTGGTTGGAGGAAAACGCTGAATACCAGCCAGGGCAGTTGACTGATCTGCCGTTGCCAAGGTTATCTCTGCAGTGTTAAGGGTGGCATCATCATCCAATTCATTGATTGGCAATCTTTGACTATACCTGGAATCGCTACCATCTCCTTCGCCAGCCATTGTCACAAGTTTTGTTTTATTCCCCTCCTTCTAGCGCCAATTGTTGATGGTGATTTTTCGTCGTCACTATCAACGAACTTGTATCAAGCGAAAATAAGAACAGATAGGTGTAATACCGCAAGAAAACAATAAATCAAGAGATACGAATACGTGGTAAAAACTCCTTTTAACTGGAGAAAAATCCACGGGTTGTTGCTTGAGCAACACAGTCAAATCCACTATCAAAAATTCAATTACAAAGTATTTCTCTCTCACTTATTCTGTTAATTCACACCTGCCTCCATCATGTTTCTTACTGGGGTATTTATACATGTTATTTGCTAGGGTTTATGGTTGTGCTAGGGTTTGGTGTTGTGATACCCGCATTTTGTGTGATTTCCTAGTTCTAATTGAAGTCTGTCTCTTTATGGAATCTATCTTGTTTCCTGTTTTGGCTGAGTCCGAATCTACGTCAGATTCCTCGCCCTTTATCTGCGGGAAATCTATTTGCCTTTCAATTGAACTCTGATAGTCGTATCGTTGCTTATTGTGGAGTTGCTTGCTTCTGATTATGTCCATATGTTTATGAAGTACTTGTCTTCGTTATCTGATCCCGAGTATGCCTGAGTATGCCGAGTATGCCCGAGCGTGCCCGAGCCGGTTTCTTCATCTGTGGTCGGGTTGCTTTACTCTTTGCCGAGTAAATTCCCTTGGGAATTTCTGCCCTTTAACACTTGACTTTTCTCGACTTTGCTTACGTGGCCCCTTACTGTAATGACGTTTCCTTAATGATGATTTTTACTTATAACAAGTATCAAGATTCTAGGCTTCTAGTGCATCAGTTCTACCATTTTCTGAGATCCAACCAGTCAGCCTCTCTTCATCTAAAGATCGTTAATACTTTACTGAACTAAGTTCAACTTACAACCTTTCACTTCATGATTGCCTAAATGTAAAATAAGAAATGACATATTTGACTTAAATATTTTTAATTTATTAATTTGATCGTCGAGTGGATGAACTGAACAATGCCCATGTATGAGCTTGATGGCACAGAGTGAGAGAGCACATCTTATGGTGCAGAAATATCATCTTTGGAGCGGCCTGCTGTCAATAAAAGATCTGCAGCTTCTACCTAAAGCATTTAGCATCACTAGTACTTGATTCATGTTTCTTTGAAATGATGGTCGCGTTGCTGATATTAGTCTGTTCTAGTTGATAATTAAGCTTAAATAGCTTTCTTACTGGTCCGTGTCTGTCTTCATACATTTTTATGTTTCCTTGAAGCTTAAAATTTTATTAATGTCGATTACATTTTTTTTCCTTTTATGAGCTGCATGTTAATACAATCTTCATGGAGGAATAACAATGCTTCAGGCAATTCAACCCATGTGTTTTTTAACATGTTTCTACACTGGAAGTTTGTATAAAACGTTCTCTGAAACAGCTTGATCCTCGTCGGTGATCTGGTCTCCAGCACCAAAGTGCCTGCCCATTTGTCCATTAAAATCGCAGTCAGATCCAATCCGTTAAAACACTTGCCAAATTCCTCTACAGTAGATGGGGACTTTGTGCTTAAGATTGTGACGTGTGGAAAACTATTTTCATCCATAGCTAGATGCTTTCCTGACTTCTTCATGAGCTTCGATACCAGTGTTGTAATGTCCCTGCTGAACCTTAATTCTACGTTGTAAACAATTTGAACCTCGACATCAACCATCTCATGTCAAATTAAATCAAATCAAAATATAATAAGTGACTTGATACATCTAAGTATCCATTACATTAATTTTTATTCACCGAGACATGTCTGAGCTCCCATTTAGTCTGGATTGAACATATTATGATACGAATTCACATGTTGAGTATCAATATTCTAAAAAAAAGTATCAAGAAACTATTCATATTTTTCTTCCATAACGTAAACCCATTATCCATATCTCGTAGAGTTGGGGAATTCAACTTGCTCAGCCAAGTGCTGAGTATCCATTACATAATTTTATCAACCGGTATTGGCTCCCATCTAGCCTGTAGTGGGTTCTAACATATTATGATGCTAAGTCGAATGTTAAGTATCAAGATTCTAGGCTTCTAGTGCATCAGTTCTACCATTTTCTGAGATCCCACCAGTCAGCCTCTCTTCATCTAAAGATCGTTAATACTTTACTGAACTAAGTTCAACTTACAACCTTTCACTTCATGATTGCCTAAATGTAAAATAAGAAATGACATATTTGACTTAAATATTTTTAATTTATTAATTTGATCGTCGAGTGGATGAACTGAACAATGCCCATGTATGAGCTTGATGGCACAGAGTGAGAGAGCACATCTTATGGTGCAGAAACATCATCTTTGGAGCGGCCTGCTGTCAATAAAAGATCTGCAGCTACTACCTTAAGCATTTAACATCACTAGAACTTGATTCATGTTTATTTGAAATGATGGTGGCGTTGCTGATATTAGTCTGTTCTAGTTGATTATTAAGCTTTCATAGCTTTCTTACTGGTCCGTGTCTGTCTTCATAAATTTTTATGTTTCCTTGAAGCTTAAAATTTTATTAATGTCGATTATATTTTTTTTTCCTTTTATGAGCTGCATGTTAATACAATCTTCATGGAGGAATAATAATGCTTCAGGCAATTCAACCCATGAGTTTTTTAACATGTTTCTACACTGGAAGTTTGTACAAAACGTTCTCTGAAACATCTTGATCCTCGCCGGTGATCTGGTCTCCAACACCAAAGTGCATGCCCATTTGTCCATTAAAATCGCAGTCAGATCCAATCCGTTAAAACACTTGCCAAATTCCTCTACAATAGATGGGGACTCTGTGCTTAAGATTGTGACGCGTGGAAATTTTTTTTCATCCATAGCTAGATGCTTTCCTAACTTCTTCATGAGCTTCGATACCAGTGCTGTAATGTCCCTGCTGAACCTTAATTCTACGTTGTAAACAATTTGAACCTCGACATCAACCATCTCCTGTCAAATTAAATCAAATCAAAATATAATAAGTAACTTGATACATCTAAGTATCCATTACATTAATTTTTATTCACTGAGACATGTCTGAGCTCCCATTTAGTCTGGATTGAACATATTATGATGCTAATTCACATGTTGAGTATCAATATTCTAAAAAAAAGTATCAAGACACTATTCATATTTTTCTTCCATAACGTAAACCCACTATCCATATCTCGTAGAGTTGGGGAATCCAACTTGCTCAGCCGAGTGCCGAGTATCCATTACATAATTTTATCAACCGGTATTGACTCTCATCTAGCCTGTAGTGGATTCTAACATATTATGATGCTAAGTCAAATGTTAAGTATCAAGATTCTAGGCTTCTAGCGCATCAGTTCTACCATTTTCTGAGATCCCACCAGTCAGCCTCTCTTCATCTAAAGATCGTTAATACTTCACTGAACTAAGTTCAACTTACAACCTTTCACTTCATGATTGTCTAAATCCAAAATCAACAAGTTTTTATTCATTCTCCTGTCTTGGCTTGTTTTGTTGCTATTCTTCAACTATAAATATGTAAAAGTATAATCCAAACTCCAAAGAGACGAGAACATATTAATATGTTTAGCAAATAAATTAATATTCTTGGATTATACATTTTTCATTAATGAAAATTAAGGCATTAAAAGATATCTCGATCCAAGAGATTGGTTTTTAAGCATTCAAGAAAATTAAATGAAAGAGAAAAAATCTTTTCTTTGGATCTCTGCAACTTGGCTTGCACTAGCTCGCTGAAGTAGATAAAACAGAGGAATACTTTTCTAAAAATGAAACTAATATAGTGAAGGACTCCATTATTTCACAAGACTCGAACAAATCATAATCATAAAAACACAAAATTTTATGAATCTTGAACCAGAAAGAGATTCTACTGATCAAATTTGTGTAAACAGAGAGAAAAGGAGATCTGTGGTGGAGGCGAAGCAGAGAAAAGTGCTTTGGATCCCTGCAATAAGAGACCTGTTTGCAATGGATTGCACAAACAAGTGCTCAAGTGCTCTTGGGATCTCTGCACCAGCCCGCTAAAGTAGAGAGAAAACAGAGAACTCTTTGGTGTATGGTGGAGGCAGAAATTGTGTAGAACCGTGTAAAGCTAATATGTAGAAAATGAGAGGGAAGCGGGAGAGAGAACTCAGACGGTTACGATTCTAACTAATTTTCTAGAAAGCCAATCATTTGTGGCCACGTCACTCTAGTTTTCCCGCCAATTTTAGAGAATTCTGTCCAACACACAAAATGAAAGGGTCCATACCCGACCCGGAACCGCTGAATAAACAACTGATTTGGGCCTGGACCTACCCGCTTGGATTTCGGGTTTTACCCAACCTGTTCATAACCCAATTTAGGCTTATTTTTTGATCCGGCTTTTTGACCCGATATTTTGGGCCATATTTTTTACGATCTAATTTTTTGGGTCTGGTGAACCCCTCCTGAAAAACTATATGTATACCTAATATTAATATATTTTTAAAATTTCAAATTATCCTAAATAAAATTATGAAAATATTTAAAATAAATATATCACATACAATATTTTTGAACGTTTAATACAAACTGTGATTATGCTTTAAAAAAACAAGTAGCGATTATAATTTGTCAAACAATCAAGATTATAATTTTTTTTATTGAAATAATAATTAGATATTAAATAGTGATTATTTAAAATTATAAATATTAAGTAACTATTAAAAAAATTAAGAAGAGAAAAACAATGAATTTGAATAAAAAAAACTAAACTAAATAAAAAAGAAAAGAAAAGACGAAAGATGCTGGCATATTGTTGTCTGGTTAATTTTAATTTATGAATTAAATATATTTTTTCAAAAAGTAAATTAGTAAAAGAAATGACATATTTGGTATTAAAACAAATAAAGGGCATATTTGTAATATCTAGGGGGTGTATTTACATATTATAATATCTTAATTTTTTTAAATGGAGTGTACATAAGGAAATGAGTGCATATACAGTTTTTTAGAGATACAAATATCGACACTTTAATTTAGATTGTAAAAATTATGGCCCATAAAATTTTAAACATAAATATCAAAATCAATTAAAAAGTTGATAAATTTTACAAGCTCATTAAAATTCTAATTATTTACGACCCATATTCAATTAAAACAATAAACTCAAATATTACTTTAATACATCAATAACACATCTCTATTGTTTCAATATTACCAATTTTTAAATAGCTTCATATATTGTAAATGCATCAAAGACACAAAACGCATCAAATTTTTTTAAAAAATATTATACGGATGCTCTTCTTCATTTATTGTAGTATATATTTCTTCCTCCGGAATGCCACCTAAAAAAAAATCAAGTAAAAAAAATTCGATATCATGGAAAATGCTAAACACGAGAAATCTTTCATGGGTTTGTGTTACAGCCGATGGTGGTGAGACAGACCAATTAAAGAGTGCCACACGGCACAAACAATAAATTTTTTTAAATTTTGACCGTATTTTTCTCTTGTTTTACCTTCTTTCCGTTTCATCTCCACAAATTTGTTTAATTTTCTCATTCCTTTAAATCTTTTGAAAATTGAATAGATTTAAATGGTAAGTTATAATATTTTTTTTCATCGGTTTATATATATCTTACAATAACAAAGTCAATTTGTTAATATTGTCTTTAAAGTTGTTGAATGCATCTACATCTAGATAGAACCAGAGAACCAAAACAATAGAGCAACAATTTACAAACACCGGCTTATTCATTTATTTTCAAAACTGAAAACTCATTCCCTTTTTCATTTAAAGGAATAATAATAAATAAATAAATAACCTAAATCATTTTCTAAGTTAAGGAATAAGGATGAAGTTGATATTTGAGGGTAAGATAACAAAAAAAATATGTCGAAGAACTTAAGATTAACTTCGAGAAGAAATGTCTGGAACCGAAAAAAGGAAATCAAAATGAGTTGAAAGTATGAGGCGGCAGTTTTTGTTGTGAAGAGAGGAAGAGATGAACCGATCAAAGTTCGAAAATAGATTTAGGCTTTTGGGATTCGTTTGGTGAGCGGGTTATGATAAGATTATTTTTATGAGATTGTATTAGATTGGATTTGATTAAATGAGATATGATTGAACTAAAATTAGCATTGTAGTGTGTTTGGTGATGGATGAGATATTGTTAAAATAGTTTTATCTCTTGTTTGGTGTGGTATGTGATCGGAAAAAATAATATTTTTTAATATATTTAATATAGTGTGAAATTGATTGTTTAATTTCTTTTTTAAAAGAATAAATAAAAATATTTAAAATTAATAATAAAGAGAATAACCATTTTAATTAATATTTAATATTTTAATATTTTGAAATATAAAATTTTATAATCATATAAAAAATATAATAGAAGAAGAATTTTTTTTTTTTATAAATATGGGACTAAAGAGCTCCACGTGAATAGAATGGTTGCATAGAATTGGAGTGATTAAAATAATGATTTAAATTAAATTTTGAAAAAAATTAAAAAACTTTAAAATAATGAAAATATTTAAAACCAATTTAAGCAAAATAATATTTATTTTTATTAGTTGTCTTTTATCTGTTTAAAATGTTCATCACTATTGTGTTTTTTTGGTTCTGCTTAGGTATGCTCTGTTCGTGCTCTGGGATTTTGAGGTGGCTGTTTTTGCTTGTTTTTGGCTCCTGATGGTTGCTTTCTGTTGTCGTTGAGTGGTGTGGTCTCCGTTTGTACTTGTGTTTCTCTGGCTTTTGTCTCTGTTCTTAATAAGATGGCTGTTTGAAAAAAAAAATATATTCCTCTGGAACTCTAGAAGACAGAAGACTTAAACTATGTTTCTAACTTTCAAACAATTAAAAAAGGGAATATAAAAAAAAAACTATTAAATTTAACAGCTATTAAAATCAAACAATACAATAAAAACATTCAAAAAGTCCTCACTTTACTCTTCCTCCCTCTTTCTAGGCCCAATAAATTCTCCGCTTTACTTTTTCTCTAAAATTTAAGTATAAAAAAAATGCTAGATTCATTTTCTCAACACACTCATTGTTCTTGTGTTGACAAATAGACAGCAATTAATGTTTTACATTAAAAATCTAATATTTATAAATAGCCAACTTTTTCATTTTATTTATAATATAAGCCAACAACTAATTTCCAAATATTGCCATTCTTCTAACTTTCAACATTTACAAACAAAAATTACTTTCTCACCATTGTTACATGCATAACTCTATCAAGGTAACTTTTTTATTTTTTTTATTAAATAATTTTATTGTATTAGATTAAAATTTTATATTTAACTTATATCAAAGTAAAGAAGTTTAGTTTAAAAATTTAATACAATACAATAAAATTATTTAATAAAACAACTTTTAAAAAATTATATGAATATAGCTGTAACAATGGTGAGAAGACAATTTGTGTTTGAAAATAGTGAGAATTAAAGTTTACTGCACATACAAGTTATAAAAAACAAATTAAGAAAAAAAAATTCAATAAAAATTGTGCAATAAAATTATTTAATATGAAAATCAATTAAAAAAAATTATCTAGATATAGTTGTAACAATGGTAAGAAAACAAATTATGTTTAAAAATGGTGAGAACTACACAAACAAGTTTTGAAAAAGAAATTCAAATAAAAGAAGTTTAATAAAAAAGTTTAATCCAATACAATTAAATTATTTTATAAAAAAAACAATAAAAATAATTACCTGGATAGAGCTGTAACAATATTGGTGAAAAGACAACTTGTGTTTGAAGATAGTGAGAATTGGTGTTTACTGCAAATAAAAGTTATGAACAAAAAATTAAGTAAAAAAATTAAATATAAAAATTTAACCCAATACAATAAAATTATTTAATATTAAAATCAATTAAAAAATTACTTTGAAACAATTGTAACAATGGTGAGAAGACAACTTATATTTGAAAATGGTGAAAACCATACAAACAAGTATTGAAAAAGAAATTCAAATAAAATAATTGAAATATAAAAATTTAATCAAATACAATAAAATTATTTAATAAAAAAATAAAAAATTACCCGGATAGAGCTGTGCCTATAATAATGGTGAGAAAACAATTTTTGTTTGTAAATGTTGAAAGTTAGAGTTAACTCAGACCTGATGGAACTGTAAAAAAAATGTTGAGTCATAGAGTAACAACACAAACCGCAAATCTAATATATATATATACAAAAAATTTCAAGTCAGTACACACTGATATAATTTCGTCAGTACGCATTGATATAACTTCATCAGTGCGTTGGATGTTGACCATTAGATTTACATAATTTGACTCAAAGTGTATGCACTTGTTAAAATTTCTTCATAATCAGTAGTCTATATGCAACATACTGATATAAGTTATATTAGTGCGCACTGAGGAGAATATAACTATATATATATAAATTAATATAAAATGAAGAATGACAATGTAGGAAATTAGTTGTTGATTTGCATTGTAAATAATTTGAAAAAGTAAACTATTTATAAAGGTTAGATTTTTAACGTAAAACATCTATTGTTGTCCACTTAGTAACACAAGAACAAAGAGTGTATTGGGAGAGTGGGTTGAGAGAGTGGGTTGAGAGAGTGAATTTAGCACTCCTAAAAAACTTTCAAACACTCTTTCTACTACATCAACAACCCGAATTCAAGCAATATATATATATATATATATTATGAAGCTTTTATTATAAAATCAAAGATCAATCATAAATTCGAGATGTTTTATATATTCTCTTTATAATTAAATAGTAATCCATTGATCCTAATTTTTTTTTCTCTTTCGTCATTTATTTCCATTTCAATTTTTATTGTGTAATTGAATATAATAAAAGTTTAAAACTCATGTATTTGGTATATTGACATTTGACAGATTATATAATAGAAATGTTTGTTATTATAAAGTTGTGGGGCCATGAAAACTTGGAAATGTGATACGTAAAAGTTCAAAGTGTAAAGTATAATAAAAGTTCAAAACTCATGTGTTTGGCCGATGACAATTGTAAATATGTTTGAAAAATTATATAAATCTACATACTCAAAAATTTTATTCACACAAGTTTTTTGATTGGCCTGGTGTATGCCCCTTATAAACTTGTGATGTTTCATTTTCGATTAATACACTTTAAATTGTTAAAAGAATTATCATTTTTATTATTATTTAATGGTGCACCCCCTGAATGAAATTCCTGTTTTTGTCTCTGACTATGGTGGGACTAATTAGTCTCATATTGGTGAGATAAGTTGTTTGCTTAGGATTAAATAATCTCATCCCATGCAAGTAACAAACATTGGATACATGACTAAAATTAATCATATCATGTAACAAACATGACATTGTTACGTTTATCCTTTTAAAAAACTTAGCCACATGTCACTATTTGATTGGTGGAGAAAAAGCAAATGTTTATTATTGAGTGGTGCTATTGTCACACCCCTGCTGATCTATTCATGCCCAATTTTTTAAAATTTTGATTTAATTAAATAAAATTAAATGTTTTTATTAAATTTTTTGGTTTATTTTCAAAACTATTCATGTTACTTATTTTTCAAACTTAATACATACCATATATGATCTCTCTATCTCTGATCTCTGTATACATCTCTCTCACCTCCATTGATTGATTTATTTATTTTTTCTTCTTATTTATATTTTTTTAGTTTTTTTTTTCTTATTTCATGATGGAAAAGAAAAAAAATAACAGGGTACTTCAACACAACGACATCTTGATATCATTCTAAAGAAAAAATAAACTTCAAACTTATTTCCAGAGAATGAATTGTTTCCAGATGCTTACTATCATTGTCAGACAATTTTTGTTTTATGTCATTCTCAGACAATTCTTCAAGATGTTTGATATCGTTCTTAGACAATTTTCCATATTCTTGATATCGTTCTTAAACTCTTCCATAATATTTTATATATATGTAAGCAGTAGATTTTAGAGTTTAAGAATTAAATTTTTTTTTTTGAAGAAATAGATTACTGGGTTTTTTTTTTTGGAAAAGGAATGTTAGATTTTAATAGATTTACTTTGTAGAAGATTTCTTTCCTAAATTGTATGTCTCTTTAAGTAATTTTAATAAAGAAAAAAAAATTATATAATTAAAAAAAGTAGGGTATAAATAGACCGGCAGAAGGTGTGCCAATAGCACCACGCTTATTATTAACAACTATTACAATTGTCGGTTGTTATCCTTTCATTGGGTCCATCTCACCAACATCAGTTGTAAGACAAGCCCATGGAAGATTTTCTCGCCAAACATAGTCGTGAGTTACATAGTTGCTGTTTTCAAAAAGCTGATTTAATTCCATTATTACCCTTGAATTAAAGCTATCATTTTGCATTTTATTACAATAATGCCATTAATGAGGCACATATGTCAGCCAAATAAATGGAGGGTGACAGTCGCTGGCTGAGCGATTGTTCCATTATCATTTTTTTCTTCTTATTGTTTTAAGAATTATAGGCAACTTCTTGTATAGATATGCCTCTCTCGGTCTCAATAATTGATTTGGTTGCAATAACTCAATAAGCCTAGACCCGTCCACGGTTCCGGTTTGGGCCGGTTTAGGTTCGAAACCGGCGGTTCCGGTTCCGTGGAGAGGGCGAACTGAAACCGAACTGAAAAATTTCGGTTTTGGTTCGGTTTTTAACCGGCGGTTTGGCGGTTTTGGACGGTTTTTTATTTTATTTTAATTTTTTTTATGTAAACCGCCGGTTTTGGGCGGTTTTTCCAAAGCCTAAACCGAAACCGAACCGGCTTCAACCGGTTTCCAATCGGTTTTGTAACCGCCGGTTTCGGTTTCGATTTCGGTTCCGGTTTTTCAATTTCGGTTTCTGTTTTTAACCGCCGGTTTAACCAAACCGTGGACACCTCTAAATAAGCCAGACATATGTACAATGATGGGTACGAAACCGTTCGACCAAATTAAATTTGTTGAGCAAATTGCACTGACACACAACATATCAGGATCAAATTGCACTGACACACCATCTCTAAGTCACAAGTGCACATAAATGCCCAAAAAATTAAAACAAAAATTGGGATGGTAAGCCACAACTGGTCTAAAAAAAGAGAGAAAATCAAAAGCAACATTCTAAAACAATATACTTTTGTTTTTAATCACATATGGAAGTTTAATTGTTAATAACCATATTTTTAAGAAATTGCTTGAATACCCTCATATAAAAACCATTCACAAACTCTCCCTTCTTTTCTCTCTCTCTTTTATCCTCTATGTCCCGTCAAAATCTTAGCCGGATGTCGTCTCCTGAGCGTGCGTCGCTTGGCGAAGGTGTCGTTGGGCCCTTGCAGCCCTGACGGTGAGTTGCCTAGGCTACGCAAACCAGGCGAAGTCACATGGCTTCACGAACCAAGCGAGTTATCGATGTCTCGGCTTGCAACAGCGCTGCTAGAGCTTTTCCTTTGAACGGCAATGTGATCTATAGAAGAAAAAAAGAAAGGGAAAGAAAAAACCTAATCTGAGGAAGAAAGGAAAATTATCGAAACTTCCCTTATGGAGGGGTTGTTTCGATAATTTACTATATAAAAAGTTTTTTAAAAAAACATGATTTTAGAAGGGATATTTTAGTAATTTTGTCTATAAAAAATGTAAACATTTCACATTTTTTGCATGAGATTTCATGTTTTGTTTCAACATTTCAAGTTTTTCGTCCATATTTAAAGTTTTCATCTAGATTTCAAGTTTTTAAAAAATAAAACTAAATTTATGAGTACTTTTATAATTTACAGATATGCATTGAATTATTATTTTTTTAAATATGATTATTAACAATTAAAAACAACATTTTCATATTGTATGTGGTCGCAATTTCCACAACAAAAAATAACAATATACATAATGACCAACTTGAAATTAAATATAGAATATTAGTAATAATAATATTAAGAAAGATATAAAACTTGTTATAATCCGTCATGTTTGACTGGTAATTGATAACAATGAGAGGAATGTAGGGTTCGTATTCTTGATTGTTAATTTTGTTTTACAAGAATCAAATATGAGATTTACCAGGGTCTTTATTGGTAATTTTGAATATCGTTATAGAGGAAGCCAATTCTAAAATAGGAATAGATTAAAAAAATTATAGGAATCCGATTCACAATAGCGTCTCTCTCAGTTTCAATTCATGATTTTGTTGCAATAAGCTTGACACATGTACAATAAAATAAGGATTAAACTACTATACGGTTTCACTATAAATTACTATTTACAACATAATTTTGAATTACATAATTATGAATTAAGTTTGTTACTATTGCTTCTTTGACTACTTCAATATAGTTCAATCCTTACCCAATTGGGTAGAAAAAACACAAACCGAATTTAACTTTCCCATTACAATTAATCAACTATCATATATATATATATATATATATATATATATATATATATATATATATATATATAGTCTTTCTACTGTCAGTTCGTCTTGATATAAAATATATTAAGACGAAGAATGTGGACCACAAATTATGGAGAAATTTTGATAAGTGCATATACTTTGAGTTAAAGTATGTAAATCTAATGATTCACATTTTTCGTCCTGATATATTTTATATCAGAACGACCTGACAATAGAAAAATTGTATATATATATATATATTTTTTGGATTTGTCATGTGGAGTCATGGAGAGGGAGAGATCCAAAAAATATATATATATATATACAGTCTTTCTACTGTCAGTTCGTCTTGATATAAAATATATCAGGACGAAGAATGTGGACCACAGATTATGGAGAAATTTTGATAAGTGCATATACTTTGAGTTAAAGTATGTAAATCTAATTATTCACATTTTTCGTCCTGATATATTTTATATCTTTGTAGAGGAAACAATTCTAAAATAGGAAATAGATTCAAAAAAGTAAGAGGTAAGTTTACTCAAGTCCATATTTTTTAGTGAAATGTCACATATTTAAGTGTTTTTGATATATTAGTAACTTAGGTCCATTGTTTTTTCAAAATACATCACTTTAGTCCTTTTGACCAAAATATTAATGGTCAACTTTAATTATATGTATAAAAGTACAAGTTTACCCTTATCAAAATGATTTATTGAGTTTCAAAAATAAATAATATTACAATGGTTTATAAAAATAAATAAACAACAAAAATAATTATCATTTGATGTATTATTTTTCTGTTGACACGTGTAATCAATGGTTGTAATTTATTTATTTCATTTATTTTACTTTCATTATTTTTAAATGCAGAGTCTTATTCTCAAGTGTTTTAGATCAGAAAAAAGATCGGCACAGTAGAGGATCATTATCCAATATAAACACCCAAAAAGTAGAAACATAAAATCGGTTAATAAAATTTATAACTTGGTAATTCATAAGCATTTATAACCACTATAGCTGATAATTTCAACTTCTTGATATTGCTTCATCAGCATATATTATAACAACCAAAAGATCAGTAAATAAGGGTGAATGAAACTTAAACTCAACCACAAATGACCGATGAAACTTCATAATTATTTTCATTCGGCCCCTCCATAGCTAAAATCCTAGTTTCGCTCCTGTAACTAGGTACCACCGCCCAATGTGGTTTCGTGGTAAAGTCGATAGTCCTTGCAATATTCTGGTTTCAATTTTGAGTCGCCAAACTTGTAATATGGCATATAAAGAAAATAGAAACTGGACAGACACGATCGTATCATATAAAACCATTCATGTCCTTTGGAAGAACTTTTTTACTGGTTTTTAAGCTCTTTTAAAAAATATTGTTTGGTTATCATTCAATAGAGTTTTTGGATGAGTAAAAAAAAGTTGTTTTATATTTATTTGGAGAATCTCAAATTTTAGAGTTTTCCAAGTGTAGTGGTCAAAAATTTGACCTTCATCCCGAAGATCAGGCCTAGGAATTAATTAAGAGGAGGAATTCAAAGACTTTTAAAGGGTCAAGGAAAAAAGCAAAGCCCAACTTGGCCCAACAAAGGAATAGGTCCAAAAGCACGACCCACTAAGTTATCTGACCGAAAAAAACACGTGGTCAATAACAAATTCAAACTGTCATAATCAAGTCAGACGTTATACGAATCCCAATATCTAACAAGGCCATTATTATCAGATTCAAATGAATCATAACTAGAAATTAAGGGTCTAGGATCCATGCTCTTATATAGAGGACGAGTGATGAAGGCTCTAGGGCTTCACTATAAAAGGCCAGACCCTTTCTCAGAGAAAGGGTCCTGAATTTTTCTCTGATGAGCGAAAGCTCTCTCTAATTGGCTTTGTATCTCACTCCTTTCATTTATTGCTTTTCATACTCCAACTGAGATCGATCAAGTCTTTCTCAAAGTCCGATCGACCTAATCCTCGATCAAACCAGCTCGAGTCAATATAACACATGGGGCCTCGATCGTTCAAGATGTACAATATCAACCTGATCATCGATCAACTGACATCGAGTCTAGGGAACCCTCTCTGGACATTGACCCGTCCGATTTAACAATATCCGCAGTCGACTCGTCCTTATCGAGAAGTAGCTCGATTCAACATATCGAGCTCGACGGTTTGTCATTCAAAACTTATTTTGATCTCAATTAATTCATCAATTAATATTCTGACTTGAGCGTCGGAGAGTCCCCCCAAGGGAACAATCCCTCATGTGGTTCCCCATCGCTTTATTTCTTCTCGTTTTGTAGGTTTTCAGTGGCCACCTCGACACTTCAAATCAATTGTAGATCCGATTGATTACATCAAGTAGATCTTTTTGAGCTTTTTTAATACCACTAAAATGTTTAATATAACCCTATCATTTAAAATAGTTTTAAAATATTTTGATAATTCTACCATTTAAAAAAGTTTTTTCTAATTGACAACCAAATAATGAACAACTTCCCATTAAAAGCTCTACTTGTAGAATGTCTATTTTCAAATATCTACTCTTAAAAGATCTATATGAAAAAGCTCTTTCAAACGGAACCCAAATCTTCCTGTAAGTGGCAGTTGAGTTGTAAACTTGTAATATCGCTGTATGAATCGGAGAAGGTGATGGCGTAGACAGTAGACTCTACGAGTGTGCATGTTGGTCTCTAGAATATACTCATATAGGCCGAAATTCTTGATGAATTTCAATTTTCAAGACCGTCGACGTTAGTAAGTGCATGACTTGAAAGTTATAATTGAGGCTGCTGGGAGATTCCAAAGTTGAGAGGAAGCCCGTATGAATCATACGAGCGGGGGCAGAAGAGCTGGGCTAGGCTGTAGCCCAGTCCAATTTTTTGAAAAATGTAACATCTAGCTTAAAAAAAAAGTAACAATATACATAATTACCAACTTGAAATTAAATCTTCTTAAAAAAAAATTTGAAATTAAATCTAGAATATCAATAATATTAAGAAAAAAAATTCTTTCAAAAAATATGTATATTAAGAAGAATATAAAAACTTGTTATAATCTACCATGTATGGATTGGTAATCGATAGTTGGCGGATACGAAATTGCTCGACCCTTCCGGTAAGAGGGGAGTGAAAGATTTCGAAAAAACATTGCACTGTCGTGGCATAGACTGGAGCAGTGTGCAACGTGGGCTCCATGGTAAAAGCTTATACACTTTACAAATTTGAAAACCTTTGACGTTAGTAAGCACATCACACAGCTTTGCATGAAATTGGTGATGATGCCATGTTATTTTTGCATCGAGGCTGTGGACCTTCTGATTTTTATTACCTAAATTGAAGCTAAAAGTTTTGAATGAAATTGGAAACTTGGCTTGGAGGTTTAAAGGGTCAGTTGGGAGATTGTGGAGTTGAGAGGGAACACGGATAACAAGGAGAGGAATGTAAGGTTCATATTCTTCTGTGTCGTCATCCTGAGCGATGGTGTTATGGAGTTTCACCAACTTTCATTTCAGAGATTTGTCTACAAGAAGATGGACGGCATAGTAGTAGTAGGTTGGCATTACGAGAGGACCGACCGCATGAACAGTAAACGGTGTTGTTAATTTAGCAATATTCCGTTTTTATATTGTGATTCCTGAAATTCTCCAAGGATTAAGGAAACAGATACATATTCAAAAGTAAACTCTAACTCAAAGTAATGAATCCCAAAAATTATAAATTACTACTGTATTTACAACATAATTTAAAAATATAAATTACTATCTACAACATAACTTTGAATTAAGCTTGTTACTATTGCTTCTTTGACTGCTTCAGTCCTAACTCAATTTGGTAGAAAAAACACAATCGAATGTAACTCCCCCATTACAACTATCATTGGATGAGAGTGAAGATGATGATTTGTGACATTTGTCTAATGCAAATCCATGGAACTAAGAGTAGCCATGTTAAAGAACTCTTCAACATAGAGGAAACCAATTCTAAAATAGGAATCCTATTCAAATTAAACTATCTTTACGAAAATTATAACGTGCGGGATTTACTGTACGGGTACCCAGGGCTGGCCCTGACGTTTTGGGACCCGGGGCGAAAATGCAAAGAAATGAAATAATGGACCTTATAACATGTCAAATGAGGAATAAGGTGTTGTCACAAAATGGGCATCACGATTTTTTAAATATATTTTATACATATAATTAAAAAAAATGAATTTGGCCCATCAGAGTCACAATTTTTTTAATATATTCTATACGTATAATTAAAAGAATGAATTGGACCCTTCAGAGTCGTCATTCTTTTTTCTATAGACTATAACAACTCACAACATGCCAAAACTTATCTACCCACAACCCAATACAACATATTAGCTTTAATAAAAAAAAATTGGTAGCTAGAGATAAAAATAAGAAAGTGTGAAACCCTATTAGACATTTAGACTAATAAATAATATCTGATAATTGATAACAATAAAGCATATTGGACATTTGATTGTCCTGGGCCTAATTTAGCCTGAACCCCAACAAATATTGGGCCTCTAAATTAATATAAATACATGTAAATTTGGCCCTTTAAAAAAGGTGCCCGGGGCGGTTGCCCCTCAAGCCAAAGAGCAAGGTCAGCTCTGCGGGTACCTATAGCATCAAGAGTAGGGTTTTTCGTACGGGTACCGGTAATAATTGGGGACTACGTACGGGAACTCCCGCATCAAAAAGTTACTCACTACTCTTAAATTTGGTTCTATAAGGTTTTTTAAAGGTTAAATTATAATATTTCGGGATTTTGGGATGAGGCACGACTCAGATCCATAATCTCTTAGAAATAGGTGTGAGGGGTTCCATTAAGTCAACCTCATATTATGAGAAAGAAAACTTAATTCTTAATATGTGATTACAAAGTTTAAATCAACGAAAAATCAAATTATATGGATCCTATAAATAAATCAGCAAAAGGGAACTTAATTCCTCCCTTACATTTAAGGAACCAAGTTCCCTATTCCATTTTCTATACATGTGTAAGTAATGTAACAATTAGAAAGTCCTAAATAGTGCTGTAAATATGGGTCGGGCCTGGAGGGCCCGGTCCGGCCGGCCTGCCAAGGATGGCGGGCCGTGCCTGGCACGGCCCGCTACTGTAGCGGGCCGTGCCAGGCACGGCCCCCATTCTTGGCCCGTGCCGGGTCAAGATTCCAGGCACGGCGTGCCGGCCCGGCACGCGTGCCGGCACGGCGTGCCGACCGTTGGGCCCGCGGAATATTTGTTTTTTTTTTTTTAAATTTAAGTATATTTTTATTGTTTTTTTAAAAAAAATAACCGTTGGCTGACGTCATCCATGACGTCAGCCAACGGTTATGTTTTTAAAAAAAAACAATAAAAATTACAATTTGCCCCCTCAACTCTTGTGTTTTATATTTTTACCCACTTTTCTAATTTTTCTATAAATACTCCCACACATTCCACATTTCATTCACTTTCTCTAATTCTCTCAATCTCTCCATTCTCAAACTCTCTATACAATTTCAATTATTCTTAATTTCATTCTTACTCTCTCTCTCTACTATTCTACACTACTAATATACTATTATAATATTTTATTAGTAATTTACTATTATTCTCTAATCTCTCCACCAAGACACCAAAGTTCAAACTTCAAAGGTACATTTTTATTTAAGTGTTATATTTTAAATTTAATATGTTTGTTTAGTTAGTAAATTTATCATTTTATGTTTATATCAGTTATTAATTTTATTTATTTAGTAAATTTATCATTTTTATGTGTAGGGGTTAATTTTTATTTTTATTTGTAGTAAATTAATCATTTTATGTGTAGGAGTTAATTTTAATATATTGTTTTAGTAAAAAAAAATTATTTTTATGTGTAGGGGTTAATTTTAATATATTTTTTTAGTAAAAAAATCATTTTATTTGTAGTAGTTAATTTTAATATATTTTGTTTGTAACATAATCATTTTATGTGTAGGAGTTCATTTTAATATATTGTTTTAGTTAAAAAAAATCATTTTATGTGTAGGAGTTAATTTTAATATATTTTTTTTAGTAAATTAATAATTTTGAGGTGTAGGAGTTAATTTTAATATATTGTTTTAGTAAAATAATCATTTTATGTGTAGGAGTTAATTTGAATATATTGTTTTAGTAAATTAATAATTTTTATGTGTAGGAGTTAATTTTAATATATTGTTTTAGTAAAATAATCATTTTATGTGTAGGAGTTAATTTTAATATATTGTTTTAGTAAATTAATCATGTTATGTATAGGAGTTAATTTTAATATATTGTTTTAGTAAAATAATCATTTTATGTGTAGGAGTTAATTTTAATATATTTTTTTTAGTAAATTAATAATTTTTAGGTGTAGGAGTTAATTTTAATATATTGTTTTAGTAAAATAATCATTTTATGTGTAGGAGTTAATTTGAATATATTGTTTTAGTAAATTAATAATTTTTATGTGTAGGAGTTAATTTTAATATATTGTTTTAGTAAAATAATCATTTTATGTGTAGGAGTTAATTTTAATATATTGTTTTAGTAAATTAATCATGTTATGTATAGGAGTTAATTTTAATATATTGTTTTAGTAAAATAATCATTTTATGTGTAGGAGTTAATTTTAATATATATTTTTTAGTAAATTAATAATTTTTAGGTGTAGGAGTTAATTTTAATATATTGTTTTAGTAAAATAATCATTTTATGTGTAGGAGTTAATTTGAATATATTGTTTTAGTAAATTAATAATTTTTATGTGTAGGAGTTAATTTTAATATATTGTTTTGGTAAAATAATCATTTTATGTGTAGGAGTTAATTTTAATATATTGTTTTAGTAATAAAAAATCATTTTTATGTGTAGGAGTTAATTTAAATATATTGTTTTAGTAAATTAATCATTTTATGTGTAGGAGTTAATTTTAATATATATTTTTAGTAAAATAATCATTGTATTTGTAGGAGTTAATTTTAATGACCGAAACTTTTTTTTTTTAGGAAATGGATCCCACCCATCCTTATTTTGCAGACGGTCTGCTGAACGATGATTTTGATCTCTCCGGACCGGCAGAAACCGGAGCGGGACCTTCTGGTTCCGGCGCCACACCGACATCACGTACCAAATCTAAAAGGTTAACATCAGACGTATGGCAGTGTTTTGACGTAGTAGAAATGACACTTCCAGACGGTACGGTCGACCCCAGAGCCAAATGTAAGTTTTGTCCTAAGAACTATACCACTACTAAGGGTGGAACCGGTCATTTGAGAAGACATATGCAAAAATGCATGCCCAAACACGTACAGGTACCCAATACAACCCAGACACAACTGCAACGGCACCCAGACGGGTCGGTTACGACGTGGCATTACGACGCCGCACATGCTAGAGAATGTTTGGCACGGTACATTGCACAAACTGATCAACCTATTAATTTCGGTGACTGTGTTTTTTTTCAAGAATTTATAACATCTGCATTTTGCCCCCAAATGCAAATTGTTTCTAGAACCACCACTAGAAACGATTTGATAAAAATGTTTAAAACCCAACGAGATGACTTGACGGCTGAATTACAGCATCTAACTGTCTCAATTGCATTAACTTTCGATATTTGGAACGCATGTTCCAAACAGGACTATTTATGTGTCACAGGACACTATTTAGACTCTGAATGTAGGATACAAAAAAAAAAATTCTTGGTTTTCGTCCTATGGATTTTGCACATACCGCAGACAATATTTTTGCTGTCATTCTTTCTGTTTTAGAAACTTATGACATAACTCATCGCATCCTCTCTATCACATTAGATAATGCATCGGCAAATACTAAGTCTATTGCATTGTTTACTGAAAGAAACATCCCGCAAACTGGGGGTTATTTCTTCCACCAGCGTTGTGCATGTCATATCATAAATTTAGTTGTACAGTCTGGTTTGAAGAAAGTAAGCAATCGTATAGAACGCATCAGAGATGCCATTTCTTGGATCGGTAGCTCTAATCCAAGATTTCAAGAATTTGGCAGACACTGTACATTAAACGGTCTACGACCCCGACGATTCCAAACTGATATGCCGGTAAGGTGGAACTCTACTTACTTAATGCTGAAAAATTGTTTGGAATATGATACAACTATTTCGAGTTTTTATAACATGAAATTGGCCGAAAGTGGCTGTCCACCTGCTCAATCACTGACACCAGACGATTGGTATGTGGCAAAGATTTTTGTTGAATTTTTACAGGTTTTTTACAATGCCACTGTAACCCTTTCTGGGGTCTACTACCCCACATCTTCCCAGGCAATCCATCAGATTGTGGAAATGTCTGACATGTTAAACACTTATAGGGAAGATGACTTGCTTGGCGATGCAGTTGTTGCCATGGAGACCAAGTTTAAAAAATACTGGTCTGAAATGCCTTTCCTTTATGCCTTAGGTGTTATAGTAGATCCTAGAATTAAATTAGCTGGTTTAGAATATTTGCTTGAGTTTACTGGTAATAAATTGTCAATAGATTATTCCGAACAGATTACTGACATTCGAAACAAGTTGTTCGAAGTTTTTAGTATTTATGAGCGCAGGTTTGGCGGCATTCACACTGAACCATCACCAGAACCGGACAGACAACCGTTGCCGACAAGTTGGAGCATTCTCAAACGCCGGAAAAAAGACAAATCAGCAAGTTCTTCTTCTTCGACTACACTATCTGCTGCATCTTCTGGTGCCGAACTGAATATGTTCCTTGAAGCACAGTTTGATGCCGACGAAAACACGGAGAATTTTGATCTGTTGTTATGGTGGAAGACCTATAGCTACAGGTATCCGGTCTTGTCACACTTAGCACGTGACATACTGGTTATCCCCGTGTCCACTGTGTCTTCAGAACAGGCATTCAGCAGGAGTGGATGAATTATTGAACCAAGAAGAAATTGTTTGACTCCAGAGATGGTGGAAGTATTAATATGCATTCGGGATTGGGAGCATGCTCGAAAGTGGATGCAAAATGAAACGGTAGATGAACAATTTATTCAAAATTTCTCCAATTTATATGTCGATGAGGGTTCCGCCAGTAACCAGGTCCAGAACTAGGTTGTACATGTACATTTACTTGTAATACGATTGCACTCTTTTTCCCTTACCAAGTTTTTATCCCACTGGGTTTTCTTGGTAAGGTTTTTAATGAGGCAATCATGTAAATATGTAATACTGAAAGTCCGAAATAAATAAAGAATTCTTCATTTCATATTTTTATCTACTTTTTTTTTCTTTCATGTTTTATCTTTATTTATTTTTTGAATTAATTCATTAAATAAAATACAAAATGTATCTATAATCTATTATTAATTTATTATAAACATTTTTTTTATTATATAAAAATAATAATATATAAAAAAAAAATTTTAAAAAATAGGGGCCGGCCCATTTGGCCCGCCAAATTGGCCCACGGGCCGGCCCGGCACGGCACGCGGCACGGCACGGAAGGGCCGTGCCGGGCCCCCATTTAGGAAAACGGGCCGTGCCAGGCACGGCCCGTTTTCCTAAACGGGCCTGGGGGCCGTGCCGATGTGGGCCGGGCCGGCCCCCTTTTACAGCACTAGTCCTAAATAGATAAGGCAATGCAAACACCAAACACCACGTCTACGTGGATCGGCCATTCGAATTGCTCTAAACAATTCCTTTGATCCACTAGAATTGCTCTGAACAATTATTTTAATAAGCAAAACAGAGTTGAATTTTAAAAAAAAGATTTGGGTGAAAACCTGCTCATGTACCGATTATTATTATTATTTCCAATAAGTTGTTTTTCTTATCACAGATATTTTAATTAATATATTATATTTGTTTTTTTTAAGTATTTTATATTTTTATTTGGATACTTCTAATTTTAAAAGAGAAAATTTCGAGCAAACCTTTGTTTGGTTGTCTTGGTGCTAAGTTCGATCATTCAACCTTCACAATGTCATTGTCAAGGTTCAGTTTTGAGTCGCCAAAACTTTAATGTGGCATAAAAAAACATAGGAACCAAACATAAAGAACCGAATCGATAAAATTTCTAATAGAGTTTAAGTTTATAATCTAAGAAAGAGCCGAGCCTTAAAAAAAACAACTTGAATTGAAATATAGAAATTAGTAAAAATAAATCAACAACCGTCTTTGTCCAAGCAAATTAATCACATGATGTGTTGTTTTTGGGTTTAGGATGATGGAGTGTTTCTTGGGATTGAAGGTAAGACGTCTGATGAATGAAATTGGGAACTTGGCTTAAAAGGTATATAATAGAGGCGGCCGGGAGATTCCGGAGTTGAGAGGAAGTCCCTAGGACAACAAGAGGAACACGAGGTTAGTATTCTGATCTATATAGATCTGGTGACATATGTAATCAATGACTGTGATTTACTTATTTATTTTTTTTTTAATTTCTATTATCTTAAAATGCATATTATTATCTTCAATTGTTTTCGGTTAAGAAAAAGATCATATCAGCAGAGGATCCAGATCCTAACTTGTGATTGTAAATTACAAATTAGATAATTAGCTAGTATATAAGAGTGATGCTATTGGCACACCCCCTGCTGATCTATTCATGCCTCATTTTTTAATTATATAATATTCTCTTTTTTACTTTATCAAAATTACTTAAATAGACATACAATTTAGGAAAGAAATCTTCTACAAGGTAAATTTATTAAAATCTCACATTCCTTTTCAAAAAAAAAAACTCAGTAATCTGTTTCTTCAAAAAAAAATTAACTTTTAAACCCTAAAATCTGTTTTTTACATTAATATAAAATATTATGGAAGAATATGAAAACGATATCAAAAATATGGAAGAATTGTCTAAAAACGATATCAAACATCTTGAAGAATTGTCTGAGAATGACATAAAACAAGAATTGTCTGACAATGATAGTATACATCTGGAAACAATTCATTCTCTGGAAATAAGTTTGAAGTTTACTTTTTCTTTAGATTGATATCAAGCTGTGTTGAAGTTTCCATCATGAAAAAAGAAGAATGAAAAAAACTAAAAAAAAAAAAAGAAATAAGAAGAAAAAAAAATCAAATCAATGGAGGTGAGAGAGATGTATATATATATATAGAGATAGAGAGATCATATATGGTATGTATTAAGTTTCAAAAATAAGTAAAATGGGTAGTTTTGGAAATAGACCAAAAATTTTAATAAAAACATTTCATTTGATTTAATTAAATCAAAATTTTAAAAAGTGGGGCATGAATAGATCAGTAGGGGTGTGCCAATAGCATCACTCAGTATATAATTTGTTTTTACAGTGGTAACTTTTAACCAACTCCTATGAGGAATACATATTACAATCGGAATTAATTATTCTCCAAATTAAATTATATGGGAAATTCTTGAAATCCTACTTAGACTTTAAACTCAAATAATGAAATCCTAAAATTATCTTCTTCTTTTTTCAATTTTATTTTAATTTTTAAAATAATTAATTTATTAGTCTGCATAATATTACTGTATATTATATAAGCACGATACTGTCGACTGTCATAGTGTTTGTCCAATAAGATGCGCCTTACTTGAATATTTTTTTTTTTACAAATGGTGAAATTGGATTTACAAGATGAAAATACCCTTTGAATTCACGATTACCATTAGATAATGGTGGGAGAGAGAAAATGATAATTTTGCCCTTCAGATAATTATACAAAGTACATTAATTATCTCCATTAACCAGAGTGAAGAAGATGATGAATTGTGACATTTGTCAAAGGCAAATCCATGGAACTAAGAATTTAAGAGGTTGTTTGGTTTTTTTTTTACCGTAAGACTTATTGTCTCTTATATGTTAAATTAAGATAAATCGGTTTGTTTGTTTTTCCAACTTATATCTTATTTTAAGATATATATCTTTTAAAAAAAATAAAAAAATTTGACTTTTATCTTATTAAAAAAGTGTTACAGTGGAGTTTTTTTTTAATAAATTTCCACAAATGCCCTATAACAATTCATAAATTGACAATTTTATCCGTATATAATAAGATCCTAAAAATCAATTTTCCAAAAATTTTAAATTTTAAAGAAACCCTAACACAACCTAAATCAGTTTTACATTTGTAATAAGTCATCCAAAATGAAAAAAACAAACATATCATAGTATCTTAATTTATAAGACTTATGCATATGTCTAATAAATTAAGGTCTTACACAAACGGATCCTAAGATTTTTTTTTTTTTTTTTTTTTTACAAAGGGAGCTGTAGCAAGATGTCAAAAATTGATTAAGAAACAAAAATTAAATACTTTTAATTTTAAGCTACCAATCAGTTAATCACATAACAAATTAAATACTTTTAAAAAAGAATTCCACACAACATAGAAATGAATCTCAGCCCTTGCTATTTCAATGGAGATCAATCTGATCTCCTCCGTTTTGCATTTTTTACGAAGTATTATAACACTACATAAATTGTAGGGTTTATAGAGAGAAGAAATATCTGAATCCGTAACTTTATGGTGTATGTGTGAAGGGTTTTATCATCGAACTAATCTCATCTCGTCTGATCAATCTAATCTCCTTCATTTTACATTGGAAGAGGTCAAACGATCTTAGATCTGATCGATCAAATCTTATTTTTTTTCTTCTTATTTTAATTGAGATTATCCTTGCATTTTTTAAGTTTTAAGTTTTTATTAATTTAAAAATATTATATGCTAACGCAACAATGTGTTATTGGGCAACCAATTTTATTTTGTTTTATTAATTAGCTGTTCAAGACAAAAAGACTATCTTGCCTCTAGGCCACCATTAACTAACGGTGGTCATCGACCGTTAGTCAACGGTTCAGAGGGAAGTTAGTGTAATAAACACATTTTCATTTTTCTAGTCCAATTTCATAATTTGTAAGGCTGTATTAGTGCAATTTATCTTATTTTTATATGTATCTTACAATTGCAAAAATGTTGAATTTCACCATCTTTCCCTAACATTTGATCTAATTAATTGTATGCATATACAATTTTTGTTGATAACTGTACAAATGTCCACGGCCGTTAGTGGTGTTCCATTCGAAATTAACGATTTAGGGGTAAAATGGTCCTTTTACCCAAAATATTATTTAACTATTTACATAATACTTATTTTATTTTTCCTTTAAAAATGAATATCTCCTTCCCTCATTTAATCTCAATTGTTGAGATTAAATGAATAATTATATATAATGAAAATAATTATTTAAAAAAAAAAGGTAAAGCAAAAATAAAAATAAAATTTTGAAACATTCATCTTCTTGCTCTACGAAGAAGCATATCTCTCCTCCATCTGATACAAACGTAGGAGACGATCTCCTCCGACATGATTTCCTTTGTCTAGTATATACGGAAAACGATTTTTGTGCATTTTATATACACGGAAGAAATATGATCAAAATCAGAGGGAGGAGATTTATCCTCCCATCTGATTTGATGCAGGGATCATATCAGATGGAGGAGAGACCACCTTTTATTGTTATTATTATTATTATTATTATTATTATTATTATTATTATTTTTAAGTTAAGAAATAAATAAAAATAATTACAAAACATCTATTGTATTACAATTTTTTTTTTGAAATAATATTACAATATATTTTTTTTAATTGTATTATAAAACACAATTAATTTGATAAACCATCAACTCATTTAGTTGTTTCCATACACACACAAAAAAAAGGTAATAAATTTTGCTTTCAATTAAATACTATTAAATGAATTAAAACAAAATTAATGCTGAGGTGCAGATAGCATGTGGCCCCCATGGGGACCCGTACTTATGGGATATGAATAAATTTCAATTTGGTGGGGATGAGGCAGGAATGATGATAAATAGTAAAACTAGTAATGTGTTTGAGTCGGGGATGAGTTTTATAATCCTCTCTCTGTCTCGTTTAAAATATAATCTTTATTTTTTTTATTATATAGTTTTTGTTTATTTTAATGTTATATTAAAAAAATTATTGAATTTATTTGTTTAGTTTTGAGATTTATGTTTATGAGATGGTTTTCAAAAAAAAATTGGAATTGCTTTATATATTATATCATATTCATTGGGTTATATATTTGTTATTTTAATAAATAATTTTGATAAATTGGTTACATGAGGTAAATGGATAGGGTTGGAAAATGCATACCATGCCCATCCCCACCCCGCTCCATATATTATAGGGTTTTATCTAGAGATAGGGTTTCAAAAAATAAATGGGGGAGGGCCACCCCGGCCCAAACCCACCCAATTGTCATCCCTACTGTGTGGGCCCAAAAGTCAGCCACTATTAGATTTTGAAAAAAATGATTTTTGTAGACAAGACAAGAGAGAGCTCATTCACTCGAACAAAATTGTATTCAATTGTGAATAAACCGGTGCGCAGGACGGGAAATGTGTTTATGTATAGAAAGAAACAAAACGTTGGGTTTGATGCGTTTCTGGATTTGAAAAACATACCGTTGAGTCTCCTATGTATTTTTTGGAAGGCTTCTATTTTCTCTTTTTGGTTTTCATGTCAAGTTATTGAAATGAAATTTCAATTCCGTTTCTTCTCACATCTGATTGCTATTGTCATTCGTAGAAGCTGTGATATTGTGCACATCTTGTCTATAGATCAAAGAGAAGAATATTTGCTTATTGATGATGAGGATGTTACATTCAAATGGGATTATGTTCCTAAGCCAAAAAGCCTCCATGGAGGAGACTCTATAAACTTAGGAGCATGTACGGGGTGCATTTTTAATCTCACTCATAATTATTAAGTGAAATGATTCTATTTTGTTTGATTGGAATGTACAAATTAATCTCTCTACGTAAATACATTATCTATAGGAAGGAGACACCAATTATGGATGAAGTTGTTGATACAAGTCATTGGTTTAAGTGGAGCAGTTAGGGTCAACCTATTTATAGGACATTGTTGCCTGAACTTCAACCCTTACCATATGTGACATGAAAAACATTATTGGTATGTCAGTACTCATGACATGGCTTACTGGGCATGTAGGACTTGGAGACCACTACTATAGTCTATAGTAAAAAGTGTTGGGGGATACTATAATGGTTCTGAAAACTTTATGCATTGATCCTATGAGAGGAAGACATTCTTTGATGTTGAGAATTGCAGTTGAACTTGGATACCTCATGAGGTATTTTAATTATACAAGTTTTGAAGCTTGAGTCGGTAAATTTTGAGATGTTGTTTTTATATATATAAAAACCGAGGGTTTGTTTCCTTTGGAGTAAAACCTCTAAATGGGAAACTGGTCTTATGACTTACGGAGTGGAAAATGAGCTATTATATACAGACTATAGAGGCAACAGATGGTTAAGCATAGAGATCAAAAGAGAGCTTTGGTATATATAGCACTATCAAGACTCTTGATTCTGCCAAGCCACAGGTTTGAACTGCACATTGTTGCCTATGGATTCTAATACTCAATTTTTAGTAGAATCAAAAATTTAATACAACCCAAAATAATATCTTAGAACAGGAAATAACAGACAACACCCATAAATCGGAATCACAAAGAAATAACAACCAGTTTATAATGCTTTCTTCTTATTCTTCTTTATAGTTATTTAAGCATTACATTGTGTTGTCTTCTTATTACAAAATAAACTAATATGGTTATATCCTTCTGCAAAAGTATCAAGCAATGAGAAAAAAGCATCAAAGAACACTTATTGCCTGATCAATCCACCGGTAGCAACGTGTGTGTGGCTCAAGAGGAGATGTATCAGGACCAGCTTCTCAACATAGTTCGCAATCCTCAAATCCAGCTTTCCATAAATGTATCAGCTTCATTCTGCTTCTCCGGTGGCACAGAAGTTACAAGGGTCACAAACGGATACCAAGAACCTGGGTGGTACTCCTTAGCGACATCGAATTCAACATTCTTTAAGTTGGTTCTCTGCCTGAAGGAATCAAAGAATCGACTCTAAAAACCTAGATCCTCTAGAGTCTTGTCTGCTTTGAGGCGCAACACTAAAATGTCTTCCCCAATAACATCATAATCATCGAAAGGAATCGGTAACGCTTCCGACATGGAAATGCATTTGGAGAACTCCTCCACTATGGATTCCATTGGGGTGACCAAGAGGATGACGTGAGAGCCATACTTGCTTGTTGAAATTGTCTTGTTCAGAGCTTCATTGATGCAACATATCCTAGTCTTTAGAGATTGATAGTTGACATTTTGTATTTGTTGAAAGGACACAACTATTAATGAATAAATCTTTAATTATTGATGTATTTTCGGAAAAAACGAAACTATATTGAAAGGGCACAAAAGGCACAACTATTCATGAATATAAATTTTAAATATTGATGTCTTTTTATAAAGACACAACCCTCTCATTAGCATTTAAGGATTTAATGTTTGATTTTTATGATAACAAATATTGACGAAGTTCTTACAAAGTTTGATTTGTATGTGTTATAGTAAAGTTTCAAGTATATTGAAAATATAGCAAAAGACACCATGCAAGGATCTACCCAATGAAGATATCAATTCTGCATGTATGGAAAAGCAATCATCAAGCTTTTGGACATCGAAGGAAGTTTATCTTAAAGCTTAAAGTAAGTAAGATTAGTTTTAAGCTTATTATTTTGATATATTATAAACTAGTCTATGTGTTGGATATGATTTGAATAACTTGGCTCACGTGACTTAGATTGTCATCGATCTTGAACCCATAAATGATAGCATCAATTTTTTTTTCTTAGAATCAAATTTATTTTGCTTTCTCTGCTTCAGTTTAAAAAACACCAGTTCCTGCTCTCCTTCTTCAGATACTTATTATTTCTCTCCTAAACCCATAAATGGTAGCATCAAACTCTTTTTATTTTTTGCTTAGAGCATCATCAATGCAAATATACATTTTTGAGTTTCTAAATAATGTCACGTCATCGTTTCTATTCATTATAAACCCACTTTTGAATTTTTTTTTAGAGAAATGCATATTCACATCTCCAATCTAATTATCTAAAATTAAATATGTATCCATTTTATGACCAATCATAATAAAACAATTATTTCACTTTCTCTCCTATTTTATTTTACAATTAAATGTGCTATAATATTATCAGTGGAAAGAGTTAGAAATCCTAGTCAGAATTTCTAGAATAGTTTCTAGAATTAGAAACTCAACTCAATATTCTATAACTTTTTTTTAGAACATCATATCCATATTAAAGTTAGATAATTGCATTGGAGAAAGTTTTTCTAACTTTTTAACTATATATCCTACGTGACAATCAATTTTTTCCAAATGTATATTTGTATTGTAGATGCTATTAAAATCAAGTTCATTTCGCTTTCTCTGCTTTAACCTAAAAACCACTGGTTCTTACTCTCATTCTTCAGATACTTTTTCTTCATCTCCTCCTTCGGGTACTTCTTCTTCCTCCCCTTCCACTTCAAGTTCTTCACCTTCTATTTCTCAAGTGGTGGTTGTTGGGAAGTAGAACCGATAAACGCGGAAACGACATGCCTAATATTTGCCCATAACTCATAGTAACTAACGTCTATAGTAGAAAAATAAGACAAGAGAAAATAAACAATCATACAACACAAAATATACGTGGAAACCCCTAAATCAGGGGAAAAAGGCCTTTAGGACGACAGAGAAAGTTCAACTATATAATAAATTATTACAACCATATACTCAAGGATTCTCTCTCACACCTCAACCCCAAACTACAAAGCCTTACCAAGTCCGCAAGCTCACAACCGAGCTTTACATCATGACTCTCAGCTCACAACGCTCATAAGATCCTTACCAAGAACAATCAATTTTTTCCAAATGTATATTTGTATTGTAGATGCTATTAAAATCAAGTTCATTTTGCTTTCTCTGCTTTAACCTAAAAACCACTGGTTCTTACTCTCATTCTTCAGATACTTTTTCTTCATCTCCTCCTTCGGGTACTTCTTCTTCCTCCCCTTCCACTTCAAGTTCTTCACCTTCTATTTCTCAAGTGGTGGTTGTTGGGAAGTAGAACCGATAAACGCGGAAATGACATGCCTAATATTTGCCCATAACTCATAGTAACTAACGTCTATAGTAGAAAAATAAGACAAGAGAAAATAAACAATCATACAACACAAAATATACGTGGAAACCCCTAAATCAGGGGAAAAAGGCCTTTAGGACGACAGAGAAAGTTCAACTATATAATAAATTGTTACAACCATATACTCAAGGATTCTCTCTCACACCTCAACCCCAAACTACAAAGCCTTACCAAGTCCGCAAGCTCACAACCGAGCTTTACATCATGACTCTCAGCTCACAACGCTCATAAGATCCTTACCAAGAACCCCCCCCCCCCCCCCCAATATCCATAGGTCTCCCCTAAATATCACCTACGGATCTCTAACTTGATCCACCGATATTTCCCGGATCCATCCCCGGATATACCCTGGGGTCTCCCCCGGATCAAATCCACTATCTGATGTTACAGGTGTTCTTTGACTCCATACAAAATAACCTAGTCACAAGGTTTTATTTATACTAGTTACATGGAGCTTAGACCAACAAGGAAATATATCTCTTACACGTACAAGATTTACTTGTTCCACATAAATACTATTTCCTTTTATGACAAGTCTAATTGTAAAGAGAAATCATTTTCCTTCAAGCACAAGAACTTCCAAAAGAATTACTTTCCTTTTCTGGTGAAGATTTTCCGTTCCACGCATGCTTATGATTGACTACGGTTCCGGTCAAGGTTGGCCACCCGTATCCTACACCGTTACAAGTCACCTGGAATGCACCATGTTTTAGTAAACCGTAGGAAATTGTTGTTGCTTCAGTTCTTCTTGGTCTTTAAACCTCCCTAAAATAATATCTCACATTTTCCTATGTTTTCAGGAAGTTCCACATCAGTTGAGTCTCATTTTGTTCACATTGGGTTCACTTGAGAATACAAGCCAAAATCTAACAATTCTCCCTTTTGGCTTGAATTCCCAAGACCTTTGTCCAAAGTCACGACTCTCCACACCGAGAATCATCATACCCCACCACAATGTGTAACCACTTAGGAACGAACCATTATAAGATATCTTTTTGTTCCAGCATCATGTTGAAATAACCTGCTGAAATTGTGGTGCAACTCCTCACATTAGATTTCCAGGGAGTTTGTTAGCCATCGACATCCTTATCCACTAACACACCTTGCATCACCTTCTGACTGATGCCCATGTGCAAAACTTGTGGACCACTAGCAGCAACATATCCTCTTCCATGACCAATGGAGAAACCTGTCAAAATTATAAACTTGTCCTTGCATCACCCAACTCTGTGAAAGACCTTTTGTCCTTGCATCACTTATCCTCATGAAAGACTTGCTATTAGTACCGAGAGTGTTTTGCCGGATAAGCCTTACACCACATCATAGTAATTTTTTTATATGTTCGGGATTTGTTTTAATCACCTGGTGTAACCCAGATTGATAACCATGACTCATATTTGCCACCACAAGCTAAACTTCTCCTCAATCACTATTCTTCCTTCATCAAACCCTAATGAGTTCGAAACCACTTTCAAGACGTATCTCCTTTGCTAAACTCATACTAGGCAACCATCATCATTATCCCAATACCACCAAGTCCTCCATACGATCTCTCGTAAAGACTTGACACCGCCATCACCAAACCGTGGCTCTGATACCAGTTATTGGGAATTTGAATCAATGAACATGAAAATGACATGTCTAATCTTCGCCTATAACTCATAGCAATTAACGTATATAGCATAAAAATAAGATGAGCGAAAATAAACAATCACACAACACAAGATATACGTGGAAACCCCTAAATCAGGGAAAAAACCATGGGCCGTTAGGACCACAAAAAAAGTTCTACTATATCATAAATTATTACAACCATATACTTCAGGATTCTCTCTCACACCTCAACCCCAAACCACAGAGCCTTACCAAGTCCCTAAGCTCGCAACCGAGCTTTACACCACGACTCTTAGCTCACAACACTCATAAGATCCTCACTAAGAACCTCCCCCCCACCCACCCACCCCTCCCTCACACACACGCACACACACATACACACACACACACAATATCCCCTAGGTCTCCCATGAATATCACATACAGATCTCTAACTTGATCCACTGATATTCCCTAGGGTCTCCCCCAGATCTAACCCACTCTCTGATGTTACAAGTGTTTTTTGACTCCACACAAAATAACCTAGTCACCAGGTTCTATTTATACTAGTTACATGGAGCTTATACAAACATGGAAATTTATCTCCTACATGTACAAGACTCACTTGTTCCACATAAATACTATTTCCTTTTATGACAAGTTTTCTTGTAAAGAGAAATCATTTTCCTTCAAAAATAAGAACTTCCAAAAGAATTAATTTCATTTTCTGCTGAAGATTTTCCGCTCCACGCATGCTTGTAATTGACTACGGTTCCGGTCAAGGTTGGCCACTCGCACCCTACACCGTTACAAGTCATCTGGAATGCACTACGTTTTAGTAAACCGTCGTTGCTTCAGTTCTTCTTGGTCTTCAAACCTCCCTTAAACATCATCTCACGTTTTCCCATGTCTTCAGGAAGTTCCACATCAGTAGAGTCTCATTTAGTTCATAATGGGTTCACTTGAGAATACGAACCAAAACCTAACAATGACGGTGGTACAGCGTAAGCTCTTTTCAAGTGAAAGTCCAACCACTGCTTAGAACTAAACCCGTTGGAGCCGAATTCATAGAACCAGCCTAAAAAACACTGGTTCATGCACTCATTTCTCTGGTACTTCTTCTTCCACCCATTCTTCTTTAAGTTCTTAACCTTTTTTTCTCAGGTGGTAGTAGTGGTGGTATAATGTGAGCTCTGTTCAAGTGAAAGTCTAGCCACATTTTAGAATTAAACCCGTTGGAGCAGAATTCACAGAACCAGCCTAAAAAACACTGGTTCATACTCTCCTTCTTCTGGTACTTCTTCATCTCTTGAGGATATTTGGAGTTAGGGCATGTTTAATGTAATATGTGAGTTGTAATATGGGCATTCAAGTGACGACAAAAATAATATCATCTCTCGAGGATATTTGGAGTTAGGGCATATTTAAAATTAGAGCTTGTGGGTTGCTTTATGATGCTTAATAGGCAACACCTGAGTAAGCACAACCTTATCGATATAAACACTGACGCAAGCTTATATATGAGTTTCCAATTATTTGGTTCATGATCCATATCTATCTCAAACCCATCATTTCCTAACAAGTTAATATGTATATAAAATTCTTCATCAAACAGTTAATCGGCACATAATCTGAAATAACCTTGGTGTGCTAAATTTTGAAAATAAATACTCGCAAGCGCACGGGTGTATTGTAGAATAGCTAATGCGAGTACGAGATCGTTCCCACGAGGATTGTGAAAGACTAATCTAATTATAAATTTAATATAATCCTAACCTAGTTAACCGAGTGTGATAAATTAATACTAAAATTAAGCTAAACTAAAAGAAAGTAATCAATTAAAGAATATTAAGGTATCAGAATCCACTACTGTGTAATTTCATACCTTCCTGATAATTTATCAATTCCCCAAATTAGAGTGACAATTAAAAATCAATTTATTGTCTACCCATGAATTTAACAATAAGCACATTAATATCTTAAATTGGTTTTCCTTTGTTTCAAAATACAATCCATAAGCATTCTATGTATCCAAATTAATGAAAAACAAAGAATCATATGAATTGAAATTAACGATACAAATCCAAACATTGATTAATTAAATATATACCTAACTATAAAAAATATATGATATTAAAAATGAAATGGTTTTATATTTAAAGAAACAATAGAAGCGAAAATCATAAGCATTGAAGAACAATATTTGGGAATTAATAAAAATATTTAGAATTTATTTCATAATACAAGGTGTCATCGTCTACCATAATATAAAGAAAATTAGAAAGACATTAAAATTAAAATAGCAATAGAGCTTGGAAGATGCATTGGAGCTCCGTCTTCAAAGTCGGAATTCTTTTTCATGGACCAAAGCTCTCCACGTCCACGCCACCTCCCATGAACCCCCTTCAATTGGGCACAAAGATGGATTTTTATAACTCTTGTATAAGTCGGCTTCCCAAAGCAAGAAAGAAATCAGTTTTAATCTTAATGGGCCACGTGGATTTAGCTTTGGTGAAACCTGTGGTCAATTGTGGTTCACGCGCATACTCCTTTCTTATTTCATTTAAATTTAGTTGAGCTTCAATTGGGCTTCTCTTTACTTTGCTTTTATTTTGGCCTTGAACTTGATCTTGGATTACAGGCTTCATTTGACTTTGCTTCGATCTTGATTTTTGTATGTGTTTCTTTCCCTAAAATTGATTATTTTCCGAATTTCATGCTATATAACCTAAAAGGCTAAAACACAAAAAATAACTCTAATTAAATGAAAATAAATAAAGTAGTTAACAAATCCAAATTAAAGGATATAAATATGATATAAAATATGTCCATCAACCATTTACCAATAAAAAAAGAATTTACATTAGCTTGACAAAAAAATTCTGAGAAAAATCTTCATTAAAAAAAATCAAATCCATGAAACATAAAAAAAAAGGATTGGATGGTTATTGTTATAAGAGATTCTCTTTTCCAATATCAAAAGAAAAGGTAGAAATAATGGGAGGTGTTACATCAATGAGATATTGACATATTGTTATCACAAAAGATACAAGAATAATTAGAAGTTGCATTGCCAATCTTGTGCATGTATATAATGCAATGCTGCTGAGGTTCCATTTGTGTGGGGATCATGTTGGTTTAGAGTAGAGTATACCTATTATTACCTCATTTTCTCAAAAAACTTGGGTGGTCTAATAAAAATATGCTTTGCTTATTTCATTTTGGTATCATTTCATATAAAATGCGGTTGGTTGGTGCTCAACCACCTTTGCTTCTTTCATTTTCACTCATTATCCAACCATGATTAATAAAATCTATAGCAAACGTAGTGTTCTTCTAATATCATCTAGAACTCTTAATGTGTTTCTCATTAAAATTGATTAAAATATACTTGGAGCATTTCTTATAAAAAGGTGAAATTTTAATAAAACCTTGCAAATTTGAATATTTTGTGTGAAAATGGGTTGAAGTATGCAAAGTTAGGACCTAATTTGTGTGACAATTTAATTATAGGGTCAAGCAAATGTTTTATTGCATTAGAGACCCAACCAACCATTCTAATTTGTGTGGGTAGTGGTAGAGTAGTAGACTAGTAGGCGAGTGAGTGAGCTAGGATAGATAAGTGATAGGTGTTTTATGTTGTTTCCCATGCCATTGTCAAATTGACAACTTGCTTATGCCTTGACAACTGGGTTGGGTTTTGTGGTGGGCCTCTCAGCCCATCCATCCCCAAATCCCATTTTATTACCCTTTGGAATCAAATTCGTACAAGTAACTAAAGTTAGATATCCCAACTCATATCCTCATCGAAGAAAGTCGATTGATGAATGAATACCTATTAATGATGATTTATTTCATTTGACATATGTCATATGAATTAAATTGATATTTCACATTTTCACAAGTTGGAATACAAATTGAGATGTTTAGCATACTCAATTCGTAATGTTTTTGTCCCGTGTCAAAATGTATTTTAATTTTTACTCCAAACACGATCCATTGACCTAGAAGGTTTAATGTAAAATTCAAACCTATTTGCTATCTTAATGAAAAAAATCAAACCGTTTTGTTTAATCTTGTTGTCATTTGATTTTTTTCACTAAGCATACAATAGGTTGTTAAATATTATAATTTACTATACTATGAGTCATTATAATAAGTATATAAACAACTAATGATTTAAAATAAATTTACATTTAAAAAATATTATAATATGCTAATTACAAAATATATATCTTTAAAAAAATAAATTATATAGATCGTTGACGTGTCATAACAAATTAAAATGGCTTTTATGAGAAAAATCAAAACCATTCTATTATATTGTGGTTGACTGATCTATTAATGGACCTATATGATAAAACTATACCCATCAATCAAAATATCAAATTTTTTGAATGATCTAAAGTTGTGTTAAGTTTTGCCTGGTATACCTCTACTTACAGCAACACTCATCAATGCGAGAAGATGGAATAGAATAATACTTAGGTATTAATCTGTCTATATTTAAAATATTGATTTTATCGATGATAATATAGCACGTGATCCTTTTTTTTTTATTTTTAACATTTATCTTATAAATTCGTCCACGTGCTATACTCCTATTGATAGGGTCAAAATTTTAGACACTGATCGGTCAGTATCCAAACATTATTTTTTTTTTTTATAGATATTTCATGATGCATTTTTCATTAAGATCTTACAAGTGGCAAGACCACAGAGGGGATGCATTCTAGTTTTTACCAATAAATACTTGTGAATTGTGATGGTTTTGACTGTTGACAAATACTTTCCACCTGACATATAACAACACTACACTCTTCTGTATTAAATGAGATCATTTTATTTGTCTCTTTGTTTTAATTGAAATATGAATTATAAAGTGTACAACTCTCTAACTATTTTATTATATCTTCTGAAATTTTACAATTTATTATATTTTATACAATGTGATGAATTTCTTTTAATTTTTGTTACATTATATTAACATTAATGTCATGCACCCCAAACCCTAACTCATGTTACAATTTATTAAATATTTATTTATTTTTATTCTGACAATGTATGAGTTAGTGGTCAGTTAGGAACCACTAAGATTAAGTAGTACATATTTACATATATTACTCCCACAATATCAAAGAAAAAACTTACTACATATATTTATGAATTACATACAAATTTATCACAAGAACATAAAAAAGGGTGGTGTATATAACATTTGCACCAAAAGAAGGTGTCATGTCATGACTTGGTTTTTTGAGAAATGAAGAGAGATACTTATCACAAGTATTTTGTTAAAGTTGTTTTTATACAACCAACACAATAATTTTTTTTTGTTAATGTTTGTGGACCACAATACCATTAGCTAGAACACTAGTGACAGTGAAGCATTGTGCTTCCCTCTATTGTTGCTATTATTAAAATGTTAATTTGATTTGACAGAGATGTATTAATTGTCCAGGTTTAAGCTAATAATATGCCAAAATCACAATCACAGCTAGATTCAATTTTGATAAGTTTAAGCAGCAGCCATCACACCATCAACGGCCACTTGATTTTTTTCTTTTTTATTATTCTCCTCAAAAAGGAAGAACACAAACACCCATCACGTTTCACGCACCTCACATGCTCTATCTAATTACTATTAGAGAAAATATATATATATATTAACCAAAAAAGACTCATTTTTTTTAATAAGATTGCTTTATCTATCTTCATTAATAATAACCCAGATGTTCTATTTAAAAAAAATACAGTTCGACAGAATTTAGGTGGAGAATAAATGTAATGTTGTTACTTGTTAGTTGTTATAATAATAACTATTAGGGGAAATTTCATTAAAATCCCTTTTGTTTAGTAAAATATCGCTCTGTTAAATACCTTTATTGTATTAGCAACTTTAGTCCTTAGACTTTTTAAAATATATCACTATTCCCTTTGATTAAATTACTAACGGTCAATTCAACTGTAACTATATATATAAAAGTATCACTTTTCACTTGTTAATATATAATACAAGCTGAAACTGTCAATTTTCACCCTTAAACGTTATTTTTTTTTGTTATTACACCATTATTTTCCAGATTTTAATATTAAAATGATTTAGAAAAATTGAATTAACAAAAAAAGTTCTAAAAAAACATAAATATAGATGAAATAATTATTAAGAAGAAAAAAAAAGCTAATGAATCATGTAAATGTAAAATATTTACTAAAAGATTAAAAATAATGAAAAAAAAATAATGGATCTCTACCGTTGAACGATAGAGATCTTAACAATGGATCTTCATCGTTTGGCAGTGAACACTTCAAAATAACACTACCCGTTTGATTGACAAAAAGGCTAGTGACCGATGTATTTTCGACTATATAACAATTACATTTAAAAATATGATATTCTGCCAAAAAGTAGGGACGTTTTGAAAATTCTACTAATTATTATTATTAGTAAGAAAAGATGTATTAAATCTAACAATATTTTTTTTAATAAAGACATAATTAATCAAAACTTAAAAGCATATGTTCCCTCTTCTCTCTCTGAGCCCCACTGGTTGCTCTGCTTTTTGCCTTCCTTTCCTCTCTTTTCTTTGTCTCTCTCTCTCTCTCTTTATATGTATCATCTTTTTTCTTTCCACACTCACTAAAAAAGAACATTTTTTTTTTTTTTACTTTTATTTATTGAAAACCCGAAACCAAAATATATATAAAAAAACATATACTTCTCACTCTCACTGGTGAGTGTGTGTCCCTGATGCTGGTTGAGTGGTTGCATTTTTCTCCTTTATTGATATTCAAAGCAAAAAAGCTCTCCTTTTTGCCCAAAACCCAGATATGAACTAGGGTTTCTTCTGTTTTGAGGATTGAATCTTTGATATCTAAACTCTGCTTGGGGTTTCTTTTGAGAATCTAAGTGATGGGTAACAATGTACTGGTTCTGGGTCTCTCTCTTTTGCTTCTCTTCGCTGGTGTATATGTCTCATCAGCTCCTATCAGTGCTCCACCTGCAAGTAAGTGATCACTTTTTATATTTGCATATCCATTTATTTAATCTGTTTCAGCTTTTTGAGCTCAACTTTACTTATTATTATTGTTATTTTGCAGAGATTGTTAATGGTTTATTCTCAAATGCTGTATCTATGTCCATGAAATGGTTGTGGTCACTCAAAACCACCACTAAAACAGGTTAGATCTTTTGATTCCCACTACTTGCATTTGCTTTTGTATGGTTATTGTGAAGAGTGTGAAGATTGGTATCTGATTTAGTGGGTTTTTTTTTTTTGTGGGATTTGTGTTTGCAGCGATTGCTGGCCGTCCAATGATGAAGTTTGAGAGTGGATACACTGTGGAGACTGTGTTTGATGGAAGCAAACTTGGGATTGAGCCTTTCTCAGTAGAGGTGTTGCCTAGTGGAGAGCTTCTGGTTTTGGATTCTGCTAATAGTAACCTTTACAAGATCTCTTCGTCTTTGTCTCTATGTAAGTGGCTTTCTTTTATCAATGTTTGATGGATTTTCTGCCTGGCTACTTCTTAGATCTTTTTCCCTTCATTTACAAATTAATAGAAATTTGAATAAAGCCCTTCTATGTGTATTGTACTGAATCTGAAGTGCTATTTTATAAGGTTCTTAAATAGTTTTAGCAGTATGATTGAGGGCACTCTTATGATGAAACTTCATTCATGTATAATTGTTTTGAAATGTATAAAACATTGTGCATCATGCACATGTTCTTTTTCCCTATATTAATTCATGGTAAAATTGCAGACAGCAGACCAAAACTTGTTGCTGGATCCGCGGACGGATATTATGGACATGTAGATGGGAAGCCTAGAGAGGCAAGGATGAACCACCCTAAGGGGATTACAGTAGATGATAGAGGAAACATCTATGTTGCAGACACTATGAATATGGCAATCAGGAAGATTAGTGACGCAGGTAAATCCTATACGGCTTCTATTTGAGAAATCCCACAGACGAAAGAGAGCTTTCTTCAGTTATACTTGTCATGTCAAGTGAAGTATATTTAATTATCTTAGTTAGTATAAAATGATTCTTATGGCACTGTAAGATGTAATGCTATTTGCAGTGTATGTTGCTGTTGAATTGTAAATGTTCATCACTCATATGGTTGAAATAATTCACTGCAGGAGTTACGACCATTGCTGGTGGGAAATTGAGCCGTGGAGGTGGCCATGTAGATGGACCGAGTGAGGATGCAAAATTTTCTAGTGATTTTGATGTGGTTTATGTTGGAAGCAGTTGCTCCTTACTTGTGATAGACAGAGGGAATCAAGCTATTAGAGAAATCCAACTTCATTTTGATGACTGTGCTTATCAATATGGAAGTGGTTTTCCTCTTGGTAAACTAATCCCTCCATATTTTTATTTTTCATTGTTTTTCTATGTGATAGACTTGTAGGTGATGTTTTCCATTGCTGCAGGGATTGCGGTACTTGTTGCTGCTGGATTTTTTGGTTATATGCTGGCATTGCTGCAACGTAGAGTGGGCACCATCGTGTCTTCCCAGAATGTAAGTATTGTGTTCTGTTTTAACTTAACTGAGCTTTATCAGCATCTTTTAATTTGATGGGTACTTATGGACATGAGATCTGCTCTTAAACATATACTTCTCAATGACATTAAATCGAATCATAGTTTGTTCTGGCTGTGCTTTATAATTGGAAAAATATATCCAGGAAACCTTTCTCGATCTTGACCTTTTCTCTCTTTCTTTGCTTATGTACATACTGGTTTGTCATGCACCCTAATGATTGTAACGAAGAAAACAGTTACATCTCTTTGCCCTAATTAGTGACAACAAATTCCTGTTTCTTCTCTTGGAATTCAGTGTTATTTATCCTTGGTTTCTCTCCTTATATGCAATACTGGTATGGAACCATAAATGACTGCAGTGCAGTTCTACTTTTCTTAAGTGCCAAGACAGCCTAGTTTCCTTTTGAGGTGTAAGTTAAGATTTTATCATCTTCTAACATGTTGAACGCTTTTGTGCATTCTATCTTATGCTCATGAAGGATCAGGATACAGTGAAAATAAACACCATTTCAAGTCCATATCAGAAACCTATGAAATCAGTCAGGCCACCTTTAATTCCAACTGAGGGCGAACAGGAGAAACAAGAAGAAGGCTTCTTTGGATCCCTTGTAAACCTTTTCGTCAGCACTGAATCATCTGTTATGGAAATTTTGAGAGGAATATTTCCCGGTTTTACGAAGAAACCACAAAGCTATCAATATCAGCAGTACCAGCAACAGCAGAAGCAGCCAACTACTTGGCCTGTACAAGAGAGCTTTGAGATCCGAGATGAAGATGACCCCCCTTCAATTGATACAAGAACTCCCACTCCTCGGAAAACCTATGCTTTCATGTCCAAGAATGCGGAAAAGATCCAGCAATTGCGACAAAGTCAGGCTATTTATAACGGGTGGGATGGCGATTTTCAGCAGCATCAGCAGAAACAGCAGCATCATAATAGGTATCAATCTTCTGCCCCACATACTTACTATGAGCAGAGCTCTGAGAAAACCAAAGAGGTTGTGTTCGGGGCAGTTCAGGAGCTGGATGGAAAGCGTGAATCTGTAGTAATAAAGCCGGTCAATTATGGGGATCCCGTTTATGATCATCACAACATTTGGTCTCAAACCAATTTTACAGGGTACCACCATTCCTATTGATATTATACAGGAAATATTTTGGTGTTATTTATTAGTCCTTCAAAATTTAGGAACGCCATTTGATCTTATATTAGGCCTTTAAAGTTAGTATAGTTGATTCAAGATATATCTTATGAGGGAATGGGAGTGACTTTATGAAGTGTAAAATTACTTAAAAGCTGGCCACAATATTGAAGGCCTCTATATATATAATGCTGGAATTTATGAATCGATCAAATGCTCTTTTCTCTAGATGTTCAATTCGTGCTTTCCCAGGCAATTTTCGTACAAGGAGGATATTTTCAACAAGTTCCATGACCGACAACAGATTACAATACTCCTTTAAATGTGTATTAAATGAGCTCGTACAAAAATCCTGAATTGAAAGTGATACTTACTGCTTAGTTTCTTGTTCCCAAAAGATAGGTTTCAATTCTGTTTCTGTTAAATGTCAAGTACAAATCTTCTACTGCCATGGATTGATAATTTGATGTCACCCTTTACTATTTTGAACCTTTTTATTTAACTTGGTTAACAAGACATGATTCTATGATCACCTTTAATAATTTGTTGGTCGAAAATCAAATCGAAGATCATTAGGATTAGACTGAATCATTGAATTCAAAATAAACGAAAGGAAATCAAAAGATGATATGCAAGGCAAAGACATAATGATTAAAATGCATTTGAGGGACAATCCATGTTCAGATAATTTACACGCCTCACAACTCAAGTCATATGAAATGGAAATGGTCTTTCAACTACTTGCGTCTCTTAACTAAACCTGAACTGTCTATTATAGATCCATTAAGTGGAATTTCTCCTTCGCCTGCCCCTCGCAACCCCTTGACGTTAGCTTGTATCATGTCATCTAACTTTCCATGGCTGTCAAATAAAACATCACTGGTCTCTTGATTCTCATGCCCTTGCTTTAAGCCATCAAAGGTTATCAAATCTTTCAACTGATCGGCATATATCTGTGACTTTTTTATCTCACAACCATGTAAGTTATCAGAGTCGAGCAAACCAACATGCAAGTTATCAGAGTCGAGCAAGGATACATCATTGCGTAAAGTTTTGGGTGAAGTTTTGGGTTCTAAATAGTAGATTCTAAACATAAGGGAAAGATGAGATAGGCTCATCCAAACAAGCCTCCTTAAGAGTGCATAGGGTGTAGAGCTAACAATTACGCTTCTGATGTCGAAGCAGAGTTTCTGTACTTGTTTCGCCAGATGGATTAGGTAATGCCTCCATGTCACGCTGAAGTGAAAGTGATTGGGGTCTTCCTGTCTACAAAATTTGGTTACAGAGGGTGTAAGTAATCCGTTTATCATAAGGAGTTTAAAGATAAGTTCAGGAGGCACTTACATGACGGAAAATGTAAGGGCGAATTACAATTCCAATGACCAAGCCAAGTAAACATGAAAATACCAATCCTAGAACCCAAACTGCAGCAGCTCCTAGACCTGAAAATTTTAAGATCAAGTCAGTATTTCTTTAAAGTAAACAATAATGTATTCTGACAAACCAGTCATATCAGATAAAGGTGAAAACTAAGGGTTTGATAGCACTTTTAATTTCAGCCACTATGTCCTTGATACAGAAATTTGACCCAATGACTCACTAAAATCAATTCCGCATGACTCAAAATGTTTCATGTTAAAGTCTACTGACAATAACTACTTTCGACTTTGCTCTTTTTAGAGAACTCAAAATCACATTTTTCCTTTAAAACAAAATATGATTCATATGTGCTCTTAAGAAAACATATATGTAGATTATCTACTGACAAACATAGTAACAACCAAAAACATACCAGATTGAGAACCTCTTGCACAATCCTCTGCCTTGAGATTAATCTGGCGAACCAATTGATTCCCGTGATCTGAAACCAGTAAAGCACATATACCGGGAACAAAAGTTAACTCAAAATCAACTGAGAATGATGCATTCTGTGCTGGTCCATCCTGACGGCCCGGCTTCTTCGATTTACCTCCAGCAATTGTTGTCACACCTAGAGACATGTCATTAGCAGAAAGAACAGAACTACTTTGAGTACGAAATTTATATCAAACCCATGAGTAGGCGGCAAAAAACTTTCATAACACAACGAGGAAGAGTTAAGCCAAGTCTCCTTTTGCAAAATAGTTTATACCATATTTTCCATATCAAGTGAACAAATATGCCAAAGGAATACAACATAGACTTCCATGAAGAGTCACTTCATAATTTTCAAGCCATCGCTCTCCACCCATTAACCAGTAACAAAAATATACACCACGACGATCCCTGATTCATTTTGCATACTAAAATTCGCATCAACAACATAATCAGTAGATTTTAGAGACCATTGGATTACATTTAATCACATGAATGCAATCTAATGGGAACGTCAAGGTGCGCGTAAGTCAGCTAAACATGTAATTTGAATACATCAATGTGATAACAAGGCCTGTGATCACTTGAACACTATTAATTAAAGTTTCATTTCACATGAAGATTTTAGAACCAAAATGGTAAAATACCCTTAAAATGGGAACATAAACAACTCACATGTCACTAAGTCAGAACTCACAACAACAAAATAAAACAAGAAAAGAATATGAGAGTGAGACCTGAATTAGAGATTTTTCTGATTGCATTGTTATTCTTGTCAGCAACATAAACATTCCCTTTGAAATCAACTGCAAAATTCTTAGGTTTGTTAAACCGAGCCGAACCCGGTTCGCCGTCTGAATACCCGACCACTCCGTTTCCTGATAATCGCTTAGCCACACTCTCTGCAATTAAAAAAAAAATCGAACTTTAAACATAAAAAAGTGAAATTTTACTTTTTTTTAAAATAATAATAATAAGGATTAGGCTAAACTAAATTTAATTTTTTGACTTCGTCATCTCAATCTCAACTATAGATATGATTTTAATTCAAGAGTTATAAATAAATTCAAATCTCAACCATTAAATTAAGAACTCATGAGTGGTTGAGTCGATGAAGTCATCAAATTAAATCACAAGTTTAAATTGATTTAGCTTGATCCTAATAATAATAATAATAATAATAACTAACAAGAATAATAACAATTACTACCTTCAGACAAGGGAAGTGTTAAAGTGTAGAAGCGACTACCGGAAGAATCAAGGACTATAAGATCGGAGGATCCAGGTGGAGAGATAACCAAGTAAGGGTTGATTTTCAACTTGTGACCGTCGATGACGGTCGTCACCGTGTAACCGTCTTCGAGAAGTGGCTTCGATGAAACTATAAAAGCACATTGTTTTTTTTATTTTTTATTTTAGAAAAACAAAAACAAAAATCTCATTACGTTCTCATGAAACATGAAAATAAAACAAATAAAAAAAATATAATGAAGAATTACCTAGATTGAAGAGGACGAAGAAGGAGAAGAAGCAGATGAGGGTGAGCGAAGACATGATTGATGATCGCAAAAAAAGCAGTGAGTGTGAGACTGTACGTGAGTGGGTCGCTGCTTAGTCTACAAGTAAAAAAAAGGAGAGACTCTCCGATACAATTATCTAAATGTCGTACATATATTCCTTCTTCGTTCATGGGTCCCGCACTCCCGCGTTACACTTTTCTTTTTATTATTAATTTTTTTTAATCTACTAAAGCACCCCGATACTTCGGTGGAATTTTCAATTTTATGTGCCAAATGGAATAAATCGATTGGCATAATTTTATGTCAAATGGGATAAATGGAAATTGTGTTAAAATATTTCTCTCAAATACAACCATTCTAGATTTTTAGTTAGATATCAAGTTGATATGGTTAAAAAAAAAAATTATAGATACCATCAATATGAATGTATATTTTTTAGAGCCTCGAATAACTCAACATTAAAGATAAATATTTAAAAACTATTAAAAATGTATCTAGTTAAAATAAAATAAAATAATAAAAAAGAATAAATAGGCAAGTCACTAATAAATTGTACATTCAATGGTAGCATTAGAAACAGATTTTTCTTTTGAATGTGGATTAACTACATAGTCTACATTTTAATGTCACCTAAGAAATAAGTATCATGATGTTGTTGACATGTCAACAGTTACTGTGATGCAAATTATTTTTACATTGGAGATGTTCTTAGAGACCCGATATCTATTTTCATTCTCGACGTATATATATTCCAACTAGGCTACAGATACTGAGAAAAAAAAACACAAGGGTATCAATCATAAGTCAGATATATTTATTTTTTACAAAAACTTAAGTTAAAATGAGATGATGTTAGTTCAATGATAAACTCATCACACATATGCCACATGGTTGTGGGTTTGAATCTTCCCCCTTTCTTAAAATGACTTTTGGAAGGCGTTTGGCCAAACAAACAATTTTGCAATTGTATGTAACACGTTCCTCGGCTGCATCTTAGCAATGTCAATGTCAATGTCCATGTTCCATGTTCGAGCCATCGATCACCACCACACCCAACATGATTTCGTGGTAAATGACGTTTATTCAACTTCGCAATATTTCATGTTCAAGGTGTGGTCCCAAGCAGGAGCGAAGCCAAGACTTATTGTCCGAATGGGGTAAGTATAATTTTTTTTAGGTGTACACTTGCGGTTTGAATGGCGACCCGTACACGAGATACTATTAGATTGAATTAATATAATTTTCTACCAAAGCCACACTGAGCACTAGTACGAAGTTGTTTTTTAAAGTAATCCTTACAATAAATTTTTTCTAATTAAAATGTATGTACCTAGATAATAAAAAATAAATAATGATCTTTGCCTTTAAAAACATTTTAAATGATAAACAATGAAATAGAGAAAAAAATAGCAAGTGAACTAAACTTTAACGTGCTTGAGTGTTAATACAGTATTTAACATATCACTCTAATGAATTTATTGATATTATCTCAACTAAATTAAAACTATACTATTTTTGTAAATCATCAAGCAATTGATTTTTCTTTTTTCATTTGTATTTTTACTTTCTTTTTTTATAACAAACATTTAAAAAATAAATTTGTAATTTTTATTTTATTTTTTTTTGGAAAAAGCAAGCTTGGGCTTCATCCCAGGCTAGTTTCCAAATGCCTCCGCCCTTGATCCCATGTTCGAATAGTCATACCACCAGTGATATATATATATATATATATATATATATATATGTATAAATTATAATATAAAGTAATCAATTTGTATATTTAAAGATTTTCTTATTTAGTAATTGAAAATGGCTATATCAAATTCATCCATAATATCAAAACTCAACTAATATAAAACATGTAAATTTTATAAACAAATTTATCACGTTAGCAAACTCCAAATAATCAATCAATTTTACTGCAGTAGGTTATTAGTTCCCACTTTACAATTTGTATTATAGTTTGAGGTTTATTATGTTCAAACTTTTATATATATAAATATTAGGTTTATATGAGTCAGATTGAATGAACGTATTTTTCATCAACACCATATGATATAATTGCATTTTTAATGGTCGAAGTCATCTCAATAATATTTTTAACTCTTTCTATGGAGAATTTTGAGAAACTCTTGAATTTGAAAAAAAAAAAGTTCCTCTAGACTAGAAGGCCATAACTATAAATATTCCAAACCATAAGGATATCACTTGAAATTTAAAATTGACCGTAAAATAAGTGAAAATTAATCTTAACCAGTGGTGATATACACACCTCCACAGACCAATCAAACTATAAACCAGTACGTGAGATCAAACTCCACACTAGAGCCCCACATGCTTCAATTCACAAGACCAATCAGAATATTCGGGTGAGTCAACTAACATCACCATCATGTAACCGAGTGACCACTTCCAAAAAACAAAAATGTTTGTTCCATTTCTTCTTTCATTTGTTAAAACGAAGACAAATAACGAGCATTTCACAGCAAGTAATTGCTAAAAAAAAAAACGAAAAAAGAAAAAAGAAAAAAAAAAGAGAAAGAAAGTAAAGTCTCATCAGATCTCTGTTTTCAGATCTCGCACTTGACCAGATTCGGTTCACGATTCCGAGTTCGGACTATCCGTATTTTTTTCGGGGGACGAGTTAGAGAGGAAAAAAATTATCGTGATCGATTTGATTGATCTTGCGCGGGCTTTTGATTTGGTTAGTGGAATTTGGATCTGATTGAGCTAAACCTAAAGTTTTGGTACAGACCCAATCATGAATCCCTTCTCGTCAGGCACGCGTCTAAGGTGAGTTCCAATCCATACTGTTGCTCCTATTATCTCGGATCAAGTCTGCATAATTTAGTGTCATTTTAGATTGTTCTGATTGCGTAATTTTGAATTTGAGTTCATATGTATTTGGCTGAGTGGAAATTGTTTCGTTGACTGTTTATGTTTGTTTGGATAATATAGTTTGTGTAGTTGCTAGTTGTTAGCTTTTTTTTTTTTTAGATTGGGTTTGATAATGGTTGTTCTTAATTCGACGTTTATGATTTAATAACTGCTTTGTAATTACCGAAGAAAATGTGGAGGTGGGTAGGCTTATTGGAGAATGATATGGCGGGTTATTTGCAGAAATGCTTGATTTGTTGTTAATTTTGAGAATTGAGTGGTATGGAAATGGCTGGGGGAGGGGGTGTTGGCGGTGTTCATTGGTTCAATGCGTTTCTTGGTGTAGATGTAAATGTGTTAATTGCTAAAGAGCTTAGTTTCAGTCCCTGGTGAAATGTCGCATCTGGCAACCTGTAAATTGTTCTTAATTTAAAGGCGTCAACACAATGAAAAAAATTACATGAAATGTTAATGCATAATCTAAAAATAAATCAAGCCTTTTCCTCATTTTCTTACTTTTACGGGGTGATCTTGGTAACATAAAAACACTTATGGAAGAGGATGATTCATCACATCATATCATTTCGTACACCAAATGTGAATATGTCAGTGTGTTAGAGGATCAAGAAGGTACAGAGGAATGGTTTAGACATTACCTGTTTATATGAAGGGAGAGAAAAATTTTACTTTTATTATAGCCATAAATACGCTGTATAAGTGCACAATGTCTCTTTGTTCTGATGCAATCATTGTTGCTGGAAGTCCACAAATAGATAAGATGGAAAGTGATGAATTTCATTTAACGCCTTTGCTGCCATATATTAGAATGAAGTAGTTCCATTGGCTGACTGCCTGTGGTACATTGATGATACAAAGAGGAGTTTGTATCATTCATACTAAGCTTTTTGGAATAACAAATCAGGGATGCTAATGTTAGAGGTTTGGCTGGACCAGGCACCATCAGGAACCTGTCTGCAGCATCAAACCCGTGATGTGACTGTAAAATAATGTTAACAGAGTTGACGGTGGAGCTAGGTACTTGATGGCTATAGCCTAACACCATCATTTCAAACTTGATATAGATGTTTGATCAAAATCATGTAATTTTACAAGAGTTGACTGCATAGATAGATGCTTGACGCCTCTACCTTTTGAACCCACCTATGTTTTCTTATAGTGACATTTTATTCATAGTAATCTTTGGAAGCCTTTACATTAAGATGTCAAACATGACATAGTCCTTAGTGTCCACCTAATCCTTTTGACAGTTCAGTAAATTCTAGCACATATGCCTTAATCAGTATGAGGGTTGGAAAAGTATGAGGTTGGAAGTATAATAATAGATTGAAAATCAAAGGAAGGATCTTTTGTTCCCACTGCTTGATATGAAGGATGGAATAGTGGAGGGGTGATGACAAACTTGTATATCATTGTATTGTTTATTACTTCTTCCATTTCCACCCCTTTCCTTCCAATTTAGGAGGATTACAAATGAGTGTGTGGATGTAAAATGTATCTTCTTCAAATGCTTAATCCTCTTCTTTCTTCATCAACCCCAATAAGGAAAATTGCTGTTTACCCTTCCTTTTATATCCTTTCACTTTTCTCTCCTACCAAGTGGAACCATAAAATTTTATTCTATTTCTATCTGTTCGTATATACCTTGAAGTGAATTTGAAGTGACACATATCAGAGAATATCTTATCAAGTCAAAATTGGTGGATTACCAATATCATCTGTGTATTTTTTTACTCCCCGATGGGTGAGTTGCAAATGCATATTTTTTGTGCTTGAGCTTTGAATATACAAAATCTATTGGGTGGCTCTCATTCATAATGGAAACTAATGAGATTTTTTTGTCGTGAAGATACTAATATTATCATACTAATATTATCGTGAAAGATCTGTTTTTAACTCCTATAAAATACATAAGGAGAGAGCAATGCTCCAAGGTGCGGCTGTGACAGTTAATATGATATGAAGCTCAAATCTGTTAAGTATTAAGTTTTGAGTCCTAATAGTCAACTGAAATAAGAGGCTGAATAGTGATCGTTTCACAGATCTAGGATAATCTACATCTTAAATAAGTTTGACATATGGAAGGGAGTGATTACATTCTCAATCTATCATCGTTAGATTATTGGGATTCTGATGCCCCTCCTCTCAACAGAATAGTTTTGTAAACAATGCTATTTTGAACTGTTGTTTTTCACTATATGGTTATATCATGCATGTAATCCTTCTTAAAGTAAACTTTTCATTATAATGGGAGACAAGAGGGGGGTCATGCTTTCACTCGAACTATATGAGAGGATCAAGAAGAAGAAAGGTCCAATTTACTTCATTAATTAATACATGTAGATAACTAGCTACTGGAATAAAACAACCACTAAAAAAGATGCAGAAATCATTGCGGCATTGAAATGCTTATATGTTGGCTTTTCTATTGCAATTTTAATATTTATTTCTAGAACTAATTAAAACATTTTTGTTTAAAAGTTTTATAATTTATTGTAATACATTCAGGGGAGGAGGCCGCAACTTCCTTCATTGCAAGCCTCCTCCTCCTTGTTAGGTTAGAAAGCAGAAGGAAGAATGATGTGCCACCTCCCATAGATATGTCATCTGGGAGGAGCTGCAGCTTACTCCTTGAGTTTCTTGGGAGGAGGCATTCCCTCCATCTAATTCTTTTATTTTAATTGAATTTTATTTAAAAGTTTTAATAATTAGAATTAATGAAAATATCATAGTTTAGAAGTTTTATAATTTATTGTACCCTTATCCAGTTATGTTCGACAGCAATCCAACTAACAACAGAGATTTTTTTTTGCTGATTCCAAAACAAGTTGTATCAAGTTGTGATTAGGTCAAACATAAGGGGGATTTAGAGATATACCCTTTCAGTTTTTTTGGCTAAATGATATGAACTTACTTTTCTGTTGCAGGGACATGATTCGGGCTATTCGAGCTTGCAAAACTGCAGCAGAGGAACGTGCTGTTGTAAGGAAAGAGTGTGCTGCTATTCGTGCTGCAATTAATGAAAATGATCCTGACTATAGGCACCGAAACCTGGCAAAACTCATGTTCATCCACATGCTGGGTTACCCCACCCATTTTGGTCAAATGGAGTGCCTTAAGTCGATTGCATCTGCAGGATTTCCAGAGAAGAGAATTGGGTACCTTGGCCTTATGTTGTTGCTTGATGAAAGACAAGAAGTTCTAATGTTGGTCACAAACTCATTAAAGCAGTATCCTGTTCAAAGTAAAGTTTTTTTGTAATCTACATGTCATAAGTATTTAATTTTTTTTTTTTTTACTTTGTCCTTGGAAAAAATCCCTTGTAGCAACCTTAACTTGCTAATAGAGATCTCAATCACACAAACCAGTATATTGTGGGACTTGCTCTTTGTGCTTTAGGAAATATTTGTTCAGCTGAAATGGCCCGTGATCTAGCACCAGAAGTTGAAAGATTGCTGCAATTTCGAGATCCAAATATTCGGAAAAAGGTGAGTGTTTATTACTTTTTGTTTGAGGTCCTTTTGGCCACAGATGTTAGAGCTGTAGAATGTGTCAGTGGATTAGTTTTTAGATTAACTCGTATGGAATGGTGAAATCTAGTTCTTGTTAGTGCACTTGTCACAACTTTTAGACTTTTAGTTACTGTCTTGAACCAAATAATTATAGTCAAGAAGATTTGTAAAATCTATCATTTCAGGAAAGAAAGATGCTGGCCTTTTGCATTGCATCTTACTGATTCTTGACAGACCTACTCCTATTTGGATGTGTGATGGTACAACTTTTGTTGAGGACCGTCAACCACTCAATAAAGGACAATTTACATCTAACCGGTGTTCTACGGATCATCTTTTCGCCCAAGTGGAAGAAACTTAATCAGTAGTTTCGTAATGGAAGATACACCTTGTATGTGTTACAGGTCTAAAGATGTGTAATGCAAGATATACAGATTTAAATTGGTTCTCTTATTTCTGCTGTGCTACAAATTCTCTGGTGACTGATTCATCTTGGAAATGGTTTTGACCAACGTTATTATATTCTCAAGGTTTATAATCTCTAGCGTAGGAAACTTTACTGAATTAGTCACTTACAAATTTTATTCCTTTTAATTGAAAGGATAATGTCATTAAAATATCAGTTTAGACATCTATTACTTATCATGCTTCCCTGTGGGATTATCTGTTATGAATCATTTGTTGCAGTATTTGGTAATTTGACGTCTTTCATTTGGTTTTTTGGATCGCCTTTAATAATTTTATTTCTTTTTAGTTGACTGTGCTCTGTGTTGAATAGGCAGCATTGTGCTCTGTACGGATTATAAAGAAAGTTCCAGACCTAGCAGAAAATTTTATTAATCCCACGGTTGCGTTACTTAAAGAAAAACATCATGGAGTGCTAATAACAGGAATTCAACTTTGTACAGATCTATGTAAAGCCAGTACAGAAGCCCTTGAATTCTTTAGAAAGGTAAACTGATTATTGCTTGTTCAATATCTGGCCTCTAGTATCAAAAATGATGCAAGCACTCGATGCATGATATGAAATTTATGCATACTTTTTTATCCTTGTATTGTGTGGAAAGCTATTATTAGTTAGTCTAATTGGCTACACTGTTAGATTACTATTTTGGAGATTTCGGGACCATCCATGCTGGTATAGATGGCTACTTAAAAACGTTCAGAGAGTCATTTTGTAGAACCTCATTACTGGATTTAGGGTTAGTTTCTTGTTATATAATCGTGAATTATGATTGAAAGTGCTATGTCATAAAAATTATAATAGTAAATCTAGCAATATTTTAGGTGCTTCCTTTAAAATCCTAAATATTTGAGCAAGAATTATCAGACTAATTTAGTTGTTCTCAAATTTCAGCTCTACTTTATGGTTCCCGAATAAAGATATGAACTTGTTTAGTATTCATGTAAAGTATATCTGTTATAGAAATTTTACTAGTTAACTTTGTTGTTGTGTGGCATTTTTAAGGGAAGAACCGAGTAATTGTGTTAGCTATGATAATTTATTTATTGTAATAAGAAGTTACTTTGATCATTATTGCAGAGGTGCTTGGAGGGTTTGGTTAAAACTCTTAGGGATGTTGTAAACAGTCCATATGCACCTGAGTATGACATTGCTGGCATTACAGATCCTTTCCTCCACATCAGATTGCTTAGGCTTTTACGTGAGCTGGGGCATGGAGATGCAGATGCTAGTGACTGCATGAATGACATACTTGCTCAGGTCAGTGTGCTTTCTATGTCATACCTCTTTCTATAAATTTCCTTGGGAGTCTTGGAATAATGAAAGGTTAAGGAAATGTCATCCTAGGTAAGAAAGGTCAGCAGGTGGTGCTCAAGTCTGAAAGTCTAGTGTAAAGGCATGCGTTTATGATGAAAAGAGGCTTTGTTTATAGGTTAATATCTATTTTATCTTAATTGGATATTTTTGGCTCGTCCCAATGAACTACATGCATTTCGTGGTTAACTTGAGGATGTAATTCTTATTAATATGGCTATTTGTTTTTGCGGTTGGAATTTTCTTAATGACGCACAAATCAGGCCAACTTTGCTGAAACAAATTGATATATAAATCCTTAATCTCTTATATCTAGCCTTATCTTTACTGTTTAAATATTGAAAACCTTTATTTCTAGCCTTTACCATCAAATAAATGTGGACTTTTATACTGAATATGTTTTGTTAAATTGTTAGTTTGTTCATGGTTAATTGGTTATAAAGTGCTCATAAAATTCTTGAAATACATATTTGCTTGGAGGCAGTTTGCTTCATGGTTAGACAGAGTTTAGTTACGTGCTTCATTTTTCCCAGGTGGCAACAAAAACCGAGTCAAACAAGAATGCAGGGAACGCAATTCTCTATGAATGTGTAGAAACTATCATGAGCATTGAAGATAATGGTGGATTACGTGTACTTGCTATCAATATCTTGGGAAGATTCTTGTCTAATCGTGACAACAACATCAGGTTTTCTTCTTTTACAATATTTTTATCTGGACTTGATATGGTCAATTGAAAGTATTTGTTTTCTATGTTGAGAATCCAAAGTTTGGAATATCTGAAACTCAGTTAACCATAATTAGAAATTACCTGCCCATACATACATACACATACATACACATATATACGTATGTATCTATGTATATTCATAATCCTGTTGTCACATCATACTGAGGGATGATATTTTTTACCTACATTTTGTTTTGAATTCTCTGAACCCATTAAAGTGGGTAAAGTTGCTTAGCTGTTAAAATGCTAATCGTGCCTTGTTCAAGGCTTTATTATATATGCATGCAGTGAACAACTAGGAGTACATACTGACTGAAATGTGTTTTGAGTGTTTTTTGAGAGAGAGAGATTTGATATGCCTAATTTTGTAAACTTTACTAAATACTGTAATTTACAATTTAACCAAGAGTAAGTCTTTTTATTTTTTTGTGCTATAGAAAGTGATTATTTTTGTAGGAACTGAAGATTTGGTTGTAGGAAGAATGGTGAGTAAGTTTGGGTCTTTGGGAGTTCCTTGAGAACTTAAAACTAAACTCGTACTTTGCTATGCTTCCACCTTACAGGCTTACAGCTAGTCAATCTCTTTATTGACTTATTTATTTACCTTTTGAATTAATAACTAGATATTTTAATGCTTAATTATTCATCTCTGTATTGGCTGGTTGATTTTGGAACATAATATCTTTTATTGTTTTATATTTCAGATATGTTGCTTTAAATATGTTGATGAAGGCAATTGCGGTAGATGCTCAAGCAGTGCAAAGGCATAGGGCAACGATCTTGGAATGTGTAAAGGTATTGCTGGACAATTTCATGTCATGCTTGATGAAAAAAGTTACTGATTCGTTTCTTGCCAAACAAGCTCTGAAGAATTTTGTCCCTTATTCTTTTTTTGCCTCTTACTTTCATTGTAATGTAATTTTGATGGTTGAAATTTACACTCTGACCCAATTATAAGATATTGCCCATGATTCTCTGACTGACTAGGTGGCACTACTACAATGGTTGTTATTTGTGGTACTAAAAAATAGTATGGCTTGGTAATTATTTCTTTAATATAGTTTTTCAATATTTTGTTTAGACCTTTTACTTTTCGTTTATATTTTGTTGGTTTATTTTATTCGTTTATAAAGGTTATTATTTTTATTTTTATTTTTACATTTTGGTTGTTATTTAGTTCTGAGTTGTTATTTCATATAATTATTTTTCAATTTATTACATTTTCTCAGTTTTATTTTGACATGGAATTCTTTCTCGTTCGAATTTTATTATATTCATATTCTTAATAGTGAGCCTCTGGATTTCTTCTTTCAGGATTCAGATGCTTCTATTCGGAAAAGGGCTCTTGAACTTGTTTATCTTCTTGTCAATGAGAATAATGTGAAGCCTTTAACAAAAGAGCTAACAGAGTATCTGGAAGTAAGTGATCAAGAATTCAAGGGAGATCTTACTGCCAAAATTTGCTCCATTGTAGAAAAGTAAGTTATGCTGCTTTTCAATAAAATCATGGATACTTTCTCGTTTAGCGACCTGCATAAATAAAGCTTTTTAATACATGCTAGGATGTCTGTGATGAACCTGCATATTGGTTCTACATGAAGTCTTATCCACGTGTTTGTTGTCATCAATAATAGTTGGATTTGGTTGACTTGATAATGCCTCTAACCTTGATAGATGGTAGGTTATTTTTTAACTAATGTTTCCAGTATCCATTTTCTTATATGTATAGAGAATTAGAATGATGTTTGGGACCACATCCGTGCAAGGAATGTTCTGATAAGCTGTTACATGAATAAGAGATTATAAAATATTATAGGAAAAATAGCTGTATAAGTGATAATATAGTTAGGTTTTGATTTGATAGAACAAGGCCTAGCTATCAAAAGCTAAAATTTGAAATGAATTTTGAATACAATAGTTATAATTGGTCACTAGACCTTCATAAACTTTAAAGTTTATTTTTTGGTCGACAAAGCCACACTCCTTTCTTTATTTAGTTTGATTTTAGTTGATTAGACTAGAGGATGTTGGAGCAGCAATGTCATGGTCTATTAACATTTTCTTTTTGGTGCTTAGGTTTTCCCCGGAGAAAATTTGGTACATTGATCAGATGCTCAAGGTTCTCTCTGAGGTATAAATTGAAGTGGCAACTTTTCTATTAGTTTTTTCAGTTCTTTTAGCTTGTTGGAGGCATTCCTGTGCAGTAGCTGTGCTTTCTATATTAATATAGCATTCCGGTTTGTTGAACCTACTGAAATATTTTTACATGGTTATATGGATATCTCATATTCACAAGTTAATTAATCCCTTCACTAAACAAACTATTGCTTCATCTGCTTCACAAAGGTCACCTCTAATAATTTGTAATCATTAAAAGTTGGTCTCCTGACATCTTGAGTCCTTCATTTGAGCTTTTCACAGCATGATGTAATTGTATACTTTGTTTTAAGAAAATACTGATCTTTATGTTCTCATAGTAGGCTGGAAACTTTGTAAAAGATGAAGTATGGCATGCTCTTGTTGTTGTGATAAGCAATGCTTCTGACCTCCATGGATATACAGTCAGGGCGTTTTATCGAGCACTCCAAGCATCAGCTGAACAGGTACTTAGTTTTTTTATTTGGATAGATTATATGCTCAATTTGACACTTTATCAGCTTGATTTTTCTAGCTTGTATGTAACTAATTTGTACTCGAGCTAATTGTTTTAACATTTTTTTTTGGTCAGGAGAGCCTTGTTAGAGTGGCAGTTTGGTGTATTGGAGAATATGGTGACATGCTGGTCAATAATGTTGGAATGCTTAATATAGAGGACCCAATAACTGTGAGTGTATCCTCATAATGGTTTAGTTTGATGTATTGGAGAATATGGTGACATACTGGCATGCTATGAACTAATCTTTCCTCATAAGAATATGTTTGTAAAATAAGCTTCTAGTGAAATTAGTTCAATTTAGAAAACAAAAAAAAAACATATGGGGAGTAAGACGAAGCATTGAAATACCTGTTTTGTACAGAATCTTCTCCAGATTATCTGCTTTTCTTTTTTCCTTCTCCCTCCCCTTTTTAATTGAAAAAACACGTCATGTTTTTTCTTTGTTTGTATTATTTATTTTGCTACTAATTATGTTATAAAAAAAACTTGGTTGCTTGCAGAAATGATAGTAAATTAAGTTTGTAATTGTACTGAAACTAGACATTTGATAACTTGTCTGTCATTTCTCCCCTGTTGAATGCTGTATTACAATTTGAAAGTCCATGGTTTCTTTAATCTAAAATTAAAAACCATTTAAATAACAACTGTTGCCTTCAGCAATGATAGTTGCAACATCTTACATTCATTCTTTGTAACAGAGACAATGGGGCAATTTCTTAGTTTGTGCATTTTAGTAACTTTTACAAGTGTTCAGTGAAATTTGTTTTTCTGAAGCAGGTGACAGAGTCTGATGCCGCAGATGTTGTAGAGGTTGCTATTAAGAGTCACAACTTGGATCTCACTACCAAAGCAATGGCTATGATTGCTCTCTTGAAGCTTTCTTCCCGTTTTCCGTCTTGTTCAGAGTACGTTTTTCTGTACTCCCTTGTTTTTTTATCACAGTTTCTAGGCAATTGTATTGATGTCTATTTTTGTTCTTCTCATAGTCCTTTTTTTCTGTTTTTTTTATTTGTTGGGAGGGGTGGGGATGTAAAATGTTATGAGGTCTGTACCCAAGTTCCACACACCTTTCCATCGAGCTATCCACTTGTGTATTGGCCATACATCTTTGGTTGTGTTGTGTTTGTGTATGGCCATCCTATGCAATGCATATCTAGGAGCTCGACTTTAACATGAAATTTCTCAGATCAATTCTTGATTGTAAAGTTTTGACTTTCCTACTTATGGTCTATCATTGACTAAATTAACTTTGATTGCCTTGTCATCTCTTTTTATAATTTGGAAGCTTGATCATTTATTGAATTGTATTTATAGGAGGATAAAGGATATCATTGTTCAACATAAAGGAAGCCTTGTGCTTGAATTGCAGCAGAGATCTATCGAGTTCAATTCTATTATAGCAAAGCATCAGAATATTAGGTAAATGGCTAAAAAGTTTCTTGTATTTTACCTTATTAATATTGGAGATGTTCTTTACAATTATATATTGCACTTATAAATTGCTAAGCTGATGGATGAGTTTATACAGATCTGCACTGGTTGAAAGGATGCCAGTATTGGATGAGGCGACTTTCAGTGGAAGGAGGGCCAGTTCTTTGCCAGCAACTGTATCAAGTTCGAGTGGAGCTTCACTTAACTTGCCAAATGGAGTTGCCAAGCCTGCTGCAGCTCCTCTTGTGGACTTACTTGATTTAAGTTCAGATGACGCCCCTGCAGCTAGTTCCTCTGGTGGTGATTTTCTTCAGGATCTCCTTGGTGTTGATTTATCCCCAGCTTCAGTGCCTTCAGGTTAGTTTTGGATGTATGAACACATAAATTGATTTTGGAAATTGCAGTTTCACTCAGTTGGTTTCTTACTTTGTTCTTTCTTTCACGCGTGTTTTCATAATGGCTGCATTTAAGATCCCAGCATTTTGAAACATTTATCTTGCTTCTTCATGTTCTCAATCGGTCTTGCTATGCAGGAACATGGTTCTTTGATGTATTATTTCTGCTGGACCTCCCATTTCTGATAATTTTGGCATGAATCATCTTGGCTTCAATTGGTTTCTCTATCAAATTTAATTAGTGGGCCAGGAACTATTCAACTTGATTCACCCTCTTACTGAGAAAAAACAAACTCTGTTAAGATATATCTGAGTATAAAAAATATATAGTATTACATCTCCAGGAGCTTGATATGAACCAAACCCATTCAGATTCAACCATTTTATGGAATTGTTGTAATATGACAATGACATATTTCTATTCATTTTCATTTTTATATTCTATTTTTTTTTTTTTTTTGTGTGGAAAATGTTTAGTGAAACAAAAGGAGCAGATTATACCAATCTGGGCCTGAACCTTTGATTTCATAAGGTCATTTGTTCCCCTAGCCAAAATTCTCATGCAATGATAAAATAATATTCTGGAAAGGATATGGAATGGCTTTGGGGTTCAATAACAATCTCTTGTTGTGATTCATTTATCTTTTGCTAATGCAGTCTATTGCTTCCTTTTCTATGAGGAAATATGAGTTGTTGCTTTGGATTTACTTATGATGCTTGATGAGGTTATCTTGGAGTTGGCATGTTTCAGTTTCCTAAATGAATTCTATTGATCTTTTAGCCTTTTCATTTATTTATCAAATCATGATATTGGCTGTGGTTTTCTTTCTGCAACTTCTAGGCACAAACCAGGCTCCAAAAGCCGGGACAGATGCTTTACTGGATCTTTTGTCTATTGGATCATCCCCTGTACAAAGCAACCCGTCTACACCTGACATATTATCCTCTAGTCAGGATAACAAAATGCCAATTGCCAAATTAGATGAACTCTCATCAACTCCTTTGGTTCCTGTGCGCTCCACTTCTGCTGGAGGAGCTGCATCGATGATGGATTTGTTGGATGGCTTTGTTTCCAACTCACCAAAACCTGGTAAAATTTTGTTAACGCTGGAAACTCTCTTTGGCATATATGCTGTTTGTCAAAGTATTTACAGTCTTCTGTTCTGTGAACAGAGGACAATGGTTCACCTTATCCGTCAGTAGTTGCGTTTGAGAGCAGTTCCTTGAGGTTAACATTCAACTTCTCAAAGGCGCCAGGAAGCCCACAAACAACTTTGATTGAGGCCACATTTACGAATTTGTCACCCTAATGTTTATACAGATTTTATTTTCCAGGCAGCAGTTCCAAAGGTAACCTTGTAGTAGTTTAATAAGCATTTAAGTTTTCATTATCAGTAATTAGATAACCTGTATCGTGTTTCCTTGAGCATGAAACTGATATCTTTTGTTGCATTCAATTTTCAGTTTCTTCAACTGCACTTAGGATCCTGCTAGCAACAATACATTACCTGCAAGTGGTACTGGGTCGGTAACACAAACTTTGAGAGTCACCAACAGCCAACATGGGAAGGTAAATTCTCAAATTTTCTTTTCTTATTGCGCATATTGGAGGTTCTGGATCTCATGGTTTGCCACGAGTTAGATATGGTTTTATCATCGTATACAGCCAACTCTTTTAGTTATATACCTTGGTTTCCTGTAAAATTCTATTAAAGATTCTAATTTTCTTCCAAATCTTGTTCTTTATTATTATTTTTGTTTTAAATTCCCTTTGGCGAGTAATGTTATCCTGTGACATGTCTTTACTAGATAGAAACATAAATGAACTAAATATCCTAAGTAATTTTGAAGTCTTATGGAGCTCACCTGTATTACTTCAACGTACTTTGGAAGCCATCACATATCCCACGAGTTGAAGTGGTGTTTTATCATGCATATAATGTGAATTTGGTGGATGTACTGTGGCAGCCATTACATATCCCACGACTTGAATTGGTGTTTTGTCATGCTTCTAATGTGAATTTGGTGTACAAAATTGTTGTAATCGTGATCAATGGACTGAAAGATGTGTTATAGTGATTTTTGTCTGTGACACAGTAGTGTGAACCAACAATTATTTTGATCTCTGGAGTTGAAGATTCAAAATTTACCAACGATTTTCATCGGATTTATTGGTAGTTAACTAATTCATTTGATTTTTTTCCAGAAATCTCTTGTCATGCGCATCAGGATAGCTTATAAATTGAACAACAAAGATGTTTTGGAGGAGGGTCAAATCAGCAACTTCCCTCGTGGTTTGTGAAGTTGATTTGTCCGCAAAGTTGTTAAACCATTTTCTTGTACAAGCTCTTATTTTTCTATCGACCGAGAAGAAGATATACCCATAATGTTCTGAGTTGTTATCAACTTAGAAGCTTCTTCTCACGGTTTGTAGCGATAGTGCGAATGTTTTGTTTCAATTCTATCTGGGGGCAGTGTGGCCTGTAGCAATAGGTATGAGATTTTGCTTGATTATGAGATATGTTGAATGATTTAACACTTTTTTTCTTCTTTACAAATTTCCCTCATTTAGGTTGTTTTATGTACATTATTTCGAAACCATTTCTGTACGAAAAATGTGAGAATTGGATTTTGCCTTGGAGGTATAGAGAAGGGAATTCGTTTTATATTTGCTAGTGTTAGGCATTCTTGCCGATTACGATTGATCTATGGACTCCAAATCCTCCTTGTTGGTGACATTATTTTGTTAAATTCAATTGAAAATAGTGATTAATTTTAATTTGATCTTCTGTATTATGTTCGGCGGGTTTTTTTCTTTTCTTTTCGAATTCATGCATTGCATCAACTATATAATTTATATTTCTCGCTAGTCACTACAAGTTAAATTGTGATTTTTTTTTTTAATCTTCTAATGAACGCATGCATGTTTCTTGTTTAATGCACATTGACATTGTTGATTGAATAGCTGGCAATAATAGCTTAAAATCCAAGACTAAGCACACATCCACATGAAAATGATAAAATAAATAGTCAACCGTATTCCAAGTGATCTTCATAGACAACCCGCAACACCCAAGGCCTTGTATTCTCCCCATCAATACGCCCATTAATCTATGCTTCTTCTTTGCTTAACCGTACAATATTACTTCTATTACAATACATATCATTTATTTCTCAAGAAATGCTTCAGTATGTATAGGGTATACGTCTGAATCTACATGTATATCACGTTTCATGTATCTTTCATGAATTAACTAATTAAGTGAATCTGGCATGTATGATTAGAGTGGGTTGAAAAAGACGGGCAGGATTTAGATATGTTTTGACTTTTTTCTTTAGTTGTTTGTGGAGTTGGTAACTTGGTATCATTATTCTCTGGAACTTACCAACTCTATTTTTTAGGCTGGCTTTCTTGCTGCTGCCATGGGTTTCATGTTTTGGGGAAATAAGCCGCCTCACCATCAAAACTCTACTAGTTTGTCTCCTTTGTCACCTAAAACACAACAGACTATACTTTCTTTTTAGTTTTTACGTAAAAATGAACATATATGACTTTTAAGATTCATCACAAATGAGTGAGGTTTCTGCTAATATTAGAAAACATTTCTTTATATGCCTTCCAGATCACAAGTTGAAAAAGACTTTGATTTGATTTGATTTTAGACCAAAACACATGGGCAAAAAAATCTATCAATATAATCTTGTCTCCAAATCTTCAGTCTTGTAATCTAATTAACATGGCATAGAATAGTCTAGAACATAAACAGTTTTGAAATCCGAATTGATTTTAATAGCTTTTTAAATTTAAAAAATAATATCAGTTGAAGCACTTCTTGGTAGAGAAAACTTTGCTTTATGGATATATTATTGCAAAATTGAGGAAATTCTCATATAGACCCCACAAGGCCACAATAAAGTTATACACAACTCATGTCAATGTTCCAAATGATGGCTCTTCATCACAAGAGTCCCTCAAAGCACTTTTCAACTATCAAAAGATCCCACCATCATTGCCCAGCATAGAGAAAAGTCTCCTCCATTAGAAGATCAATCAAGATGGAAAAAGAACTAACAAAGAATTCTTTTTTTAAAAGGAAAAGCACTTCCAGAAAAACCCAGTGCCCAGTGGCACCAAAAAGCAGCATGTGATTTGACTTCACTGTAATTTTTTCTTCTTTCCTCTTTTTGGCTTTGATGGGGGTGGGACAAGAGGGTCTACCCCATGTACCCCATGCAATAACTTCTATTGTCCTTAATAATATCATTCATGAAAATCACATGATATGATGGACCCATACTTGAATACAAAATTTTACAGACTCATCACATTCACATGGTAGGATTAATTAGTACACCAGATCAATACTGCTCATATTGTTTTAAAAATTGAAGCATAAATGTTATAGATATGCAAAAAAGAAAAGCATTTTCTCAGACTTAGATATGCAATTTCAAGTACATTGCCACATTAGCTATAAAAGGTATAACATAAAAGGGCCAACATTCAGAGGAATTTTGCATTGGAGTAAAGAATTGAATTCCATAGAAAAGAAAAAGTTAAAGCTAAAAAGAAATGCTTCAATAAGTGGATTCTTTGATTAAAGAGCAAATACACACAGTAAAATAAAATACCTTCTTCATATATTCTGAATTGCATCAGCAGCATGTGGTAAACCTACAGTTACAGAACAGGGACTCAAATGGTTGGTTTCTGAAGAAGAACTTGGATATTTGCCCTTCTTAGACCATTGCCATATCTTGGAAACAGAAAAGCTTTCACCTTTACTTCTAATGTTGATTTTCTTCCCTTCAACATCTCCATCATTTGATGAATTCTCATTGTGTCCTCCTCTTCCTTTCACAATTCTCACACTAGCACTACCACCACTGGTTCTTCTACTGGGATATAAGGCCACTTGAAGATCCGAATCAGCAACCACATATTGATATGACCCCAATGAGTAACACCTCCTTGCATCTAAATTACTAGAACTGGTCTCTCCTCCCTCTCTTGTTTCTTCAACTACTACTCCTCCTTCAACTTCACCTCCAATGTTTGAACTTTTAAACTTGCCAAGTCTAATAGAAAACACTCTCTTTTCACTGATAATCTCATTTTCTGCTGGTTTTTGGCCAAATGAAACAATCCCATTTCCTCCATTGTTTGAGAACCTCTCTTCTTCCCTTGGATCTTCAAAGTCAAAAACTAGGTTTTCAATTCCAAGACCAGGAGTGTACAGGTTCCCTCTACAAAGAGGGCAAGTTGAATTAGACAATAACCATGTGTCTATACAATCAATGTGAAAGGCATGACTACACATTGGAAGCAATCTCAACTTATCTTGTTGTGAGAACTCGCAAAGACAAACAGCACAATCAAAGGGCTCTTTTAGACCCATTATCTCTTCATAAAGGAACACAGGTAGAGCATCTATAAAAGCTTGATCTAGACCTGAATCATGGAGATGAAAGAGTTGTTGTAACTGCCTTTGGAAAGCAGCAGAGCCAGACATTTCTGGGTATCTATTGGATTCTGAAACTGTTGAAGAAGATCTATGCTTCACCAGAAATCTAACAAGCAAATGAAGAAGACCAGATACGAAAAATATAACAGCTAGAATAACTATAATGAAAAGAATAGCTGGATTGATTTTACTGCCAGATGATGATGATATTGATGGTGGTGGGGTTGATTGCTTTTGGTAATCACTATTATATGGCAACGAAGGTGGAGAAGAAGAAGACAGCAGAGAATGTGGAGGGTTGGACATTAGACTATCTCTCTGCTTGATTAGAGATTGAATCCAATACATTTTAGCAAATGAAAATCCTAAAAAGAACCATAATTGTTTCTCTTAACCTTCTTGGATCAAACACACAAATCTCAAGAAACCATTTTTATTGCTTCCTTTGAGATCAAACCCAACTCATACAACAAAGAGAACAAGCAATAGACACATCACTTCTCGCACTTACAAGAAACCCCATTTCAGTTTAGAGAACAATGTGAAGGAAAAATCTAATCTTGACTAAGATTCACCATGGAAATGATTGCTTAAGCAGAAGAATAGGTACACATGAACCCCAAAGTCATTGGTGCACAAGAAAAAACAACAAACAGAACAGAAGGAAACACTGTAATACTTTTTTAGAGATGTCTAAAGATTGATTGCTGTAACTTACCTACCTCAGACCTTGAAAAATCTGCCATTAATGGATCCCATTGTACACTTGATGAGCCTGGTCTTGGTCTTGGTCTTGGGCAGTGTTTGTTGCAGTGTAAATAAATAAAAAAGAAAAGTAAATAAATAAAATATTTATAAAAAAAAACCTAACAAGAGCAGTACCTGGTTTAAGGGGTTTTTAAATATATTTAATACAATGAAAGGGAAGCTATAGAAGAGAGAGATGTGGAAGCAGCTAGCAAAAACAAAAAGCAACTTCTGGCCTCTGGGGAGCCAAAAAGAGCAGATGGGGGCAAATTTGTCAATTTGATTTTGCTGACTTTACATTTTGATTTGTTTATTATTATGAAGTTAGATTTAGTCTTGGATTTGCCAATTTTTTCCCCGTGAGTTGTTGCAGTTGTTACAAGTGTTAAGACAGATAACAGCCGTAAAACAAACTTACTAAACTCACTGTAATGACTGCTTCGTGGAAGTCAGCAAGCTTTGATTTTTAGGACATTAGTAGTTTGGAATTTGGATTGTCCAAAATTTATATTCAAATGTTAGTTTTTAGTCACATATCAGATGATCTAAACATCAATTTAGGCGATCTAACATTGCTCAATTTAACCTCCAATCTTAGCAAATTTGGTTAAATATTTACCATTTACATATGGTTCGAATATCACAATTACCCATTAAATCGCAAAGTGTGTAAAAATCCTTCAAATAGTGGAAAATGCAATTTGGACCGTGCTTGTAATGATTGATCCTGACAGTTCTAGATAGATCCCGACACGATTGGTGTTAACGTTTTAAAAAAAAATTATTCATTTTTTGTTGTAATATTTTGTATAAGAGATTTTTTTTAACATTATATATTTATCCACCTATTTAGATCAGGTATTTTTTTTTTGAAGCTTTTATCATTGTTAGGATTCGAGCCGCTGACTTGAAAGTTATTTGTTCAAACCTCAAGTTCGTTCATTTACCAGAGCTACGACCCTAGGGCGTATAAAAGATTTTGATGTTTTCTTCTAATATAGAGAAATATTATTAATAATCCATTAATTATCTGTTTACACTCCATTTTAATTTTTTTTATTAATGACAATTTTAACCATAATCACTAAACAAGACAAGAAAAAGTTCTAAAGACACTTCAAATAATTTTCTTTTAGAAAACAAGTTTTTTTCCATCTTTAGTTTTTTTTTCCTCTTTTGTGTTATTTTTTTCATGTTTTACAAACCCGAAAATATCTTCTTCTTTTTTTAAAATAATTTTTTTCTCACACACCATCAAACCCTCTATTATTATCATCACCCGTTTTTTATATATAAAAAAAGGTTTTCATGTTTTTCCAGTTCAATCAAATTTGAAATCAGTTTTTTCTTTTTCTTAAATATCACTCACGTTCAATCATTACCATCACTAGAAAAAAAAATTTATAAAAAAAAATTCCAAAAAAATATATTTAAATTATTTTTTTTTACTCAAATTAAAATCCAAAAGAGAAAAGCAAATAATGTTTTCCTATTTTCATAGTTTGATCTCCAAAACAAATTTCTTATTGTTTTGATCTTTCTACTTTCGTTCAATTTTATTCTAAATTTTATTTTCATTTGATTACTTCACCTTTATTTTCCATTTCCCGTTTTTAATTTTCAAGAGAGGAATTCAAATGGGTAATATTAAAATAAAATTGAGTGTCTTTATAATTTTTTTTTAATTGGAATGTTTTTAGAAACCGAGTGCCAAAAATAAAAAGTACAATTTTGGGAAAATCGAAGTGTTTCTAAAATTTGTTTAAATTTAAATTTTGAGAAGGGTACGGATATTGAAACTCATAAAACTTATATGTACACCTATTTTTATAAATACACCCATGTCTAAAATTTTAAAAATAAATATTACTGTAAGCATTCATTTTAATGTCAATAGTACCCTTATTGAAATATATGTATTCATCTTAATACATATTATTTATAAACACTTTTAAATTATTACCAAACCTAATTTATAAAAAAAAATCATATTATGTTTGGAATCAAATCCTTTTTTGACGATGATTCAATATACTTTTGGGAATATCTCGAATGTAAGAGTCTTATAAAAGGGAATATGTGGAACAAAATATGGAGTCAACAAAATTTCAATATGGAATTCTCTTATTCATACAGTTATCTTTTAAAAAAATCTTATTGATACATACTACTATCTTAAAAAAAAAACTTTATTGATATCTACTGCTATAGTTAAAAATATATATTTTTTGTTTATTGATAGAGTTCATAACTACACATAAACGAAAGACAAAAACAATATGATAATCATGTGATAATAAGAAAGTTTGATACTTGAAACCAAAGTAGAGTTTAATTAGGGTTTATGATAAATTTTTTTTAAAGATAAGTTTTTTTAATAATGAAATATAATTGAAGATACGAGTGTATATAGTATTTGGTTTATTTTTAATTAAAATAACTTATCCTTATTGATAAATTTCTATTGAGATATTTTTGTAATTAAATTTTTTAATAAAACATGGGTGCATTAACAAGTTTTATGAGTGTCAATATCGGTATTCTTTTTAGAATGAAGTGACTTTATAAATGAAGTATAAAAAGAAAAACATTAGATTGTAAGGAGAAACTCATATATATATATATATATATATATACATAAATTTTCAAGTCAGTACGTACTGATATAACTTCATCAGTGCATTGGATGTGGACCATTAGATTTATATACTTTGACTCAAAGTGACTGAAAGTGTATGTATTTGTCAAAACTTATCTATAATCAATGGTCCACATGCAATACATTGATATAAGTTATATCAGTGCGCACTGATGATAAAATGATTGTATATATATATATATATATATATATATATTTCACCTTAGTGCGTACTGATAAATATTTATCAGTACGTTGCTTGTGGACCATTAGATTCAATTACTTTGACCCAGTATGTATGCACTTGTCCGTGCTTATCCATAATATATGACCCACATGCAATGCACTGATGTATTTTATATCATTACGCACCGAGGAGAAAATGATTGTGTATATATATATATATATATATATTAGAATAAACTTTATGATAATTTGTTATTTAAATCCAAGTAAATGTTAAACTAAAAGAAGAAATTGAGGGGACAAAAAATTGTTGTGTTGGTTGAGCACAGACAAGACCCAATGTTAATAAGGCAGTCTATGGGCCACTATAAGCCCACTATGAAAATTATTCTCCTATAACAAAAGCCCATTAAAATTTGATTTCAACAGAAGCACATCTCAAATCAGAAATTAAACATTAATATGACACAATCACACAATCACAAAAGAAAAAGAGAAAAGAGTCTGTGTAGTGCAGCAGCTAGCTAGTTGGACATTTGAGAACAATAAAATAAATTTATTTTGTTATTTGAGTAAATTATATTTAAATAACCTTTCAAGACTTTAAATTCTACATTATTTTTTTTAAGTGAATTATTTTGGGATCACGAACAACATGACTTGAAAGTTGAAACCCACCCAGGTACATAGAGACAGAAAGTAAACTAAGGGGAAAAAGTGAAACAAAAACTATCCTCAAATTCAAATATATATATGTCTAGCTACTCTTCTCAATTCCGCTATCAGGACATAGTTATGACCAGGACAATGATTATGTAACATTAGAGAATCACTTCTTTTAACTTCATAATCAAGATCCTTGCATCTAACGTTAAACAAGTAATTATTTAACGTTCCACAACCGTTATCTCATGCATAACTAAATTCGAGATTCTGAAGGTAAGGGACTACTGAGGGTCAGTCCCCCCTGGCAAGTTATAATATGAGTCCCACTTCCTTAATAAATTGTAGATCAAGGACCTTATAATAACTCATATGAGGCTTACAAGCTACAGCAATTAGTAAAAGTGAGGATTAAACGCCCAAATCTTGCCAAATGTAGTAGGAAAGTTTTTTTTTTTTTTTGAAATATTACAATAATTCGGGGTTTTTTCTGTTGTGATAAGGAAGAGACTCGAACCCACAACCCCGTGGTGTGGGTGTAAGAGGCTTAACCACTGGAAAAACCTCGTATTGTCGTACCAGGTAAGTTTACCAACTAATGATTTGGCATTTTGGATCATTAAAAAGCAGATAGGATGAGGTTGGTTCGATGCTTTGTCCATCACACATCTACACTAAAAGGTTGTGGGTTCAAGTCTATCTCTTTTCTCTTTTCCAAATCCCGGATTACTGTAATATTTCAAAAACAAAAAGAAGCAAAAGCTTCTCCGTGACATTAATAACCAGACAGTAGATGGTGTCAACTTTTGCTCGATCGATCCAGCTAGTCGAGAAAAAGAGGCAGAGAGATTTGATGAAGTAAATAAGGTTAGGGAGATACCACCAAAATGAGCAATGTTAGCTGGTGCTCACATCTGGAATCTATAGTACAAATATTGCTGGCAATATTGAAGGTTTCTGATCCTATGGTAGGCCATTGATTTCACGTTCTTTGTTTCGACATTAGCATGATGCATGACTAGTACTGTTGGTAGAATACAAACGATGGGATTAATGTGGCTTCAATGGCCTTATCATTGGTGTATTGTATAATATATGTGGCTAATAGATATGATCAGACTGCTTTGTCCTATATATATTTCGGTGGGAATGGTGAGAAATGTCACATTTTGGGACATGAGTTGCACCGACGTCACTGCTTTAATAAGTTATGTTTAAAATACACCTATTATGGTGAACTACTAAAATCTAAAATAATCATTTTTCTATTGTCTTTGTACTTTCATCTCCATACATAGAACACTGAACTCGTCTGTTTCTCTCTCTACAATAAACTTGTCTGAAAATAAACTTCTCGACATCCTTCAGCACAACAAGATAACATACTTCTGAAATACTTATTTTTTATCCTGCATTTCTGAGTATGAGTCTTGTAACACTTTAACCGTTCCTTTTGTAAACATGAAGATCGTTTTGTGAAGTTTGAATCTGGGAATTTTGAATCTCCGAGCTTTTTTTAAAGGCTCCGAGCTTTTTTTCCGAGCTTTTTTAAAAAAAGCTCGGAGCCTTTAGTAAAAAGCTCGAAAGAAAGTTAAAAAAGCTCGGAGCAATTTTTTAAAAATTGCTCGAAATTATTTCTAAAAAAGCTCGGAGGCATTTTTAAAAAAGCTCGGAGCCTTTTAAAAAAGCTCGGAGCAATTTTTAAAAAAAAATGCTCGAAATTATTTCTAAAAAAGCTCGGAGCCTTTTTAAAAAAGCTCGAAAAAAAGTCTTTCGAGCTTTTTTTAAAATGTCTCCGAGCTTTTTCATGAATGCTCCGAGCTTTTTCATGAATTGAAAAAAAAGCTCTGGGGGCGCTGCCCCCTGCCCCCCCGCGAGTTGACTGGGCAGCTCGACCACTGCGAGCTCGGCGGGCAGTTCGACCCCCGAATGCGTCTGCGTAGCGCCACTCCATCACCGTTCGAGTGATTGCCTGAGTTTCAACCGGACTTTCTCTCTCAACTTCACAACTTTGTCACTGTAAACTGAATGAAAGAAATCTGATGTGAAACAACTGTTGGGGGTATTTTTGTCCGTTCACCATAATAGGTGTCTTTTAAACATAAGTTATTAAAACAGTGACATTGTTGAAATACCATCTCTAAAAAGTGCTATTTTTTTTTTGAACCCATATACCTGGTGGTCTGATTATGTTTGATTGGACTATTTTGATTTCTTCGTTTGTTTTAATTTGTAGGTAAGTTGAATTCCCCCCACACACACACACACATATATATATATATATATATATATATATATATAAATTAATTTATAACTTGGACGTGATGTGGTTTCTCTTAAAGCTAGATATACAGATGATTTTATTGTACATATTTCTAGAGACCGTAACAAGTTGGCTCATTCTTTAGCCATGTCTGCTATTTCAAATGGCTGTTATTCTGTTTGGAGTGTAGATTTCTCGGAGTGGCTCTCCTTATTAGTCAACTGTGATTTGTATTCTTGTAATTCATTTTCTGGTGAATAAAATTTCTTTCTACTTTCAATATATATATATATATATATAGTCATTTTCTCTTCAGTGCGCACTGATATAAAATATATCAGTGCATTGGATGTGGATCATAGATTATGGATAAACACTGACAAATGTATATAGACTGAGGGGTCGTTTGTTTTTTTGTCTGAATATTGAACAGTCCTGAATTTTTCTGAAGACTGAATATGGACTGAAATCTGAATTTGAATGACATGTTTGTTTTTTTTTCTCACATCTGAATGTATTGTCAACATGTTTATTTTTTAAAAGTAAAATTGTCTGAAACCAAGTAATTTTACATTTATACCCACCTTAAACAATTATACATATAATATGGAATAAAAATAATCCAAAATAATAATTATATATGAACATATATGATCATGATATTCTTCTTCAATTACAAATAAATTTCATTTCTATTAAGAAAAAAAATGTTTTTTTTTCAAAAAATAAAAGGGGCAGCATGAAAACTCACACAAAACACTTAAAAAAATAATATATAAATACATCACCCTAATATCATAATAAAGTATTGATATTAAACATTAATATGAGAAGTGATTAGAGTTCTTTTTTATTTTTAAAGCTATTTAAAATAAACAATATATTAAAATAAAGATTTTTGTACTATATATAATTATGATGAAATTGAAAATATGTTATGCATATGGGATAGTATCGGAAGAAAAGATTTTGGATTGCATTTAATGCAATTAAGTTATTTGCAATTAAGTGAAAAGTCAGAACTTTTTACTTTTTATTTTAAGTTGTTTTTTGACATTTTTAAGTTGTTTGACCACTTAGTAAAACAAACAAAACAACTTAATAATTATTATTCAAACCCATTAAGTTTTAAGTGGAAAAAACAAACGACCTCTGAGTCAAAGCAATTGAATCTAATGGTCCACATACAAGGTACTGATAAATATATATCAGCGCGCTGAAGTGAAAAGTTTCCTATATATATAATTGAATTTTCGGCCAAAAATCCTAGTGTACATTAATGAAATTAAATATTGATTAAGTCTTTTATATATTCATGATCACCAATTAATTAAACTAACATACGAGCTTGAGTTATAAATAACAAATGGACATTATATATATATATATATATATATATATATATAATTTTTTAATTACAAGATATTGCATGCAAGAGTACTGCCCTTGTGATTCTCAAAATTAAGGGTTGATCACCAGTGAAATTTTATGCAGATTATTTGGAGCAAGCTTAGAAACATATACCTAGAACTGTTGGAAACTCTTTTAATGATTCTCAAAAGTGTTATTAAGTATATCCACTAATATTTAACTTTATTAAAAATAAATTTGAAACTTTCCTTCTTTTTTTTAAGTGAAATTTGAATACTTTTCATTCCAATAACTTTTAACAACGGATGTGTTCATACTTCGTAGTAAATATTTACATATATACATTCTACCCCGGTCAAATGGGAAAAATCCATTGTCTTTATCCGTGGTTAATTAATGTGAAAATACTACATGGGGTTATTACATGCCCACTATAAATATTTACTTTAGGTAATATATACTATTACCATAAACAAATGAAAGCTTGTAATTAATGTGAATATAAACAATAAAAATATTTGTGCCGGTTTTAGATAGTCACTTTTGACAACAAATCTGTAATGCCTGTGATAAATTGTTTGACGTTTTGTTCTTCACTAAAGTTCCTTTTTTAAAAATTTTAAGTTCTTTAGAGAAACTAACAAATTACAGTAAGAAATAGATACAAATAAAGTATAAATTCAAACCGCCATAGATAAGACCATCTACATTTACATTCAGCTTCATTAAAAGTCCTATTATAAGCCTTAAGAATTAATTGTTTTAAACAAATATATATATTGGAGATTCATGCAAGCACCAAATGCAGATCGATTAATCTGTAATAATATCGTCCACAGTAATGTAATCTTATCTGTTTTTTAGTTCTCAAAAAGAGAAATGAAGAAAGTATTAATGTAAGAAGTACACATGATTTACTGGTTGCAAATTTCTGATCATGTCAATTGTATATACGAATGTTTGACATTTATATGCATTCCTTGGAAACAGTACTAGTCTCGAATTTAGAAGTCACACACTTCAAAAAAAATGAATGACAAAAAAAACATCAATTAATTTCAGAAGGAAAAAAAATAAATTATCTGCATATATATAACATATTGATTAAAGAAGAAATGTGTGGTGTGTGACTGGTTAAGTAAATATAAAACTATAAATTTTCAGAAGAGGAATTAACAGGAACCATAAATATATATTCAAACTATGAAACCCTAAAATACATGTCATTTTCAATTTTTCAAACATAAACAGAAGAATAATATTGATTCATGAATATATATTATATAATAGAACGTACCCTTACATGTGTATATATAATTAATGAAAGAAGATGGATGCATACAGCATACTGATATATAGATTACAATCTTTATAAGAAGAAGATTGAAGACTATAAAAAATAATAAAGATTAATAGATAAATGGAATTAATTAATTAAGTTGATGGATGAATCTAATTAAGGTTGGTAAATGTTGGAAAGAGCTTGCAAAACATGAAGTTGTAACCTCAACTGCAAAATGTAATTCGCTGTTGTTGTAAAAAGCCGATCTGCCTTCAAACCTTGTCCTCCCGGAATCAGCTTCTGCAACTTCCTCACCTTCAATCTCACCGACCCACGATGCGATCGCCTCCTCCTCCGTGTTGTCCTCCACTTAGAGAAACCACCCTTGCATGATGACCTCCTAGAGCACTCCATCATCTACTATCTATATCAATGGTGGAATATGATGTTGCAATATTGCTAGCTAGAGAAAGTGAAAATGTAATTAAAATTGGAATGGGATTGTGTGGAAATGATGGTGATGATGATGAGAGTTTATAGGAGGAGGAGACGGGGCCATGTGAGCCGAGCCACCACGACTGGGTTTTTCTTTGTCGTTTTGTTGGGGGATGTCATGTGGACAATTGGTGGGTCCGGATCGTGCTTTAATTTTCGACGACCTACGCACGTGCCTGACAGCTCTCTCGCACGCTCACGTTTCTCACTTCTCTTCTCTTATTAATTGTCTCTCCTCATAATCCCCGAATCCCGACACTTACCTCCTTCACACGTGTGTACTTGTGTGTATTATTCATCTTATCACACTCTCTTCCTATTTTACGGTTTTATTAATTATTAACAATTCTGCTAAACATAAAGATTCAGTTGTGAAAATTATATGAAAGCAATTCATAATATACATCGTACATGGTGAGATAATATTAATATAATGAATTGTTTTGGTCGGACGAGGTTCCATGTTTTCTTCTGCCAAGGGTTTTGCACGTAAAAATTCCTTAATTCCTTGTATTTTTGTAGTTGCTGGTAAAAATACAAGTTATTTGAAATGCGGGAAACAGATGTAAAATATGTAAAGAATGTAAATCTCGATAAAAATAAACCCGTAAAAAATACATAGAAATAAGTTTCGATCAAGTGGAGACTAAGGGTGGAGACTAAGAAAAATTCGAACTTAAAATCTGAAATTGTAAAATTGGTATGATGTTCTAATCATATCGATTTAAGTATCATATCACCGAAAGTGCATAAACTTCCGTTGGATGTTCGGATCAGTCTAAACATGTAAGACACACAAAAGAACTTGTGAAACTAGTTGATATTCACGATTCAATCAGTTTATTTAGATCAATGTTAAAATGAATTCTAAATATTAACGAGCATTATTTTACATGGAACAAATGACAATTTGTACAAGTAATGTGATTTGTGCAGACAGACATCAAAATGGTTAGTTTGGACCATATATCATTATGGTTTAGCAAAAATTTATTTGTGGTGATATGATGAGATCAGAAATCCCCTGATTTGTGCAAAAAAAGCAAAGGAGTTGGGGTTCACATGTATGGTAGTGTTGTCCAACCAGGTTCCAGTGCGTCCAGTGATGATGTGATGTGATCATCAAGATCTTAATGGGGGAGACGGTGGCCCCACTTAAACAATAGAGAAAGTTTTTGACCGTTGGATCCAGGTTACATTCATGTGCACCCTTAATCGGTAAACTATCATCATCTCTCCTTCTTAGTACTCTTTGACCATGTTTATGTTTGATAGTCTGTACTGTATTATATTTGTTAATTTATAATATTTGGTTGTATTGTATTATAAAAATTGATTTGGATCTTTTGAGCCAATCTTTTTCCAGACATCTTTTAAAAAATATTTGATTGGTTGTTGATTAAATGGTTGTGAAAACCAACCACAAAAATACATATCAACAGATTTGTGAGGTGAGAAAAAAGATCAGATCAACAGATAATCTAAATTCTATAAAAAAACACTTTTCTTTTCTCTTTCTTCTCAACAAATATGGAATATTAATGAAACTATGTGTTATGCTCTTGATTTTCTTCTTTATAATTTTAAAATTATATTGGAAATATTTATTTTATTTATAAAAATATTATTTATTTAAATTTTTTAATCAATGAAAATAAATATTTATTGATTTTTATATAAAAATATTTATTGATTTATTCATGGTAAGAATATTTAAAATGAATTATTAACTTTTTTTCATATTATATTTTTTATAATATAATAAATTATAAAAAATCGTATTGGAATAACTTAATACAGTGCATCACCAAACAAATGTTTATATTAATAATAATACAGTCCAATCAAAAACAATCCAATTAAATGCAATCCAATACAATGTACCAAACAAGCTCTTAGGTTGTCCACAAAAAAAAATCCAATTAGCACGGCTCTGTTTGGTTAGCAGGAAAATTGGATGGACTTGAGAGTTGAGTGATAACCATTTTGATTGGTTGCGGGGACTCACCGGGACATTGTCCGCTCAATGAGTTTCATTTATCATCGAACCGAAATCAAATTGTTAAATACTTAAACATGATAAAATTTTAATTGTTATTTTTTTCTATATAAAAAGTAAATAAATGGAAACAAATTAATATTTTTCTCCTTATTTTGGGCAATAATTATTGGAATTGATATCTGTGAATACAATTGAATTTATTAATAATTATAGAGTATGGGCAAGATCTTGCCAACTAGAACATATATAATATATATTATGTTCGTCAAAATAATATGGGAAAAAGTTGATTATTTTATGTACCTCACCATAATTTTTTTGAAATCATTGGATATGTTTCCTTCCTAAAATCTTTGATATGACTATGTGTTCCATTTGTTTTTTCATTTTAAATGTTTATATAGTTCTTACTTCTTACGAACATGTTTAGACAATTCAAAATAATGAAGTTAATAAATTCCGATGTTGTTTGGTAATAAGAGCGTTTATTCCGCCACTGTATGTGGTGTCCGATAATGTCTTAAGTTCGAGTCGTTATTACTGTATATTGTATATAAAAAAATAAAGTTAATATTGTTGGACAAAAAGGAAGAAAAAAAAAAGAAAAAAGTTAATTAAGGAATACATTTATAAGTGGTCAAAGATATTAGATGATCATATGGTGAAAATATACATGACAATTATAACTAATTAGCTACCACAATATTTTAAGATGGAAAAAAATTGATTTTTTTTAATATTTTAATTGTGTAGCATTGTTCTTTAGTTAAAGACAGTAAAAAAAATACGATATTGTGTTTTGTATTATGTTATGCATCTCTAATTTTCTCACTATATTATGTTTTTTTTAGATAATTAACTTAAAATACTTTTAAACATATCCAACATGTTTCTTTAAATAAATAATATATATATATATATATATATAAACATATATATCCAATATCGATTTAAATGTTATATCCACGCTTTAATGAAAATTTATGAATTTTGATGAGGATTTTTGTATGGACGATAAGATAAATAAGATATGGTTAGATTTTTTTTTTTTGAAATTCGTTCAGATACATAAACTATTTTTCTTTCCATTATTTTTAAAATGTTTTAACTAGCTTAAAAAAGTTAGAAAAAATAGTTCTCACACTTGAATTTTTTTTTAATATAAAAAAACTAAAATATTTCATTTTTCTTACCTTGCATGTAAAAAATTTCATCAAAATTCAATTAATTTCAACATGGTATAGTATGGATGATTTGGACATGAGAATTCTACGGTACCATTATGTTTAAATGCACAAAGCTGTTTTGCATGTATTAGCTTGCATGCGGTCCCCTATTTCATCCCTCAGAAACTTCCAGGATTCACGAGAACTGTTGAAGCCCATACCATGTGAAGGATGATCATGACTATTTGAAATATATATATATATATATATATATATATATATATATATATATATTTCTCATGTACACGTCCAACAATTATGATTATTTCAACTTTTATATACATGCATACTTTTAATTTGCTCATAAAACGTATAATATTGGTTTTTCAAAAAAAAAAATTAGAAATAGAAAAACAGGATTGAACTAAACTATCGATACTTAACCGAAACAATCAATATTAATTTGATATTGGAAATAAAAGCTCAATATGAATCAATACTTTGATTGAAACCATCAATATTAAATTGAATTCGAAAGGTATCGTATAACTTAAATGTGTGTACGTGTACGTATATATAATTACATATATAGATATATATATATATATATATATATATATAACGTGGGGTGAGTTAATGCAGAGAAGGTGGGGATAGCAGATGACGGCAAAAGATCATGTGGTGTGTTCTTGTGCTTACATGCTCGCTGTAGAGTATTCGAGTGCTTTCTTCATGACTTTTCTCTCATGTCCTCTGCTTTATTTATTAATTGATTATATATATATATAGTGGAATTAATTTTCTTGACAAGTCTTTGTTTGATTCTCATCTCTCTCTCTCTCTCTCTCTCTCTCTCTCTCTCTCTCTATATATATATATATATATATATATATATATTACCTAAATGAATGACATTATTGGATTTCTATGGCGACACATGAACTATGTATGCGACATGTTCTATTCGACTACAAACATATATATATATATATATAGGTCTAGACACATTGATATCCTTAAAGAAATGGGGATAGGTCTAGGACAGGCATGTCTGCTGGAGGGCACAACAGTACAGCCAACTCGATAAGCTAGCTAGCTTCACGTATAGACTTATTAGCATGGAGTGATACTTATTGACACAATATTGTGGACCATTTGACAATGTCTATACATGGAGGGTTTCAATTGATCAGAAATATTATTGGCAGTGATACTTATGAATAGAGTTGTCGCCATTGTTCGCAGTCAGAGAAACTCCTGGGGATCGCATCATGAACTCGAAAAATTACATGTAGCAAACAAAAAAAGAAATTATTGATGGATGGATCGATCAATACTAGCTTTATATATTTTAATGCATGATCAACAATATTTGGGATGGCGTTGAGTGAGTACTGAGAGGATGGATGGATGATTCCAGAGAGGGAGGGCCCTCGGTCGATAAGAGCCTCATGATCAGGCTAACATGTATCATTCACTACGGTAGTCCGCTGCACCCTATGCCCCATAATGTGCATGTGGTTTGCCAACTTATTGATCTTGACCATTCATTAGGTTGACATATATTATATACTTACATATACACTTCCACTTTGGACACCATATACACTCGCTTGATTGTAATATCTGCATGACTTGGAGATTTTTATACGAAAAACTACTGATATATTGTGTTTTTGGAAAGTAATTATTGTGCAAGCGGTAAAGGAACTTATCAAAAATATCATTTGAAATTTTAAGATATTGGATACCATCTTTAAAATATCAGTTTCTACTTGCTAGTTGCACTTTTAAGATATTTAATGGTTTTGTATATGCATGAATCATGATAATTGTTGGGTATTTTATAAAAGGAAGATGTGTTGCATCACTATCCAATAGTTTCCTGCCACATGGCCCACATGGTTAGCAAGCATTCATAATATGACTTTTTTTTTTCTTTAAAACGTATTCATAATACGACTTGTATGTACAGTATATACATGCTCTTTATTTTAATGGAAACAAGATCTTGAGTCCCATTAATGAAATTATACAAACCCCAATTTTGTCATCCTTCAATTCATTCCCTTTGCCACCAAAATTCGAGAGCATGCAGTAAAATCCTATTCTTGAAGTTGTACGTACATAAACGTTTAAAAACCCTAGCTTAGAACCGTTTTCTTAGTTGGATCGATGGCCTCGAAAATGGTGCGAGAGAAAGAGGAGGGCGGGTAGGGGACCAAGTGGAAACGAAGCATAAGCATGCATGTGAGTCAGGCACTAATAGTGAGAGAGAAAAATTAAAACCTGGGTGGGACAAACAACAATACACCATGATAAAAATCGATATTCAATCAATCATTTATTATCCTACATCGTATGTATATAATAAATAGAGTGCCTAAACGGGTGGTGGTGAAATGGTGACGGGAAAGTGAGTGAGTGAATGCATGGTGGGAACGGGAGTGCACATGGTTGCACATGTACAGTCCTTTAAGTTACCTTATTAGCAGGCCGTCCCATCCTAACCCCAACTTCAATGCTATTGACATTGTTATGGTCCACTCCCACGTACGCCTAATTAATTACATTTTTATATATTCTCGTCTCTTTCACTGATTTCCTCATCCAACTTCTTTTTCGCTGTGTTATTGTGGCTCTTCTTCTCAAAAGATACAGTTTTGGTGTTCGGAGGATGAAGAATAGTACTAGTTATGATTTTTTTTTTTTTTTTGAGGAGAGGAATCAAACCGACAACCTCGTAGTACAGATGTGAATGGTTTTACCACCGGACGTACCAATCTCATCTCGTCCTTATACTTATTTATGTATCTATGTAATCTTAGTGATATAAATATTAATTTTCCGTTAAATCCCAATACAAAATTCCTCACAAGTTTGGTGTTCACTAATGGGGAGTTTGACGGTGATCGACATATATAGCTGGCAACCAAGCAACCAAGAAATTAAGTTGATCAACGTTCACATATATTTTCTAGAATGCGACTAATAGAAATAAGGAATTAAACTTTAATTACTTCGCAGCCAATTTTCGCTAATGTTATTAATATGGAATTCATGTGTGTTTTTTTTAGGGTTGATGTCTAACTTTTTACTCAAGACCTGGAATCAAAAAAATAATTTCTTTATGCTTCAATATTTTTTTTATTAGTGGTCTAATGTTAACAAGTATAGATCAAAATATCAAATTGCAAATTTATATTCAGTCACTTTGTATAAAATAAAAATCAAGTTATATAATAGTGGAAATGGTGGAACATAACACTCTTTTTATGTTTAATTTTGGAGTGGTGCTATTGGCACACCCCCTACTGATCTATTCATGCCCCACTTTTTAAAATTTTGATTTAATTAAATAAAATTAAATTTTTTTATTAAATTTTTTTGTTTATTTCCAAAACTACCCATTTTACTTATTTTTCAAACTTAATGCATATCATATATGATATATCTATCTCTTATCTCTATATATATATACATCTCTCTCACCTTCATTGATTGATTTATTTTTTTCTTTTTATTTATTATTTATAGTTTTTTTTCTTCTTATTTCATGATGGAAACGAAAAAATAAAAAATAACAGGGTACTTCAACACAACGACAGCTTGATATCATTCTAAAGAAAAAATAAATTTCAAACTTATTTCCAGAGAATGAATTGTTTCCAGATGCTTACTATCATTGTCAGACAATTCTTGCTTTATGTCATTCTCAGACAATTCTTCAAGATGTTTGATATCGTTCTTAAACAATTCTTCTATATTCTTGATATCGTTCTCAAACTCTTTCATAATATTTTAGATATATGTAAGAAGCAGATTTTAGGGTTTAAGAATTTTTTTTTTTTTGAAAAAGAAACAGATTACGGGTTTAAGAATTAATTTTTTTTTTTAAGAAACAGATTATTGGTTTTTTTTTTGAAAAGGAATATGAAATTTTAATAAATTTACTTTGTAGAAGATTTCTTTCTTAAATTGTCATGTCTCTTTAAGTAATTTTGATAAAGGAAAAAAAAAAGAATATTCTATAATTTAAAAAATGCGGCATAAATAGATCACTAGGGGGTGTGCCAATAGCACCACTCTTAATTTTGAGAGTATCATTAGTTTAATAAGTTAAGTTTAAATGTCATTAATGGACTAAAACACCCTCATCTCATTCTTTTATTACATTTGTGCTATTCTTTTTTTTCAAAAACCCCAATTGATAGAGGTCCTCCATCAGTGGAAATGAAAGACCTCCAATGGAGGTCGAAATCGGCCTCCATTTCAACCTCCAACGGAGGTCTCGATGAAGAAGAAAGTAATAATAAAAAAATTGAAAATTTTCATTTTTGCATAATAAATATCGGAAATTGTAAATATATCTAATAAGTCCCGAAAACTACATAATAAGTTTCAGAAACTACCTAATAAGTCTCGGAAATTACATAATAAGGCTCATAAACTACCTAATAAGTCTCGAAAACAACAAAACAAATATCAGAAATTAGAAAATAAGTCTTGAAAATTCAAAATAAGTTTTGAAAACACCAGAATAACTCTCTGAAACACAAAAAAGTCTTGAAAACACAAAAACGCGAGAGACTTATTTTTGTTAGTGTGTTTTAAAAGTATTTCTCAGCACTTTAAGTACTATTAAAACTTAAGTTATTAAATTCGTGATAATTTTAAAACTCATTCTTTAAAGAATGTTATTAAATTTTCGAACCGTTATATAATATAGAGTGATAATAAAAAGGAACTGTTTATAAGATCGTGTAGTTTTGTTTTGTTAAAGAACAAGGAAAATTTTCATTTTCTTGGTGACCAACTTCAACTAGGCCTCTGCCCAGATTCATCCATCAATAGACTTGGTAAGTACAAGCCCGTAAATGTGTTAAATACACCCCAATATGTTTCTTAAAATCTCCCAAGTAGAATCCTTTATTCCTATTTGGGTCTCATGTGTCGCATAGCTTGATTCCCACGCTACAGAAATCTGGGCTTCTTCCGATATGGAATATATATGCTAGAACAACTTAAAATTGTGATTTAAAAGTTTGACTTCAACATCTCAACCACTCATGTGTTCTTAATCCAATGGTCGAGATTTGAATGCATTTATAACTTTTAGATTGAAAGCACAATTTTAGGCTAGCACATGTGTTATGGAATATATAGGCTAGAACAACTTAAAATTGTGACTTAAAAGTTTGACTTCAACATCTCAACCATTCATGTGTTTTTAATCCAATGGTTGAGATTTGAATGCATTTATAACTCTTAGATTGAAAGCACATATGTAGTTGAGATGTTGAAGTCAAACTATTAAGTCACAATTTTAAGTTGTTTTAGCTTGGCCCATATATATATATATATATATATATATATGTTTTAACTCCTCCGTTATGGAAATTAAACCAACATTTAGGCACTGTTTGATTTTTCCACTTAACACTGAATGTCATTTAATGTATTCTATTCAGTTATTTTGTTTGATTTTTTAATTGTTAAAATCACATAATGAACCCCAAAAACCACTTATTTTGAAAAGTGAAAATTTTTCACTTTTCACTTAACAAAAATCCAATGAAATTTAATACAAAGTTTTATTTCAAAAACTACCCATACTAATTTAATATATTTCCAATTTAATCTAGAAAACCATACACATATTTTATATTTTGTAATTATGCTACAAAATACATGGAGGTTGGTGTGGCGTGTTTTTCTAGTTTGGGGTACTTTGTGCAGGTTTTGACGCTCGTTTAGCTGTGTGCGTTGTGTTTGGTGCCTTGGTGTATTTTTGTGTCAGGTGCTGTTGTGTTTTTCAAGTCTCTTTGTATTGGTCTTTGCCTCTTTGGTGGATATTTGTTTCTCTGTTGCCTTTTTATTTTATTTTATTTTATATAATATTGGATATGTTTTCTTTTTAAATTTGAATTGTTATCAATAACTAAATAAATTTATTTTAAAATTATTACTTGAGTAATGCTAGACATCCCACCTACAATCCCACATTTTAGGATGTCTAGCATTATTCTTATTAATTTACATGTTAGAGTTGTCCTTAATATATTATAGGGTAAATTACACTGAACCCCTTGGGGTTTGGACAAGTTACACTTAGATGTAAAAGTTTTTTTATTATACACTAACACCCCAAAACTTAAATTTGACTTTTAAAATACCTAAAATGCTCCTATTTATATTATTTTATACTTTATTTTTTTACCTTTTAACCAAAAACTTTATAAACATTAATAAAAATAAAAAACTAAATAAAAATATGAATCATTAAATAAATAAATAGTTAAAAAAAATTTAATAAACAAATAGTTTAAAAAAATTAAATAAGTAGATAGTTTTAAAAAATTAAATCAATAAATGGTTTAAAAAAATTAAATAAATAAATATTTTTAAAAAAATCAAGTAAATAAATAATTAAAAAATTAAATAAAAAACTATTAAAAAATCAAATAAATAATTAGTTTTAAATAAATAAATAGTTTAAAAAAAATTAAAAACATTAATTTTTAAGAATATTCATTAATAGGGACAAGATAAGCTCTAAATATCCAAGAAGTGTTGGGAACCTTGAAACTTCTCTCCCCATCATCTTTACCATAAAAGTTTAGATATTTAGAGTTTTTCTTGTCCCTATTAATGGATATTCTTAAAAGAATTTGTTTTTGAATTTTTTTCATTTATTTATTTACATTTTAAAACTATTTATTTATTTGTTTAAAACTATTTATTTATTTTATTTTTAAAAACTATTTATTTATTTAAACTATTTATTTATTTTATTTTTTAAAACTATTTATTTATTTTATTTATTTAAACTATTTATTTATTTTATTTTTTAAAACTATTTATTTATTTTATTTATTTAAACTATTTATTTATTTTATTTATTTAAACTATTTATTTATTTTATTTTTTAAAACTATTTATTTATTTTATTTATTTAAACTATTTATTTATTTTATTTATTTAAACTATTTATTTATTTTATTTTTTAAAACTATTTATTTATTTTATTTATTTAAACTATTTATTTATTTTATTTTTTAAAACTATTTATTTATTTATTTTATTTAAACTATTTATTTATTTTATTTTTTAAAACTATTTATTTATTTTATTTTTTAAAACTATTTATTTATTTTATGAATCATATTTTTATTTATTTTTTATTTTTATTAAAGTTTATAAGGTTAAAAAAAATAAAGTATAAAATAATATAACTAGGGGCATTTTAGGTATTTTAAAAGTCAAATTTAAGTTTTGAGGTTGTTAGTGTATAATAGAGAAACTTTTCCATCTAAGTGTAACTTGCCCAAATCTCAAGGGGTTCAGTGTAATTTACCCTATATTAAAATGTAAATATATAACAAATAATAGTTAGAAGGGCATAAATGTAAAACTATTTATTTTCAGATATTTATAACTTAAAAAAAACAAATAACTTATCACTTATACTCAGGTTTTCGGTGAAAAAAAAACATAGTTTTCAGTTTTCAGTAGTTATTCAGTCTTCAGTAACATTTAGTACTGTTCGGTTTTCTGACAAAAAATCAAACGAGACCTTAGACTGAAATCTGAAACTGAATGACATATTTTTGTCTCACATCTGAATGTACTGTCAATATGTTTGTTTTTTAAAAATAGAATTGTCGAAAAAATAAGTAATTTTACATTTATACCCATGATAATTAAAATAAGTAATTTAACATGCATATTCTTATGCAAACAAAGTTCAATTTAACAAAATAAAAAATTCATCAAAAAACATAATTTTGCATGTTCTGCAAACAAAATTCAAGTTAAATTTATTATCAAAAAAAGTTATGTTACATGTTGTTCACGTTTCCGATGCATATAATCTAGGAAACCATTTTTTTTTCATGGATCATATGCACCGGAAATCAATAAAAAAAAGTTATTGATTATTTTTTTTAAAATAGGTTTCTGAATTATATACATCGGTCTATATAAGAAGTGATTAATGTTTTTTTTTTCTTCTAAAAGCTTTTTAAAATAAGAAATATATTAAAAGAAAGATCTTACATCATATCGAATTCTCTACACCTATCAAATTAGGATAAATTTGAAAATATATCTTCTTTGGAATGATAGATTTTGAAGAGAATATTTTAATTGTAATCCAGTGATTTGGAATTAAGTTAAAAGTCAGGATTTCTTATTTTATTTTTTAAGTTATTTTTTGATATTTTTAAGTTGTTTGACAAATAAAAAAAACAAATAAAACAACTTATGGGTCATTTGTTTTTTCTATTTAAAACTTAATGAGTTTGAATCATAATTATTAAGTTGTTTTGTTTTTTTTTTAAATGGTCAAACAACTTTAAAATAAAAAAATTAAAATAAAAAGTAAAAAATTATAACTTTTCACTTAATTACAAGTCACTGAATTGGATTAAATGCAATCCAAAATATTTTCTTCTGATATTATCCCCCATATATAACATATTTCTAATTTCATCATAATTATATATGGTATATAAATCTTTATTTTAATATATTACTTATTTTAAATAGCTTTAAAAATAAAAAAGAACCCTAATCACTTCTCATATTGGTGTTTAATATCAATACTTTATTATAATATTATGGTGATGTAGTTATATATTATTTGTTTAGAGTGTTTTGTGTGAGTTTTCTTATTGTCCATTTTATTTTTTGAAAAAAAAAGCATTATCTTTTCTTGGTAAAAATGAAGTTTGTTTGTAATCGAAGAAAAAGATCATGATCATATTTGTTCATATATAATTATTATTTTTGGATTATATTTATTCCATATTATATGTATAATTGTTTAACATGTGTATAAATATAAAATTAATTATTTTTAGAAAATTTTACTTTTAAAAACAAACATGTTGACAATACATTCAGATTTGAGGAAAAAACAAACAAACATGTCATTCAAGTTCAGATTTCAGCCCCTATCCAGTGTTTAGAAAAATTCAGGATTGTTCAGTCAAAAACAAACGACCCCTTAATAAGTTCAATTCAGACCCATTAAGTTGTAAGTGGAAAAAACAAACAATCCCTTAATACTTTTAGACTTTAGCCCCTCTTAAAAATAAATAAATTAAACTATAAATTTTCATATATTCCTTAATTTTTATTTATTTTCCGTTTGACCATGTGAAAATGAAAGTGATTTTAGTCATCCTAATCTGTTGTTTTTCAGGAAGCTAGGTTCCATTCAAACAATAAGAAATATATAAAATTAAGAAAACATATATATATATATATATTCTTATTTTTTTTAACAAATTAGAAAGGATCTTCTTTTAATCGTCCATTTTTTATTCTTGAAAATTAAAATTAAAATTAAAATAGTGTAAAAACATGAAAAATATATATAAAAATATAAAATGTATTTTATCAGAGTAATGCTATACATCATGATCACTATCATAACTTTTTAATCACAACATATGTAGGCAGTTGATGTATCGATTGGTGAATGGATACACATTAATAAATACATCAACCGACAAATATATAGCGATAAAAAAGTTGTGATAATAGTTGTGATATCTAGAATTATTTATCGTACTAATCAAATAAAAGTAAATTAAAAGAATAAAAAAGAAAAAAGAAAAAAAAGAAGAAGAAGAGAAGTGGGGGTATAAAAGGCATAAAGTGTGAAGTAGGAGGGCCAAAAGTGAAACATATGCAATGTGTTAAAATATTTGCAAGTCTCTCGTTCAACTTGCGCCGTTTCTCTGCTCCTCCACCTTTACACTTCAACTCTCACCACCAAAAACCCTCCTCTTATCTCCGCCGCTTCTCCGACATGCCTCCGCCGGATCACCACAAAGACGATCAGTATCTCAAAGAAGTCATCCCCAAGCGCATCCAGCTCTTCCAGTCCATCCTGTCCCAGCAAAAATCCCACATTCAGTCCCTCCCACACGACCCCATCAAGTAGTACTTCATTTCTCCTTCTTGTTGTTGTTATTTCTTCTTTTTTTGAATCTTGAATTGTGGTTTACTTGATTGTTGTTTTTGTTTGAAAGGATTGTGTTGCTAGATGGGTCTGTGAAGGAAGGAAAGAGATGGGAATCTTCTCCGATGGATATTGCTAAGGGTATATCCAAGAGTTTGGCTAGTAATGCTCTCATTTCTATGGTTGATGGTGTTTTGTGGGACATGAACAGGCCTTTAGAGAGTGATTGTCAGCTCAAGCTATTCACTTTTGATAGTGATGAAGGCCGTGATACTTTTTGGCACTCTAGTGCTCACATTCTTGGGCAGGTACTGTTTTCTAATTATATCGTTTTTGTAATTGTTTTAGTGGGTTTAATTGTATGGTAATTTTGATGTTTCCTATTTCGTTACAGTCACTCGAGACGGAATATGGTTGCAAGTTGTGTATTGGGCCGTGTACTACAAGAGGAGAGGTACCATTGTTTGACATTATTCTTAATATTATTGAAATATGAGTTTGCTTGTTTCTTTGCTGTTTTATGAGCTTGTATGAAAACTAGATGTTAGCGTGTTGAGATTTGAGAATGAAAATGGGGTTTTAGATGAGGCAGTATAGCTTGAGTTTGTTGATCAGTTTAGTGAAATTTAGAATGTTTTCAAAATCTGTTGACTTATTCAAGTCAAAACGGTCAATTCAATTGTATATATATTTGCTGTGTAATCTCAAGATAATTTTGTATGTCTCCGTACCATCTCATTTCAGCTGCTACTTCCAGTAGATATATATTTGTTTTCAAGTTCTACATCTTTGTTTCCATGCTAGCCCGTGATTAGGCAGATTAGTGAGTGAAAAGTGGTGGAGAGTTGTTACAGTTGAGAAAGTCTTGTTAAGTATTCTTCCAATTTTATTACAGTTGAGACATCGCTGAAGTTTAATTTTATAGCAGTTACTAAGTTATTCTGGCATTTATTTATCATGATTGATGATCATGTCTAGTAGTGGCAACATGCATTGTCTTTGTGGACAATTACACATCACTTTGAATAAAAGGTGGAATGTTGCTTGTTTAATTGACACTTAATGTTTTATTAATACTTGTTATTTGCAAATCAAGTTCTCTTCATACAAGTTCCAACATGCTTTTGCAGGGTTTCTTTTATGATGCATTTTATGGCGACTTGGGCTTGAATCAGGATCACTTCAAGTCTATTGAATCAGGGGCATTGAAAGCTGTAGCGGTATTGTTGTTTTCTTCAATTGCATAGTTCATATATAATAATAATCAATGTTTTTATTTATCCTAATACATAAAGAAAGCAGTTAAAAGAGTAAATGGCCTAAAAGGTAAACATATTTTTTGTGATTGGCTAAGTATCATTGTTTATATTTTTAGGATATTCGTAGAATTTTCTTCTGGATAGTGGCAGAAAAGTATTGGGCCGATGAATAGGGGCAGACCTTAAGTAGCTTTTTTTGTTAAGTAATATGTTAATCTAATTGAATTGTGTGGCATCTAGCTTAGTCAAAGTTTTTGCCAGCGTTGCTGACGATCTCAAATTGGGTAGTTTACCTCCCAGCAGTTGCATACTGAAGCTGGGACCTCTCAGCTAAAAAAGGGATAGAGTAGGTGTGGCGAGGAAGCACACACATAGTATTTTTCTAATAATTGAAATTGATGTTTTTTCCTTAAAAAATGCAAATTCTTTTTCTTAATTTCCTACGCTCTCTATGCTCCTGTTGGTTGAGAATGATCAATGATGCCACTTGTCACTGAATTGTCTTGTAATACCATGTATCAGGAAAAGCAGCCTTTTGAGCGCATTGAAGTGACAAAAGAACAGGCACTTGAGATTTTTTCTGACAATATTTTTAAGGTGAGTTTATCTACTTTGTTCTAGACCTTTTAAACTAAATATTTCCTAACTATTCTCCTTTGTATATATGTCATTTCATTATTAATGTTCTATCTGATTTTTCTCTTTTACCTGTCATCATTAGGTTGAAATCATCAATGATTTGCCTGTTGACAAAACTATCACAGTATACAGATGCGGTCCTCTGGTCGACTTGTGTCGTGGACCCCATATACCAAATACATCTTTTGTGAAAGCAATTGCATGTTTGAAGGTGATGCCTTGTATGACTTGTTGAAGCTGAAATTTTGAAATATTTGCTTGTATTATACTGATATACTTTTTATTATGCTCATGCCTCATGGATTCATGATTTCAGGCTTCATCAGCTTATTGGCGGGGGAACAAAGATCGTGAGAGTTTACAAAGAGTTTATGGGATATCTTATCCTGATCAGAAGCGGTTGAAGGTACTTACTTTTTCGCCCTTGATAGCTATATTCGATATGCCCACATGCGTCATGAAGTCATCAGGTCTTTCAATTAGACTGCCTAATGTATACGGATTTTGCTTTTGTACCATTTGAAATTGGGCGGTATATTAACTGGTTTAGGCATGCTAGACATTCACACGTCAACCAGAGGTAGTCTGAAAAGAATTAATAAAACAGTTCTCTGAGATTTATTTATCCTCTGATTTAGAAGTTTGTAGTGAATGCTTTTAATCTGTTACATATCATCAAGATCATCATTACTGTTATGTGATGACATCGATTTCAAGTTTGAACATGGCTACGTGACTCCGAGTTGGTATTTTTTTATGGGTTATTAATATAGATCTAGAATTAAGAAATTTATGAAGTAATGACATAAGTCTCAGGAAAAAATAAACATCATTTGCTGGAAATTTTTATATTCAGAAAGAGGAAAATGTTGTTTTTAAGTAAATAAAGGACTAAAAGGTTTTATATGCACCGCCTCATCATAACATTGAATGTATATAAGTTCCTATCAAAAAGGAAAAAAGAGGTATATATAAGAGATTCTTGAACAAGAAATTGTAAACCAGTTTTCTCAATAAACACTGGATATAAGCAAATAAAACTTTAGACATTTGCAAGTGTTTGAAGTGGATATGGTTTGATGCTAGTTATTTGAAATAATTTTGTGTCAGAGTTCGTAAAAAGATGGAATATTGAATATACATCTAACTCTAAACAAGTTAAAATTTACCTTTTAAGCATTAAAAGTATGTCTGTTCCAAAGACGAGAAGATAAATCCTTTATATTATCTTTTTATTTGGTTGGTTTGAATGATATTATCTCCTTATGAATTATGTTGATCATTTTCCAGGAATATATTGAAATGCTGAGAGAGGCAGAGAAATATGACCACAGAGAGTTGGGTAAAAAACAAGAGCTTTTCTTTAATCACCCTCTTAGGTAAGTTATGGATTGATAATTTGGCATCACTTGGATATGTTCAAGATTGTACATGATATTATTTTGTTCCATTCCTGTCAATTGCAGCCCAGGAAGCTGGTTCTTCCTTCCTTATGGCACTCGAATTTACAATAAATTAGTGGATTTTATTAAGAAACAATATCTGGAGAGAGGTTATCAAGAGGTTAAAAATCCATTGTTGATTAACTACTGTCATAATTGATATGGTAGCAATGCCTTCAGACTGAGTCTTTTTTTGTTGTTGTTGCAGGTTATATCACCAAATATGTTTAATATGAAACTCTGGGAAACATCTGGTCATGCTGCAAACTACAAGGAGAATATGTTTTTGATCGATGTAAGCTTTTACATATTTTTGATATTTTATGAAGTATAGAGAATCAAGACTGAAAAGTTTATTTGCTTTTATTGTGTTCACGTGGGTAAGGTAGTTGATGTCAGTTTTAGATATATATGCTTTTGGTTCGTGATGGAAAATATCACCTGCCAGAGAATAACCTTCCTCTGTTACATTTTCTTGGAACTGATGAGTGGACTATGGCCTGAAAGTAAGGGAAGTGTATTGCTTGGTGTTAAATTGATAAGGGAAGAATAACACAATTTATTAATTGGGGATGATGAAAACTTCATTAATTTCAGATTTTGCCCATTTGGGAAATATAACAACACAAACATGAAAACAGTAAATATGATTTGTGTAATATGTATTAGCACGTTTAAAGTTATTCCGGTGAGAATTTTTTTGCGAGGGGGACTTAATAGTCATTTATGGGAAGGATGGAGCTTATATTATGGCTTGATGTACAGATAAAGATAAGTGTAATTTTCGAAACCTCTTTAGTTCTTAGTTTGGGCTTTTAGTTCAATAGAAGATAAGTCTTTTTGTTTCTCTCACTTTTTCTCATATATCCAATCCTTTTGGATATATGTAATTTTATCATGGATATGGGGATCACAGTAATGTGATGTTGCTTTAGTGCAACAGTGTATTAATGGTCTTGTCATTAAAATAAGTCAAAGAAATCAATCAATCGGTTGGGAAATGGTCATTCTGATGGGAGTAGAGGAGTAGTCTTGCATTTTTCTGGATTTAACATAATCTTGTAAATCTCTTGGCACATCAAAATACTTGTCATATCTTAGCTTACTGTATTGTCTTCTTTGGTATGCTAATATTTGTTTGGCACAGATTGAAAAACAGGAATTTGGATTGAAACCAATGAATTGCCCAGGGCATTGTTTGATTTTTGACCATAAGGTTCGTTCATATAGAGGTGAGTTCTTTTGAGTCTTGACATCATTATTTTTCCCTCGACAGTAATATCATTCTTACTTTTATTTTACTTGAATTGCTTTCCAGCATAGTCAGTAGTCACTCTGCATTCCAATGGTTTAGATATATAATTCAAAACATGGTTGACTGGTTCTAGTGTTAGTGTGCCTTTTATGTCTTGCCCCCAAGAAAAAAATGTCTCTACAGTTTATTCTATGTTGCAATCTGTTTTTTTTATCCTTCATTATATGCATATTATCTGTCATGTGATATTGTAATTTGTAGTGCATGAGGAAACCATTTGCAACCTGAGTATAGAAATAATTATGCTTGTTTGATTTAGTTTCTTTTTATAATCATTGTTGTATTTGAAATATACATTCTGTGCTGAAAAATTGTTCATGAGGTATTTTTCTCAAAGTTTGTACCTTCTGTGCTATTGCATTTTTATAATTTGGCTCTTCACTGTTGCACTACGATTGGTTTGCTGCACTTGACCTGTATCATTGCTGACAACTCATCTTGTCACCTGTTGGTATTACTGTGAACCATGCATTTTTCACTCGTTTGTACCTCTTGATGTGTATTGTTTGTTTGTCTAATTGTCTGTCTTATTTTTTTTTTCAGCATGCATGTCTTTGTTATAGTGGTGTTTTTGTTGTGAGACACTGAATAGGACTTGGACACCCATATTATTTTCCACAACATAAACTAATGTGAATGAAATAATTCTAACCTGACTTGTTTAATCTGTATAAATGAGATTTAAACGTGTAAACCGGTGATGCTATGTTATACTTCATGCATGGATTGTAATGCGTGCCAGGAGAGGGCATCCTTTTTTGCTCATCTTTAAGGAACTTCTTAAAGCTATGGTCCTAGCTATTTCCATCTTTCCTCATTGCATGTATACCTTGCTGGGTATTCTTACCTTTTGGCATCTTTTTCTGCAAGTCCTTGCTTTTATATGAAAAAACTATGCAGGGTGGGTTTTAGAACAAGATTGCTAAAAAGTGATGGTTAAGAACTACTGTGATGTATTCATTTTGTAATATGGGTCAAATGAGATTGAGATGAAAATTTATACTCATTAGAGATTTTTGTGTTGCCACTTTTTGCATGGGTTTGCAGAACTACCTCTTCGTATGGCTGATTTTGGGGTCTTGCATCGAAATGAGGCTAGTGGTGCACTCACTGGATTAACTCGTGTCAGGAGATTTCAGCAGGTATCTTTAGGTTTATTCTCATTAATTCTAATAGACTATAATAGTGGAACTGGTCACCACTCTGTTGTTTGGGTCCTTGGGTGCCTGCCTTTTTGTGGAAAACATAATCTTTTTCCATTCATTTTATTTAAATCATTATGTTTTTAATGGCTCTCAAATGGCCTTATAAATTTTCTGGACTTGAGTGTGATACAGTTGCAATATAGTCTCAGTAGGTTTTTTAATGCAGGGCATGATCAGTACTTGTCGTGGTTGTGGATAGTAAACTCTGTAATTAATTTTCTAAGTATCTCATGATTTTAGTCCTTTGCTGCTATATTTTCCCTGAATATAAAAAATGTTTGTCTGCAATTTGTTACAGGATGATGCTCATATCTTCTGCAGGGAGTCCCAGGTGACTGAGTTGTTGATATGTAACAAAAATTTGTATTTTTGTTGATTGATTGTTTTTGATATAAATTGTGGTTCACTTTTCAGATAAAAGATGAAGTGAGGGGTGTCCTAGAATTCATCGACTATGCTTACACTGTATTTGGATTCACTTATGAGCTGAAACTATCTACCGTATGATATTTGCTCCTTATCTGCGCTTAAATTATTGGGATCATCTTGACTTGAATGTTTATGATATTAGATTATTTATGTTGTTTTCCGATGGATCTGTTTGCTCTTGTCTTACTATTGTGGTTTGCATTTATGTGATTTTCCTAATGCATTTTTCTTCAATAATTTTTTTGGAAGGAAAAAAATAAAATTTGTCTTTAATTCTCCATATATGTGCTTAAATACGTTTGGGTAAATGTGTTGAATTCAGGATGCACATCTTTTTGTGCGATGAGTGTGTGTTGATATGGAGGATATAATTTTTAAAAACATTATCAATAAAATCTATCCATATATCTTGTGTGTTTGTGTGCTGAAATATAGGATATTGCTAATCTATCTATCCATTTTCTTGGACATGTGTGTTGAAGTAAATGGAATATTCATTTTGTGTTGCAATTATCTGTCCATATTTGATGTCTTCATGTTTTGAAATAGATGATATTCATTTTATCATTTTGTGCGACAAGTGTGATGTGATATGGAGGTTATTGGTTTTTTTTTTAATTTTTTTTTTTATTAAAAACCTTTTGAAATATATATATGTATATATATATATATATATTTGTGCATTTTTGTGCTGAAATATAGGAACTTTGCTAATCTACCTATCCATTTTCTTGCATGTGTTTGTGTAAACGGAGTATTTTTATTCATCTTGTATCACAATTATCTATCGATATTTGTTGTCTTCATGTTTTTAAATGGATTATATATTTATATTTATTTTAGCTTTTTGTGCGATGAGTGTGTTGATATGGAGGATATAATTATTATTATTCATGATTTATTTCGTATATCGTGTGCTGATATATAGGATGATTGCTTATTCATCTATCAATTTTCTTGCATGTGCGTGCATTTGTGTAAATGGAGGATGTATATTCTTTTTGTGTTACAATTATTTATCCATATTTGCTATCTTCATGTTTTGAAATGGATGATATTCAATTAATCGTTAACATCTGTATTACAGAGGCCAGAAAAGTACCTAGGGAAATTGGAGACTTGGGAGAAGGCAGAAGCAGATCTCACAGACGCACTGAATGAGTTTGGGAAACCGTGGCAGGTAATCTTTTCTTTGTTATTTCAGTCAATCTATAAATGAAGTTTTCTTGTCTGTATTATTTTCAAAATAGAGGTCGCTCTTAAATTCGTTTTGTGATATATACTTGTTCTTCGCTCTAATGACATGTCTCGTCAATTTTCCTACTGCCTGGCTGTGAATAGTGATATTAGAATTTCATATATTGTGATATATTTGGGCAAATGAGTTCTATATCTTCATATGGAAATATTTGTTCCCACTTTGCATCCCCATGGCTGTCAGTGTTTTAACTGACTTCATCCCAGTTTTCAAGATTGTTTGTCTTATGTTTTCCCAAAATAGAAGCATCCTCTTCAAGAATTTGTTGCTCAATGCAACCTTCTCCATTATCATCCTGCCATAATTTGTTGCTGCTATTGCTGACACTTGTAAACCCCACCCCACCTTTTGCCTTAACTCCCCATTTCGTTATTTTCCTTTTGGATCTTATTGTTCATTTTCTATCTTCTTTCATGCTTCCTACCCTTGGCTCTTCCTTTGAAGAACATTGTTCTAAATTATTCTTCAGCATCACTTGGTAGACTTTATTTCTTAAATAATAAAAAAAGGTCCCAATAATTTGTGTTATTGAAAGGTTTGTGTGCAAAGGCCAAAAGATAATGTGAATGGAAGAAGATGTGACCTTAATATATATTCCGCATATTGAAATCAATATTTACTATAAAGTTGCTATTATTCATCTAATAGTCGGTTTCAATCTACATTGGTGGTGTAATTAATCAAATAAACTTGATTTTTCTGTTACCATAAAAATAGAAATCTCTGATGATCGATGGTACTATCTCGTCTATAATGATCGCAATGAGTTTGTCGTGTCTATGGTTTTGCATATGTGCAGATAAACGAGGGTGATGGAGCATTTTATGGACCAAAAATAGATATAAGTGTATCTGATGCCCTGAAGAGGAAATTTCAGTGTGCAACATTACAGGTTCCACTTGTTGATTGTTATATTTGACCTCTTTTGCTGCTCAGTTGTAATGTTGCCGAAAATTAATTCATGGATACCTGTGGATACAGCTTGACTTCCAGCTTCCTGATCGCTTCAAGTTGGAGTACTCAGCAGAAGAAGAAAATGGGATTGAGAGACCTGTTATGATACACAGAGCTATATTAGGGTCTGTTGAGCGTATGTTTGCTATATTGTTAGAGCATTACAAAGGGAAGTGGCCCTTTTGGCTAAGTCCGCGTCAAGCAATTGTTTGCCCTGTGTCAGAGAAATCACAGCCCTATGCACTACAGGTAATCTAGCTCATTTCTCTTCAATGCTTCTTTTGGATGTTGTGATGCCCATCACTGTTAAGCTTCTAGAATGCTAGGCTATTATGTATCTCTATACATATTAGGGGTTACTTGCTCGGTATTGGCAATGTTTCTGACATGATGTTTTCTTGTCTTCATATTAAAGGGCTAGACAGATAGATACCTTGTCTGACTTTTGGTTACTTTGTTTCCTCAAGACCTAGAAATATCTTCTTCTAGCGAATTTCTCTGGTTTCATTCATATATTATCATTGTCATATCTTAAGGCATTTACGTATTGGCGACTGATTATTTGAAACTTGCAATACATTCTATTTCTGTATTATATGGGTTCTTTAGTTGTGATTGACCACATGCTTGCTTGAGGAAGATTGAATTAAAGGTTTCAGTCATTGGAGCTCTTTGCACTACTTCTATTTGAGGGGAACTATATGGAGTGTAAATATCTATGTTAGTTTCTAGTTCTTAATAGGTCAGCTCTTGCTGTATTTTTTTTGTAGGTGCAAGATCAGATCGTGAAAGCTGGTTATTATGTTGATGTCGATACAACGGATAGAAAGATCCAGAAAAAGGTTAATCTACCATTTTATCTTTTATTATTATTATTGACTGCCTTTTATCTTTTGGGGGATATTGCTCAGCTTATTGTATATTGTTTCTTTTTTGGACATTGAGTATTGTGTGCTTGGTTTTATATGAAAGACATATTGCCCTACAAAACTTGTCATTGTAGAGCTTCATATAGTGATTACCGTGGATCTTGGGGATGTCTCTGTTAGCAGTGTAAGTCGTGATTTGCTGATGTCAACAAGAGCTTAATCTTCAATCTTTCATGAGAGGATGGTGCTGTTGAGGAATTGTATATGCTTCCAGCCAAATGGATGTGTAAATTTCAGCGCAATGGTTGAAGTTAAATTTTCATTAGAATGATTAAAATGTTTACATACTTCAACATTTGCCGTAATTGCCTAATTGCATTTTTTTTCCCTCGAAATTGAACCTCTGGTTGCTAATGGGCAATATCATGGGAATCTAATCATTCATTGAACAACAAATGCCGTTGAGCGAACAATGCTAAAGTGCTGTGTGGCACATGATACATATTTTCCCATGGAAAGTCAGTGGCATTTGTCATTTAATAAGCACTAGGAATTTCCCCATCATTTACAATGAACGATTGAGACAACTTTAATGTTAGATTAGGATTTCTTTTGTGACTGCTGTTTGTTGCTTTGTTAGTATGCCGATGCCATATATAAAAAATACAATCGTAGAATGTGATTTGATTACTGAGAGGCTCCCTGCAGGTACGGGAAGCTCAATTGGCACAGTACAACTTTATATTGGTTGTCGGTGAAGAAGAAGCCAAAACTGGACAGGTTTGACCTAATATCCTTCATTGTGTCGATATATTAATCCTATTGATTGAAGTGTTAGTTTTGAAACGATCCTTGATGTCTGGTTCTTCTGGTTTTCAGGTGAGTGTGCGGGTAAGAGACAAGGCAGACCATTCAGTTATGAACATTCCGAGCCTACTTGAGCACTTCAAGGAAAAGACCGAGGCACATCAATAGGATGGTCAATCATTCAACTGATTTCTTCACTTAGCTATGATCTGGAATCAAAAACTTCATTAGAACAGATCTTATAAAGAAGAAAGAAAAAATCATTAGAAATTAATACCTGATTATGATTTGGTTTTAGCTGATGAATAGCAATTTGTTTTCCCCCTTGCCCTCCCCACCCCCCCCCCCCCCCCCCCCCCCCCCCCCCCCAAACATCAAATTTGTGGGGGTTTTTTTTTACCTTTTTATTTTGAGATTGTTTCCACCTTTTGATCTTAATTTGGAAGTCAATAGAAGTTAACTTTGGTTTATATGACACGCTTCTTGTTAAATTCTGAGTGAAGGAACTTGTTACTTGAAGCATTCGTCTAAAGCTCCATACTTGATTAGATTTCTTTCCATTTCTGCAGTGATTTATATAACAATAACAACAATACCTCAATTTTCTATCCAAATTTTTTAAAGGCAATATTTTTTGTATGTAACTGGCAGGGTGCAAGTATATAAATGACTCCTTGAGATTTGTTTTTGTGGAAGGAAAATTGCTTGGTCCATAAATTTACACTTCAGTAGAATAGTGTGGTTGATGTCTGTTAATACAAGATTCTTGTAACTTTTATGCTAAGTAAGTTTAGCTATTCATGCACGATAATAATCGGATCCAATACCCTTTGTTGGGACTTGCAAGATATGATTCAATTCTAGTCTCTGGAACAGTGTTGTGCAGTAGCCAATAAAACTTGATCTCTGTCTCTCATGCACACAATCACACGCACAAAAGTTGCAGTATGTAAGCACTCCCCGAGAGTTTGCATATACAGTAAAAAAATTTCACATAAACTATAAAATAAGGAGTGGATTAATAATAATAATAATTATAAATATATATATATATATATATATATATATATGATTGATGATGATATCTACTAGTGGGAATCTAGGACTAAAACAGCTTTCTCTGCTAGGAAGGCTAAATCAAGAATCGACTCGTACAAACTTTGCAGTCAATCAGAGTGAGACAGACCACATAATAAACTAGACAAACCTAACAACAACAACGTTAGACAATCAATACCAATCACTTGATTCCTCCTCCTACAATCTCCTACATTATAATAATAATAATAATAATATAATTATTAATAAGTCTTCAGATTTGATGGTGATGAAAATGATGATTATGATGATTATGATGAGCATAACCAGACATTGAACTGCTACTTTCACCACCACCCAAATGATCATGTTGGTTATACTCTTCATCCATCTCTTCTTTGGTGGCTGCAGCTTTCTCTATTTGGGTTGATGATGCAAATTGTTGTTGTTGTGACATCAACTGATCACCAGTACAGTAGCCAGAAGTTGATGAATGTGGTGGTGGCACCACTGATGGGAGCTTAGAGAGGAGGGCTTCAAGGCTACTCATGGAAGGAGTGATCTTCATCATTGGTTGATTGAAATGGTGATCATGATAGAATTCTGGTGGTGGCTGTGCTAGAGTAGTGCCTTGATTATAATGCCAAGACTGATCTGGTACTACTGCTGAGTCATAACAATTACTACCATCAACCTTAAAAGGGTATGCAGATGAAGATGGATGTGGCAACAACACTCCAGGAATGCTCTCTATGTAGCTGAACTTCTTTCTTAGTAGAACAACATAGCTCAAGTCTTCAATGACCTTGTTAACAGCTCCTAGTTGGACAACACCTTCTCTAACAGCAATCAATGCTATGGTCTGCAATCGTATTAATTAATAAGTCATCAAAATAACAATTAGATCTGTTAATTAAGATTTTATAAGAGTAAAGTTGTGGGGTTAACACTACCCTTTGTATAATAATATATGTACCTTTATACCAGACTGAAACTGAGCTTCCCATGTCCTGGGATGCTGCAAAGAAACATACATTTTAGTAAGAAACAGACACATGAAAGTGCAACATTGAATCTCAAACTAGTACACACAAGCAAGTGCTGTTGGAATTAACATAAACATATATATATATATATATATATATATGCTTACTGAATCTGCTGAGTTGTGCCATGCTGACAAGAAGTTGATTTCTTGGTCATTTGGTTCTTTGTATATCCACTTATGACTATGATCCGTAGCAACTTTTCCAATCAAACTGTCCCATATAATAATAATAATAAAAAAAGCCACAAGATGATCAATTTGCTTGATTTCAGAGTTATTTGAATCAAATTACATAAAATATAAAAAAAATAATAAAAAAATTAAGTGTTTGATTAGTTTTAAAGTTTTTTTCACCTACCCTTCTCCATAGTTGTAGATTTCATGGGACATCTTGAAGAAGAGCTCCGGTTGTAGTCCTTGGTAGTGCTGAAATTCACAGTTACCATACACTGAAGAGCTTGGACAATCCCCAGAACTGACTTGATCAGCTGTTGAGGCTGCAAAGTTGCAGAAACCATCTTCCCAAACCAATATCCTGCCATAATATATATAAATAAATAACACTAGTACTACAGTTACCCTATGTCATAATTATATATGAAACTCAATTTAAAACATACCAGTTTCTCCTGTTTCCTCTTGACCTATCATAAGCTCCTTGACCATCCCATCTATATATTAATTAAAGATCAAAATAAAAAAAGGATAGTTGAATGAATAAAATAATGTATGAGGAGGTTTTTCAAAAAAAAAAAAAATAATGTATGAGGAGGACATGTGTTAATCAAGGCAATGAATTAGTATATATTAATTAAGATATATAGGTGATAGCTAGGGTTTCCTTACTTGGGTGGTGGGTAGTTTCTAGGCAAGATCCTCCAAAAGACAGCATAAACCCACTGAGAGTCTTCATGAATGCACAAGCTTCTCAGTGTGTGTTGAAGAAGATGAGTAACAGCTAGTGGGTTCAGATGTTCCTCCATTGATGATCAAACTACTACTAGTACTACTCTGATCTCTCTCTCTCTCTCTTCTCTCTCTCTGTATGTGATGATCTAGCTTCTTCCTTTTAAAGAAAGAAAAACACAACTTCCTATCCTCTTTATATAAGCCCACCAAGAAGGAAATATCACATTTATACCTCTCTCTCTCTCTCTCTCTCTCTCTCTATAAGTATCTATGAATGTCACTGTTCATATTTAATCAAGCTTTAAATTTTACCAAAATGATTTCTTGAGGGCCCCCACTACTAGTTTGCCTTCCCATTTCCCAACGGTACCCTTTATCATTCTAAGCAAATCTCCACTTACTTTTTTTATTATTATCAGCAGAGACCAAACCTTATTATTCTTACAATACATCATGATCATCAGACTCATTCATCGGTACATATATACATGGCTCCATTTCTCTGATGATTCGTATCTTTCTCTTCATCAACACCAATTTTTGTATATATTATCTTACCATACACACTGACACACACCAAACGTATTATTAGTGTTACCACTCATTTCAGTCCCATAAAAATTTAATTTCTGATCTCTACATTTATTGAGTCAATATATAATATTAATGAACAAACTGCACCACGGTTGGTGATTTATAATGGTGCACATTTTATTTTTATAGATAATGTGATATATGAGTTATAATTATCGATGATTATAATGAGATAATGTGATTGATGGTGTATCAGTTACAAGTCATATTCTATGAGTAAAAAATTTGAATATTCTAGTATTACCATTCTTAAATAATTGAGTGATTGAATCGATTTATATTTCACTATTTCAAGAATCAGGAATTGGTGATGTTAACATGATCTCATCAAAGAAAACACTATTATATGTATATTGTGCAATGCTTGTGACTTTCTAATTAAGTAGGTATGAGAATGTAACACTTTTTTCTTGTGTTGACATATAAATGTATTATTATAACAAGTAGATAAAAAAGTGAAAATATAATGCATGAATGAATTTTAAATTTGTAATTAAATTCAACTGAGATAATTGTGGGTTGTATCAGAAAATTTCTTGCTACATATTAAATTCAACAATATATACCATTTCATTGCTACATCCACTAACTATTTTACTTGTAAATAGTTGAAAAAATTGCGAAGATAATGCAGTTGAAGACTTTTAGCAGTGGATGTAGAAATGAGATAGTCTCCCTCTATATTGTTGACATTTGATTGGAGTATAGTTGGAAAACTCAACAAGAGTTGTATGTGTTAGAAAAATAAGCTAAAAGCTGTACAATTAGGTAATTTTGCAACACTAAATTTCAATCTTGCCAGGCGATCAAAATGTTTCATATATAGATAGATACAAATTATAAGGTTTTGTGCGGGATCATAAATCCATATGCAGTCAATTTTACTATAAATCCATACGAAAAAACATATAAGATCCCGCACCTAAAACGTCCTCTATAGATAATGATACATGAGGTGAATGTACATGAGCCAAAACAAGTAACATTTACATGTCAATTTGTAAAAATTAAAACACATTCTCAATATGTTTATTATGCCTACAACTTGGTGATAAACAGCTGCATGCCATCACAGGCCACACTTTTTTTCTTCACTTTTATCAACCACATATATTCTCTTAGTCTTAGCATGAATATATAATTTATGGTGCCCATGTATCATGAGTCTGCAATCGAGGACCCCATAATCAAAGTAAGAAGACACACACAGTAATGATCAGACGATGGACCTGATAACTTGATCATCATGATATTCTTGGTGTGTGTTTAATTTCTTTGACTAAAACAGTTATTATAGAGGGAGACTGTTTTGTCATCTCTGCTTGGTGCCATTTTTGATGTGTATATTGCATTGCAATTGCAAGAGCCAAGAAGAAAAAAAAGCTTGAATGATGTAAAAAGGGTGTTAGATATTTGTTTTGCATACCACACCCTATTCAGTGAAATCCATCACAGTTCCCTATTTATTTCTTCTATACATTTGCACTAAATATACACAAACATTGATGCAAGAAATGCATACAATTACAGGCATAGCTCCTCAGTGTACTTGTCTAACTATAGAGATATCATTTTCAATTGAAGATAGAGAAGAGATGAGTTTTTATTACTTCTGAAATCTCTTTCTCTTTCTCTGTGCAAGTTTTTAAGATGACTAAAAGGAACTTCAGTGCCTTCATTTCACCTTCCCTGACAACAAGAAAGTTTGACAGACCATTATATTCTGTCTTTGACCACCTTTAATCAACAATTCTGTCTCTTAATCACTCTATAATTCACCATTATAAGATATAATCATCCACTAGAATTTTGTCATCTTTATTTCTTGATTGTGACAGACATTGCTATATTCATTGTTTTTCTCCTCAAGTTGCTTTTCAAGGCAAACCCCATTTGTTTTTTTCTGCTGCAGAGATTGGAGTGTCATAAATAGGGCTGAGTTATTGCAGTACATAACAATTTTTTTTTTCTTTTGTAAACATATAGTTGCATCAATGTACGGTCCCTTTAAGCTTAGTAAAATATTAGAGAGTTGGGGACAAAGTTCTGTTTGATGATGTCAGCAAAAGGAGTGTGCTGGGTATACAAGTAAATGAGTTTTGGATTCTTTTGATGGTGGTGATTCTAGAGATCAAGATATTTTTACATTCAGAGTAATTATAATAGACCAATTATTCATGTCACGTTTCATATCACGTAACATATTAGACGCCTGACTTTTTGATCAATGAAGCTGAGTATGAGAATACAAGAATGGTAGAAGACAAGAGTCTTGGTTAAAAGAATTCACATCACGTAATATAATATTAGAATAATTATAATCGGTTAATCATATCACACGACATGATTTATATTAAGTGGTGTAGTTGATGCATTCCAGACTTACTGTTCAATGAAGATGAGTATGGAAATAAAAGAATGGCAGAAGACAAGAGTCTTCATCAAGAGAATTCATATCACATAATATAATATTAAAGTAATTATAGTCGGTTATTCATATCACACGACTTGATTTGTTTCAAGTTATCTGGTGCAGTAGATGCAGTCCGGACTTTCTGATAATCAAAGCTGAGTATGGGAATAAAAGAATGGCAGAAGACAAGACTCTTGGTCAAGAAAAACAGATATTGAATTGCCCCATCCCTTTCTTCCATAATGAAAGTGGAATTTCTGCTCTTCCCATCTTCTCAGTATCCCTCCCATTTGATATTAAAATATCTGCTTAATCTAATAAAGAACAAAATCTATTAAAGTTTTTTTAAAAAAGTTTGTCTCTGAGATGAAGACAGAATGATAGATTATATTATCAGAATACATATCCAATAATACATATTCCAAAAACAGGCAAATCTTTCCTCTTCTCCCCAGAATTCTTGCATATAATTTATTAGTGGGAACAAGAATGGCAAAAAGGGTCTAATTTGATATTAATTTGGAATGTTTTGATAGCATATTATATGTATTAGAAGATGGGGTTGGGTTAAGATTATTAGATTGCCCTTTTTGTTTTTAAAAAACAGAAACACAAAGTACAGATCAGTTGCTTTGGTTTAGTTAGAAAGGGTTGGTTAATAGGTATCCATTCCATGAGGTCCAAATACCTTAATTTCATTGTTTCTTGGAATGATGAATTTAACTACTTTGTTTTCTGCCTTAAAAAATTGAATTTGTATAACATTTATAATGAATCCACATTTCCCAACATGGGTTCCTTGTATTTCTTTGCACCTGTCCCATAATCTGAAAATCTAGGAGCATGCATGCATGATGCATCCTCAAATGAAGTTCATGCAATCATGCATGCATGCAATCATACACCCTCTCACCTGTGACTGCAAGTCTGCAAATGTTCCCTTCTTGTATTCATTTAACTGCTAAATATATACATGTATGTTAGTTATATATATATATATACACTATACATGATCATCATGAAAAACTATATGCATGGTTAATTTAAAATGAGTAGCACTGTAGCAGCAGGTCAGTGTTTCAACTTTCAAATGATGATGAAATTTGCTGTAATTTCTTTCTTGAAAGTAGATGGGGTTGTGTTCATGGATGCCAACTAATGTATAGCCAAATGGGTACTTCTTCATTTTATTTTCCTTTCATTTTCATTAATTACAGCTTGCAGTACCTGAAGACTATAAGGTAAAGATAAGGAACACCCAACAACACGTCTTACATGATTAGGCTACATATACATATATGTATAATATACTTTGTTGAGTTGTGGATCAAGAAGTGCCTAAAAATTGGAAAGAACTTGAAAGGCAATGAATAAAAAGAAGAAATTCCAAGAGAGGTGATTGGGGTGGTCAAATGTAAGTAAAAATATAACTGAGAATTCAACATTGCTACAGAGGGAAAAACTCCAAGGGCATCACGTGAAGGGATGGTGGTCAGAATCTAGCCCAAGAAAAGCTTGTGTAAGGTGTATGTGTATGTGTGTACAAAAAAGAAAAAGGAGAGACTCAAAAGAAAGATGATAAGAGTTAAAGACTAGTCCTTTTTTGAGTCATCTTTCTCCAACCTTTTCATAGCTGTAAAACTAGCATTTTTTTTCTTCAAAAAACTTCACTAATACTGGACTCTCTCTACTAGTCTACTCTCCAGTCTCTCCATCCTCATCCAACTTTCCAATATCATCATCAATGTGAGAAAAAGGCCTCCACTCTATGTTCCTCAAAGATCATGAGTACCATCAAATGGGGAAGCTGAGGCTGAGGTTGAGGCTGATGAGCTGCTGCTCATTAACCCATCTAGGCCAATCCAATTACCTGACCACCGATTTTTTTTGGCTCTCATTTTGGTCAAATAGAAAGTGATTTGATATGATCACCCACTAGAGTTTTCAATCTATTGGACGGTTCAGATCAGGGACCACTTAAAACCCTTATTGTGCACACAGATGTTCAACACAAAATCCACCTCTAGTTAAATAAAGATTTAGCTGTCCCTCCAATTTAATGCCCCTCACTTTTATCATCCATCAACATCATAAAAAATAAAAGAAGCCAGCAAGACCAATTTACCAAGACAAAAACTTGATTCATAATAATCCTATTACTGCATTAATCACTCAAAATCCACTATATAGCTAGGTAGGAGTCCGCAAGTGTGTTGAGCTTTGGAAACCAAAATCATGATTAGTCAAGGAGCTCAAAGTCCTAAAAGTCCATGCAAGCAAAGCAAAGCAAACTTGGTTCTTGAAGTTAAGTATATAGTTTGGTTTTCCTATATATAATTTGTTTTTGAGAGTCAAGTGAGAAATCAAAAGTTATGATTGCAGTACTTTTGGTGGGGTTATGTTGATGCAAGCTTCTTCAAGCAACATGGCACTGACAGGGACTTGCAATCATAGAGAGACGGAATAGGCATCTAAAGCTTTGTGGCTGGTTGCGGACAACGTGACTGAGATATGTGGGTCACTAATAGATAGAGACATCTGATCAATCACCCAGAAAATGCCTCCCCTTCACCTCTTTAATTTTTCTCATGATAATTAACTACAGTCTCTCTCTAAAGGCCTCAAAAGGTCTAACAAAACTAGAACACTTTTCTTACATCTTCTCCCCAACTACCAACCATAGTATGTCTAACAATCCACATTATTATTTCACACTCTCTTAAGATGTCACCAACAAAGTCATTTCATTGCCAAACTGATAGCACTAGTACTACTTTGCCATTTTTTTCTTCGTGTCTTTACAGAAGGGATTGCACATGGAGGAACGGCCATAGTGTACTCAAGATGCTCTTTGTTCTTCTCTCTTCTCAATAACAAAACTAAATAAAATAAAATAATAATAATAATAATTTGGATACTCATACACATCTAACACAACACAAGCCTAGTCATTCTGGGGCCTCTATTGCTGATTATGATAGCTTTTATTTACACTTTATGTGATAAACATGGTACAATAATAGTGGTACATATGTTTATTGTAAGTTACTTACAACAACCAGCTCTTCTACATTGGCATTGTGGTACATACTCTAAGGATGCTTTGTCTAATTACTAGGCTGCTAAGTTGGTGAGCTCTCTCTTAAGTGGGAGTGTGGGACTCATGACCCCAATAAAGGACACACACCACACTCTTCTTCTAAGTCCTAACCCTCTCCTTGCCTTCCTTGGGCATGCAAACTATGGACTGATTGTATGAACCATGATGTCTATGGTAGGTAACTGTCAATTTAACACGTTTAATTGCTTTAGGGACCATAATTTTTCCAAAACAGCATCATACATACTCTGAACTTTTTGCTCATTGAACATGGTTGTCTGAGACTTATTTTAGCCACAACTTATAATAGGGAAAAACACGAGGGATTCATAAGCATAATGGGAGGTTATTAGAGAATCACTCTTCCTACATTATGTACAATCTATGGAGACGCAGATCATGAATGACTAACTGGGGGACTGACCTGAAACCTCTCAACCTTATTCAAAAGAATCCTTTAAATGTTGTTATCATACATATAACATAAGTTTCCGAGACGAAACAAATCATGAATGCCTAAGCATGAAACTTGGTACCCTTTATCATTAAATCACCAATTCAGACTACATAGTATATAGTGTTAGGCCATTGTAAAAGTTGAGGACCCATAACATAAAGATTGAGCAATGAAGGTGAGCTGAGGGACCCTCTTCTCTATCTCTTTCTCTGTTCATTATTCAGTGAAGGAAAGAAGGTAACGTACTTGGTACAAGCTGCCAATGGGTTGCATTACACTGAGTGGTCTTTGTCCCTCTGCTAGCGACCTCAAAAAGAGGTGGATCAAACTCTGTTGTACTTCATAAACCAAGTTGGGACAAGAGCATCTTCATTTTACATTCCTCACTCTTTGGCATGTGACTTCCACGTGCTTTATATCCAGCTCATACTCCTATCACATGCCATGGTCTCATTGTCATTCTTGTATCAAGATAAGTGCTTACTAAAACAAGCTAAAAACATCTTTACCAAGGTAATGATTTTAGTACCTGGTACAATTTGTCCTTTGATAAGCCTTCTTTATGCTCCTAATCACATCCATCTTTTGTAAAATATGCTAAGAGTTGTCCTATTCATTCCTATCACTTCAAATAATTAGTTGTAAAGTGGCTTATAATAACAAAATGGTAGGCATAAAATGATTGTATCCAACAATTTGTTTCGGTTCTCACATGGGTTGATGTAACTTTTAGTAATAGACATTTAGTAAAAGAAGTAAGCTTTATTAAGTTAATAAAGTTTATTCAATAAAAAAGATATAAGGTTCTAATCAACTTTACCCTTATCTAGATTAGGACACTGTATTCTCCTCTCATTATTTTTTCACTCTTTAGCGCTGGTCAATTTTTTTTTTCCTTTCTCTTGGTAGACAACTTTGATAACAAGAAGTTACCCACTTTCTGGTAATCTTATCTAACGCCAATCTCGTCGGCAACCTCCAAAGACAACAAACTTTCTATGCAAGAGGGCTGGTAGTAAGGGAAGGGTGATGGGGACCAACCTACATCATAATAATGTATGCATTACGAACTATGGTGTATAGCACTTCAGTCATTAAATTCAACCAGCGCTGCAGCGTATAGTTCACTAGCCTTCGCTTTTTATAATTATACTCTGTGCAATAATTTCATGTAACCATCTATTTCCCAACACAAACATTAAAAACTGAATTGATCCAGTTTCTTATAGGAGAGCATTTGAACATACGAAAGTTGTGGTAAAACAGCATGAGCATAGGAATCCTAACCATGTAAGTTACCAAATCAATGAGTTCTAGCATGCTGGAGTCTCCATTAATTTAGTTTCTTTTTTGGATTTGAAGTTGGGTTGTGAACCTCATGAACACAGATATAGAGTTGATGTCCCATAGTAATTCAAAAGTCCCTGTATTGTCCTTGTGCTCCTCCTCTGGCTCTACTCTAGGCTGTGTAAGGAGTAAATGACTACCTGCAAAACTTAGTCCCAATTCAATCAAGCTGTGAGGAAATTTATTATATTTAGACTAAATGGTCAAGACTTATCATTGATTAAGAAAAAGAATACATTTATGATTAATATCCATGACCTTAATCGGTTCTGCAATAGTGAAAATACATATATCAATGCAGTTGGAGGCAGCCTTAACGAAGAGAGGCAAACCATGTTTAAGTGCATCTCAAGATGATCCCAGTCATATGCCAATGATAAAAGGGCCACAGATAGATTTGTTCACAGAAACTGCTAAAGCAACCTGCATGTTAGAACAATTTAATTATTCTTTAACTCCTACAACAAAAAATTTACAGAGAAATCATACCACTATAAGTTACTTAAGTCAAGAACACATCAACTGATTTTCTGCAGAATGAGGAAAAATAAGAAGGGACATGTTTGTGATAAATGTAAGGCCAAACTTCTAGGTCAAATGGTAATACCATTTTTGTAACACAATGTCATCACTTTGTAATTTTGAACATAGACAGACGACACAAATCAAAGCTGAAAAAAGCATTGAACTGGTTCGTGAAGGCCTGATGCCAAATATGCCAAACATTGTCAACTTTTTATTTTTTATTTTTTATTCTAGGTTGCTGACTGATCAATAAAAAAAGTGTTTTTATTCATTGCTAAGCATGCCATCAGAAGCCTGACACTGACCACATATTAAAATCAAGCAGATAAACGTAAAATTATAAATCTTTGAGAACCTATGAATCTATGATTGACTGGCTGAAATCACTAGCTAGTCATGTTCCAGAAGCACCCTGATACTGTAAATTACTAATACTAGGCTAAGTTAAAGAATTTGCAGTCACTATGTTAGTCCACTTCAGAAGCAGCATGATAGTGTAAAACACTAATGTGATGAATTGCAGCATTTCCATTGACATATTACTTCAGTAGAGCTGACAAATTTTTCTACCTATTTAATTTTATCATATTAAGATAATAATCCTTAACAGTAGAGCTCAAGGAAGACTCGTTGTTGACTTAGAGTCATACACTATAGTTAATCTAGGACCACCAGTGAGTAAAAACTTTCCAAGTGATGCTCCAAAAGATGTGCATAGTCATTAAAACATTAGGACCATGCCATTCAAACATTTGGACCACCTAGAATCAGACGGAACTATGGTGGTCCAGTATCTAAATATTAAAAAGGGTGTAATGCATTAGAAGCTTCACAGAAATCATCACTACAATTGTTATCAATGCTACCATTCATGCGCATATATTAATTTCATGTATTGAGACTCCCACAAGTTTCATTTTGAAAGGGATGTCAGACAAATGTTGTTTATAAATTCATTTCAGTGGTATCTTGGTCTAGTAGTGTCTGATATAAATGGCTCTAGAATTCTTAAAAAGAAGAGTTATGACATAGGACATTTGAAACTTAAAAGGAAGAGAAATTTACAATCCTTGAAAATGAAGTAGATTACAAACCTTCTTTGTTTATTTACTTTTGACACTGGTGCAGCTCTGTCTCATTAGATTTACAGTTCATGTTATCACATAGCCACATAGTCAAACTTGTTGCATAATATCCCATACAATGCTGTCATTCACGAACATGTGAGTTATCCAAAAACGAGCCATAATCACAATATTGGGAATTGCTTTCCTTAAACATGCCATGTATATCATCAGGGTCATGTTTTATATTTCCATATGGCCATCTGCCTTGAGGTTCTGTTATGTGCTTTAGATGACATCCATATTACATTCTGCACGCATTACTACATCTAAAACATTTCCAAACAGAGGCTAAAGCTGGATTTGTGTTAATAGCAATTTCGAAATCATCTCAAAGCTTGTGCTGTAAGGCAATCAAAAGTGACTCTTGATGGAGATTTAAAGTAGGGTCAAGCCTTTTAGGTTACTTTTAGCGAAGTTCTTTCTTGTACTGGTAAAAGTTTGCTAGGAACTTAATTATCTTGTTTCATCATTGAAAACAGCTTGGCTCACAGTGATATATTTGTGTAATTTACCATCATAAAGATGGTCTATTTTTGGGAAAGCAGATCAGATGGTTTCTATTTGCCAGATTTCAATTGTCCATTAGTGCATCTGTAAGTCTGTAACCACCTTCAAGTTTCATTTTATTGACGATCAAGACCACTCACTGCAATCCACGTTTCTTTCAGTTACTATACTGATTTGACAAAGTCATTCCACAACCATTTGGCACTGGCAACATAAAAGCAAGGTTCACAATAATACACTTCAACCAAAATTTGATATTGGCTATTAACATAATTGAAACCTCAAATCTTTGGATGCAGCATCCAGGCATTATACATTAAGGCATATAGTATGATCTTCTATAACCTAAAGATGCCTTGGGAAACCCTCAAAATATGCTGCCAATAACTTAGAATAAAAGAACTATTATTCATCCCCAAAGAAGAAACATGTTAAGAGAACTTTTTATGTGCAGCCTGCATTTCTAGCACGGACCAATCACCGCAGCATGTGGATCCTTAAGAACTAGTAAGCTCAGTTCCTGATCAGCGCATTTGCTAGTTATTTCTAAGGCCAACAGTCCCTCCGGGTGCAGAAAGATAAGGTGGGTTACACATTAAGTCATTGACACCAATGGAATGACATGAATAGCCCAAGTGCTTGTTGACAGCATGCCATAGATGCCACTGGTTCATGAAATAATGGAATGACTTGAATAGCCTTAGCTTGTTGGTTGCAGAAGAGATTGAAGGGCCTAAAGCCTTCAGAGCTGATGCTTTTGCAGGCTTTAGCCCACAGTTGACACGCAACAATTTTTCAATCTTTGTAGGCTCCGATTACGTTAAAACTTCTATATAAGGTCCTTACAGTCTCATGGGAAGGGGATATGAACTACTGGATTCTCTTATGGAATAGCAACCATTGTTTCTCCCCTACTCCATTCCCTAATTCAAGTAGCTCTACTCTCCTCCATATCCTATGAGCCCTTTTCATCTTACACCTCTAGCTTAAAATCCACAAAACAGAAATCAACAGGCCACTGATAAGAAGATTTGAGAAATGAAAATGAAAGAGTTGATAAATTAGAAATCTTCCAGAGGAATCAGAAAGAGTTACCGAATTTCATGTTCCGTTTGAAGAACTTGATTAGAAAACCAAGAAGGAACACATGCTGCCGATGTAACTCGTATAATCAGAGCAAAATTCAAGGAATGTCTAGCCTATTGTACATGATTTGGGTATGGCAGTGTGGCTTAAATTTCAACTGCCAAGGTGTCTAATAAACACTACAAAGAACTGAAGAGCACATTCCAGAGTCCAAGGATGTTCTTAAGACTTAGCTGTCTAGTATCTACTTAACTACCTGTCCATAAGCTATCATATTAAAAACTGGCATAAACTCTACATCAAATATAATAATATCGACTTCAACAGATTAGCATTCATTCATGGTCACCTCATCAAAACAACCAGCGAAAAAGATCAATCTTCGCAACTTGAAATATTCCCTTTAATTTTGGCAGTTACAGCCGGTGGAAAAATATCTCTATATTTTGGTATCATTTAGATTATACATCGTTCTATAAGTTCCTCCAAAAAAATTAAGGTTACATAAATAACATTGACTACAAATGAGACATGCACTCTGGAACCATCATGGATAAAAATGATTTGCATATAGTAATTCTGATAACAAGAAAAGCAGCAGACTGAGAAGCAAAAATACTCAAACCTCATCTCTTTGTTGGCTGGTCTTCAAGCACTTTAGCAGAATGTGAGTCTGTGACAAAAAAATTAAATGAAAAGAATCATGAATATGTCTTCAAGAAGTAGAATATATCACAGAAAAAGTTATAGTACTAATGTTGCAACCCAACATTTGCTCCAAGCTTTAGCAACAACTCAAGCATTGTGTTAAATGTACCATGGAAAAAGGAAGCATAATTCAGGGAAACACGCAAAAACAAGAGAGACAATTTAAACTAGTCATTAAGAAAATTATAATCCAAAAAGTTTGAAACTTGAAAAGTGAAGTTTCATTCTTTATGCAACTTGATTCGGCAGTGATTTTCCCATTTGCTTTGCTCAGGTTTCTGAGCAACCAAACAGAAAATGAAGATTGAACACACTCATTTGAGTATCTGGGGCAGATTTGTACAGCTTGTGGATATGATTCCTCATATTTGGAAATTGCAGCTGTTCAGTTTGACCCTCTTCACATACAAGCATTGTGAAACACGTGATGTTCTCTACATTTAAACACGTGATACAATCCAACCGAGACCAAGCAGAAACACTTGTAAATTTGTGTAGAAGCAAGCAACTAACTGAATCCTAAGATGATGAAAAAAATTTGCAAAAGAAAAAGAAGTGAACCTGTGCAAACCCCATTTATAAAACCTAAAATAAGAAAGAATTTGATTATAAAAATAGAAGCTTTACAGAGGAGAAATTGGTTTCCACCATTGAAACAAAACCGGTGAGAGAGAGAATCAAAAACAAAAACAAATTTTTTTTTAATAAAAAAATAAAAAAATCTGCTGACGTGCCCGAGCACGTCAGCGACGACCTTGCTGACGTGCCTGGGCACGTCACGATGACATACTGACGTGCTAGTTTCAAGTGTAGTAAATTACAACAATGCCCTGAAAATGATGTACACCCAACCCAAGTCTCAAGTCCCACCCATGGTATCTTCCGTTAAATGGGTTTTACTAAGTGAACCCACAAAAACGGGTTTGGGCCCAAAAAAAAAAAATCAACAAAATCGACTGACGTGCCAGGGGACATGCTGAGGTGTCATTTGCAAGAGTATTAATTTACATATATACCCTTCGAAGGCTTACAAAGTCCACCCACAACTAATGGGTTTGGGCTGTAAATCTGAAAAATCCAACCCAGAGATTCGGTTATGGCCCAAATTTGATGGTTGTTTGAAACCCCCGATTTTAATTTTTGTCTATTTTGAATTTTTTTTTATCAAATGTTAAAAATAACTTTTTAATTAAAAAAATTATTAACTATTACAAATGAGTTATTTTTATACGTAATGTATGTGTATATTTCGCAAAATCATTTTTTTTTCTAATTATTTTTCATAATTTATAAATTAAATTTCATTAAACATTGAAGAAAATAATTTATTTATTTTTTTATAAAATGAACTAAATTCTAGGATGATGGAATAAACAAACTTTTCAAAAATAAAAGAAGTTGACTAGTTGAGTGAAATAGGTTTGGATTTTAGTAGGTGAATGAAGGTGACAGATTCCACAGTTGTGTTCTTCAAGTAGTAAATAATATTTGTGTTCAATATTAAATATTTACTACTATTAACTAATTACACCACAGTTGTTTTTTCATTTCATAGTCTAAAAAGCAACTTTTTAATTAATTTGATACATACAAGTTTTAAAGAAAAGATCATCATCAGGGAAGAAGAAGATGATTAGTGTTGGTGTAACAGCAGTGATGTTAGCAGTGGAGTGCTTGGAAGTTGGATTGAATACTGTAAGCAAAGTAGCCATGAATGGAGGCATGAATCGCTTTGTCTTTGTTGTTTACTGTAATGGATTTGCAGCCATCTTCTTCTTCTTCTTCCAGCTTCTCTGTTTTTCTACTAGTAACTGAATAAATAGTGAAGCGACTTTCAAAGCCCAAACTAGTTAAGGCCCATCAAGGCCCAAAATGCTTGAATTATTCCTAACCATTCATTTAGTAGGTTTGGAAATTGTGGTTGAGAGTTGATGGTGGAAAAGAAGAAATGTGAGCTAGACATTTCTCTTAATTAGATTACGAAATTGCCATCTACTCCAACTATAAATAGGTGGGAGTTTTTCACTTCACATGCATCCCAATCAATAGTTTTCTTCTTCTATCTTTTGTTCTTTCCTTGTAAATGTTGTAGTTTTCTCCTAAAATATTAGAAAAAAGTTACAATCTTTTTGGTGTAATAAAGTTCTTCGGTCTTTGTCCGTAGATGTTTCCCTCAGATTAAATTGAGGGTTTTACCACGTAAAATTACTGATTTCTCAAGTTTCTACTTTAGTTGCAGTATATTGCTTCCGCATAGAAGTTACTAATAGTAACCACATAACAAATCATTCATTCTTCAAATAGCAAGACTCCAGCTTCACATGAATATTCCTGATTAACTATATTATTTTTATGCACAGGAAAAGAAGCCCCCCTCCACTCACATCTTCAATTATCTGTAAAATCTTTGTTCTTGGCCTTCTTGGGTACTATTTTTCTAACTCAATTTAGTAAATATATAGCAAATAAATTATGTTTGTGGTTGTTGATGATCTTCTCTTGGTGGGTTTGTACTTTGTAGCTGTGGCGTAAGTGCAGACTTGTATGTATACAGGACTTGGGTATAGCTCTCCCATTTTGTCCTCTGCAATTGGTGATCTCACTCCAGCTTTTACTTTCATTCTTGCCAAACTCTCCAGGTCAGAGTCTCTTCTCTGTTTTCTCATTTTGCAAATTTCTGAAAATTTAGTCATTAGTGAAGGTGATTCCTGTAGAGACTCTATGTCTTTCATCAATGATACAACAATTTTCATGATTAATTTATTGATTCATTGTAATCTTATGGTGCCTTTTCAGCACAGAAAAGCTAAATTTGAGAGTTTAAAGCAGTCTAGCCAAGTCTATTGGCACCATGGTATCGATTGCAGGAGCATTAACTGTGACATTGTACAAGGGTCCAGCAATTTTGATTACTTCATCTAGGAGTACTGATTCACATAAGAGACTTCAATTGTTGCAAACAAATTGGGTCATTGGCGGTCTTCTCCTCACGGTTGCTTACTTTTTCCTATCATTATTGTACATTGTTCAGGTAAATTTTAACAGAACATCTAAATTACTAGCTTTTGTGTTCTCGTTACCGGCCATTAATTACCTGTTATTATTCTGACTTTAAAAAGAAACCCTTTTGAATATCTCTAGACCTGGATTATCAAGGACTACTCATTTGTTGCATTTTTGTGACCATCCAATCTGCCATAGTTGCTTTGATTGCGGAGAGAGACCCAATTGCTTGGAAATTAAAGCCAGACATGGAGCTGATAGTTGTTGGTTACTCGGTAAGCATGCATAAACAAGCATGCATAAACTTGATTGATTATCAGTTTCCGTCACACACATCTTTGTACTAACTTGATCTACTGATGAATCTTGTCTAGGCAGTTTTCGCAGTAGCACTTCGAAGTCTTGTTCATACATTGGCATGTCACAACTCACAAGAAGAGACCTGTACACGGTCCTGACTTTTGAGGATCCGGAGCAAAATTCTAAGATGGACCATTTTTTCATATTAATTCTAAGATTTGAGAGAGAAATCGAAGGAAATCATTCAACGGTGGCCGAGAGAAAAATAAAAAACCCTAAATCCTTCATTGATTTTAATGACATACTGAAATATGGGCACGACACTGTACGACAAGATATGGTACGACAAAATTGGGTATTTTATAAACTAAAATAAAACAAAATTGGGCCCCTAAACTAATACTTAAACCATGTAAATATGACCCTTTAAAAGGAGGTCCGAGACTGCCGCCCCTCCTATTAAAGTCCAGGGCCGGCCCTGGACCTGTCTATGCTTGCATGTTTAAGCCGCTTGGAATAGCCATTGCAATCGCGATGGGGGTGGGATAGTCTTTATCTTGGAAGGTATATATATATCATTCTTTCTTTAACTGATATTCTTTGATGGTTGCATGTGTACTGAACACATCCCTTAACATGGTATATGGACATCATTAATTAATCTCAAAAGCTAAACAAATAAACTGAAATTGCAACCAATGATTTCTATTGACATGGTTGAATTCTGATTTTGCTTTGCAGTATTGTTGGAGCTACTATTATTGCTTTTGGGTTTTATTCAGTGATTTCAAGCCCAAGAAGAGAAGAAGGTTGATGACAAAGTAGTAATCAACAAGTCATCATCTCCTAAATCCCCTCTCCTGAAAAACAAAAGCATACCAATCATGCGTTGGTGTGAGTGGTTCGGCACTCTCATCCCTTAAGCAAGTCGTGGGTTCAACCCCCCTTGTGAACGGAGTTGCACATATTGGGAGCACTTTACCCCTTAGTGGGCCGACCCAGTGCGAGTCCGGATTAGTCGGGGTGTAGACAGAGCCGATTGCACCGTATGGTGGATCCGCCCCACCCGGAAACCGGATGGTGTAAACAAAAAAAAAAAAAACAAAAGCATGTAAGTATAGCTGTTTTTTGCATAGAATTATAGAGATTAGAGCTATGATGAAGCCTAATGACATTACCTAATTGTCAGATGCCTCATGTATCTATCTAGCTAGGAAAGAAGCAGTGAAACTTGGTGAATTGTGCTAATCATATCAGTGAATTACTTATAAAGAAAAGTACATTGTTCAAAAACAAGACAGACAATTTAAATAACACATGAATTAGTCAGAAAGAAAATATAATCCTAAAAAGTTTGAAACTTGAATAGTAAGTACATTGTCCGAACCTGAAAAGTGAAGTTTCATTCCTTATGCTACTTGATTAGGTAGTGATTTTCCCATTTGCTTTGCTCAGGTTTCTAAGCAACCAAACAGAAAATGAAGACTGAACAGTCATTTCTTCATTCTCTATGTATCTGGGGCAAGATTTTGTACACCTTGTGAATGTGGTTCCTCATATTTGGAAATTGCAACTGTATAACTTCATTTTGACCCTTCACTTACAAGCATTGTGAAAAATGTGATGGCTCTACATTTCCCACTTCAGGTGGGGTGCATCTCTACTTTTATGTTAGTGGTGGAGGGATTGAGTCATGAAAAAAAATCATACATATTAACTAGATAAAAACTTGTAAATTTTACAAATTCATGTACACAAAATTAACATTTTAACTTCCGAGATTCCAATCCAACCGAGACCAAGAAAAAACCCTTGTAAATTTGTGTACAAGTAATTGAATCCTAAGATGATGAAAAATTTTGCAAAAGAAAAAGAAGTGAACCTGTGCAAACCCCAATTTATAAAACCAAAAAAGAAGAAGAGAATTTGATTATAAAAACTTGAAGCTTTAACACACAGCAGAAATGGGTTTCCACCAATGAAACAAAACTGGTGAGAGAGACTCAATGACTCAAAAGCAAAAAAAATAATTAAAAAATAATAATAATTTACTGACGTGCCCGGACACATTAGGGACTGACCTTCTGACGTGTCTGGGTACATCACGATAATATGCTGACGTGCAAGTTTCAAGAGTAGTAAATTACAAACATGCCCTGCAAATGCTATACTCCCAACATTGGTACATAATTGGTATCCTCAGTCAAATGGGTTTTACAAAGCGAACCCATGAATACGGGTTTGGGCCGGGCATGTCCGCAGATTGTCGCTGACAAGCCCGGGCACAACACGACAACATACTGACGTGCCATTTTTAAGAGTAGTAATTTACATATATGCCCCGTGAATGCTTACAAAGTCCACCCACAAATATAGATTTGGGCAGAAAATCTGAAAATCCCAGCCCAGAGATTCGGTTATGGCCCAAGACTTGATAGTTGTTTCTTGGGTTCGAGTGGATTTTAATTTTTCTTAATCAAATCTTAAAAGAGATTTCGTTATGTCCACCTTTTTTTATATATACACTTCATTAAATTTTTTAAAAATATAGACCTTGTAAGGATATCTCACGCGTTACCAAATATTCAATTTCTTTTAATTTTGAAAATATTATAAATAACAAAATTATAAAATAATATGTATGGCTATTTTAATTTACCTAAAACAAAATAAAAAGAAAAAAAATAAAAACTCATAAAAAAAAATGGAGACATCTCCTTGTTCACCTTTCTTCATTTTCCTGTCATTTTATTGTTAATTATTTTTAGCAGTTTTATGGTTTAATTATTTTTAGCCGCTTTTAAATTTTAAAAACCGTTGTTTTCATTTTTTTTAATGTATAAAACAAAATCAAAAGAGGCTTGGAGCTGCAGTGCCGTACTCCTACCAAAATTTGGAGGCTGCTCATCTTTTCTAGTTTAGGATCTCCATCTTTTATGGGGAGAATGATACTTGATTTGTTTTTTTATTATTTATTTATCATTTTTAATTTGATTTATTTAGTTAAAAATTTGAAAAGGTAAATAGTCCCAAGAAATTATGATATTTTTGAATTAAATATTAATAATTTAATTTAAGGGTAATGTTAAAATTTTAAAAATATATAAATTCAAGATGTACATAAAGCTAAGAAGCACGGATACAGCGACACGACACAGTACGATATAGGGATATGGTAAATCTATAAAAACTAGGATACGGATACGGTAGGATATGTCATTTAAAATAATATATATATTAATTTAAAATACAAAAGTCACATAAAAGCCATAACATGTGTACATAAAAATCTCTGCATTTGTAGATCAATAACATCACACATACATGTGTCGGTTAGACAACACAATAGCAAACAACTGCCATATTAAATTCTTAAAAATTAAAACTTCCAATAAAACAACTAAACAAGAATAGAAAATTAGGGGTCGTTCGGTAACGTTTTCATTTTTTGTTTTCTATTCTCTAGTTTTCATTTGTTTTCGAAAAATTAATTTTTAGATTTTTCGGATTCGAAAACGCGTCTGGTAACGATGGTTGAAAACAATATTCGGAAAATCAAAACATAAAAAACGTGTCTGGTAGAATATTTTTAAAATCATTTTCAATATTAAAATTTCAATTATTATGTATATATTTTATAAGTTTTCAAATTTTTTTAGAAACCTCATCAGTTATCACTACACAATTAATAAAGTAATTTTTTTTATTCAACCACCACAAGTCTTTGACCTATGAAACAGCACAGCAAACAATGAAAGCAAACAGAGTAAAAGCAAAGCAAAACAGAGATGCTCTTCTTCCGCCGTGGCTCTAAGATTGGCAAATATGAAATATAGTTGCCGCTCTCTTCAATCCTCACCTAGTCACGACAGTGTCGCTGCTGCTCTTCTTTCGCCGCTGCTCTGAGGTTGGCAAATATGAGATATAGCTGCTGCTCTCTTCAATCCTCACCAGTCACAACAGGCGCCGCTTCTGCTACCTCATTAGATATTTTTCTTAGCTGTTATCTCATCTCATCTCTTTCTTCTATTTAGCACCTTCTAGCAATTTGTTGAGAGATGATTACTTAGATCTAATTTGTTCTTGGGAGATTGATTTTGATGAGTTTGTGGTAAAAACACTGAGAACGTTAAATTGGTGTTCTCAATTTGTTGTTCATTAAAAGTGAGAACTGTTCTCTGATTTTGTTTTTGGAAATCATTCCACCGAACAAGTTTTCGCTATTTTTGGGACTCAAAAAACAAAAAACGCATCTTAGAAACGATACCGAATGCGCCCTTAGAAACTACATATATCCTCAATATCTCAGTATCTCACCAAAAAACAAATCCAACATCGAAAGGCAATCAATTTTTTTTTTTCAAAAAGGCAGCAAGCATCATTAATTTAATTAATTTAGACTTCAGAGTTAGACGAACTCAAAAGATGAGAAGAATGAGAAGATGTTAACGACCAGGTATGCTGAAATTCTTCTTCTTCCTCTTCTCTTTCCTTCTCATTCTTCTTCTTCTTTCTTCTTTTCTTTTTAAGACCAGGCGGCAGCAGAATGAGATGAAGAAACTAAGAATGAAACACTAAAATCGATTTCAGAGATAATTCATTAAATATTTTATTTTCACCTCAAAACTTTTCAAAATTAGAAAATTGACCCCGTTTTTTTCAAAAATAATTGCACAATTGCCCCAAACATGTCCCCAGCTGTATCCTTGCCGTGTCCTACCGTATCTAGGCCGTGTCCTTGCTGTGTCTAGAAGTCAAACTCGTCGGAAAGTCAACGGACACGCGAAATGGCGTGTCGGACACGTATCCATGCGTGTCTCACGCGTGTCCAACGCTTATCCGTGTCCGACACGCGTTACAGGCCAAAATCAGCGTGTCCGTGCTTCCTAGACATAAAGTTTAGAATAGTGCAAATATATCTACTTATCTTAAAAATAATATTTAAAATTTTAAAAATATTAGCTATTACAAATGAATTTTATGTGTGTATATATATATATATATATATATATATATTACATGTATCACAAAATCATTTTTCCTTCATATTTTTCATATTTTAAATTAAATTTCATTAAACACTGTAAAAAATATTTTTTCAAAATGATTAAATTCGGAAAAGAAAAAAAAAAACTAAATTCTAAGATGATGGAATAAACAAACCGTACAAATAAAAAGAAGTACAGACTATAAAAAAAAAAGGAAAAAGAAAAACGTGAATGCAAATTCAGTGAAATGGGTTTGGATTTTGAGGGTGATTGAATTTGAAGGTGACAGATTCCCAAGTCCCAACGCAAGGGCGTATGCATCCCATTTATATGGTTCTAAGCTATGCATACGGTTTCAACTTTCAATTTTTCAAGTACCCAGTTATTTTCAAATATTAATTACTACGCGCATGTGACATGTGTGGATTCTCAATCATGGTGTCCCAACTCCCTACCAGTACCACAACACCACATCTGTTTTTCATATTTTGTTAACAAGTCTGAAAGAAAAGATAAGGGAATTAGAAGAAGATGATGAGTGTCGGTTTAGCAGCAGTAATGGTAGCAGTGGAGTTCTTGGGTGTAGGATTGACTACTCTAAGTAAAGCAGCCATGAATGGAGGCATGAATCACTTTGTCTTTGTTCTTTACTCTAATGGATTTGCAGCCATCTTTCTTCTCCTTCCAGCTTCTCTCTTTTTCTACTGGTAAACATTACCATAAAACAAATAAATCATTCTTCAAGTGGCAACACTACACTCCAGCAGTCCAGCTTCACAATCCTAATAATTAACTATATTATTATGTTATGTACAGGAAAAGAAGCCCCCCTCCACTCACATGTTCAATTATCTGTAGAATCATTGTTCTTAGTCTGCTCAGGTACTATTTTCTAACTCAATAATTGAGTAAGTGGCTGTTTGTTTTTTTCATTATAAGATTTATTGTCTATTATATTTTAAATTAAGATAAATCAGTGTGTTTGTTTTTCCAACTTATGTATTATTTTAAGGTATATATGTCTTTTAGAAAAAGCAAATTTTTTTGACTTTTATCTTATTAAAAAAGTGTTCTAGTAGAGTCTTTTTTAGTAAATATCTAAAAATGTCCTATAACAATTCATATATTTTCAATTTTATCCGTATATAATAAAACCTTAAAAATCAATTTTTCAAAAATTCATAATTTTGAAGAAACCCTAACACAATCTAATCAATTTTACATTTGTAATAAGTCATCCAAAATGAAAAAAATAAACATATCATAATATCGGTAATTTATAAGACTTATCCATATATCTAAAAAAAAAAATAAATTCTTATAAGGTTTTAGATAAAAAAAAAAACAATTAACCCTAAGTATATAGGAAAGAAATTATGTTTGTGGTTGTTGATGATCTTCTCTTGGTGGGTTTGTATTGTAGCTGTGGTGTGCAGACTTGTTTGTATACAGGAATTGTGTATAGCTCTCCCACTCTGTCCTCAGCAATTGGTGATCTCACCCCAGCTTTTACTTTCATTCTTGCCATATTTTCAGGGTGAGGTTCTTCTCTGTTTTCTCATTTTACAAATTTCTGAAAAATTAGTCACCAGTGAATGTGATTCCTGTAGAGATAGACTCTGTCTTTCATCAATGATACAACAATTTTCTCTGCAAGGGTAACAATAAACTTCAACCTAGTATTTTGTTTTAGGAAATCAGCAAAATGTTGATTCATTGTAATATTATGGTGCCTTTTCAGCATGGAAAAGCTAGATTTGAGAGTTAAAAGCAGTCTAGCCAAGTCAATCGGCACCATTGTATCGATTGCAGGAGCATTAACTGTGACATTGTACAAGGGTCCAGCAATTTTGATTACTTCATATTCACATAACAAACTTCAATTGTTGCAAACAAATTGGGTCATTGGTGCTCTTCTCCTTACAGTTGCTTACTTTTTCCTATCATTATTGTACATTGTTCAGGTAAATTTTAACAGAACATCTAAATTACTAGCTTTCGTGTTCTCGTTACAGGCCATTAATTACCTGCTGTTATTCTGACTTTAAAAAGAAACCGTTTTGCATATCTAGACCTGGATTATCAAGGACTACCCTGAAGAGCTTATGGTAACATTCATTTGTTGCATTTTTGTGACCATCCAATCTGCCATAGTTGCTCTGATTGCGGAGAGTGACCCAATTGCTTGGAAATTAAAGCCAGATATAGAGCTGATAGCTATTGGATACTCGGTAAGCATGCATAAACAGGACTAGAGCAACTTGATTGATTATACAACTTTGTAATAATTTGATCGATCTACTGATGAATCTTCTCTAGGCAGTTTTTGCTGTAGCAGTTCGAAGTCTTGTTCATACATGGTCATGTCACAAGAAGGGACCTGTCTATACTTGCATGTTTAAGCCGCTTGGAATAGTCATTGCAATTGCGATGGGGGTTACTTTTCTTCGGGATACTCTTTATCTTGGAAGGTATATATATAATTCTTTCTTTAACCGATATTTCTTTGATGGTTGCATGTGACATGGTATATAGACATCATTAATTAGTCTCAAAAGCTAAACAAATAAACTGTAATTGCAACCAATGATTTATATTAACATGGTTGAATGATCTTATTTTGCTCTGCAGTATTGTTGGAGCAGCTGTTATTGCTTTTGGGTTTTATTCAGTGATTTGGGGTCAAGCTCAAGAGGAGAAGATGGTTGATGACGAAGCGGTATTCAACAACATCAAGTCATCATCTCTTAAGTCTCCTCTCCTAAAAAACAAGAGCATGGAAATATAGCTGTTTTTTATATAGAATTGTAGACTCTTTGATAAAGCTTTCAGATGCCTCGTGTATCTATCTAGCTAGGAAAAAAGTAGTGAAACTTGGTGTAGTTAATATGGCAATACATTTTGCATTCTTGGTGTATAATATGAGTCTTAGTAGTACTTGAAGATGTTATAAGTACGGAACCCACATTCTCTACATTGGTATGATATTGTCCGCTTTGGGCCTAAACCCGCACGGATTTGCTCTTGGGACACTTCCCAAAAGGCCTCATACCAATGAAGGTTGTTTCCATACTTATATACCCAAGATCATCCCCATGTCTAGCTAATGTGGGACTTTGGTTGCACACCCAACAATCCTCCCCTCGAACAAAGGACCATCATTATCTTCACGGTCCGTGCCTCCCCTTAAGCGATCATCCATCCGTCAATGCTAGGTGGGAACCTCCATCGAGGTTACTCCTCTCCACCGCGTCGGAGCACACGCCTTACGTGAAGCACTGGAGCATTTCCTGCCTCGAGAGCTAACATCACGGACCCATCGCGAGCTACCTGGGCCCACCATCTCCTGATTTGGTTTGAGGCTACGTCTGGCCAAGTCTGGGGCACGGTTCTGATACCACTTGTTATAAGTACGGAACCCACATTCTCCACATTGGTATGATATTGTCCGCTTTAGGACCTAAGCCCACACGGATTTGCTCTTGGGACACTTCCCAAAAGGCCTCATACCAATGAAGGTGGTTTCCATACTCATATACCCAAGATCATCCACATGTCTAGCCAATGTGGGACATTGGTTGCACACCCAACAGAAGATGTATGAATTAGTTCAGTATCATTGTTACTCAATAAGGGTGCGTTTGGTATGGGGACGGGACGGGACTGGATTGGACAGGACAAGACAATACAAGACAGTTGTTCCATGATGTGTGTGGAATGTCTGGAACAGGACTGTGGACTGTACTGTTATGCGTTTGGTAGAGCTGAGACATGACGGGACAAAAAGTTCAAATGACCAGGGTGCCCTCTTTGTTCTATCTAATATTAAAAAATATATTGAACAATTTTTATATATCGTATTTAACAATGTTAAATAAATATTGTAATTGAAATATATTATAATATTTAATAAAAACAAGAGGTTTAAATGACCTCTTGTTTTCAATTACAATATTATTATATTTAACACAAACAGTAATATTGTAATTGAAATATATCATAATTATTTAATAATATTATATATTAATATTTAATATTATATATATTATATATTATATATATATGATATATTATATCATTATATATAATAATATATAAGATATATATACATATAAAAAATATAATATTATATATTAATAATATATATTGTATATTATATATATGTATCCTAACTATATAATAATATAATATATATATGATGTATATTATTAAAAAATATATTATTATATATAATAATATTTAATAATATATATAAAAATTATAATTACATAAATAATATTATATATATATATATTATAATATTATATATAATAATATATAATATATCAAATATAATATATTATTATATAATAATATTTAATAATAAATATAAATTATAATTACATATATAATATTATATATATATATTATAAAATTATATATAATAATATATAATAATATATACTACATCATATATATATATATATATAATATATATATATATATATATATATATATACATAGGATATATATCATATATAATGTATTATATATTATATATATATATATTAATATATAATATAGTATATATATATGTAAGATATATATCATATATATATTAATATATATATATATGATATAGTATATAATATTAAATATTATTATGTATATATAATATATATAATATATTATATATAATTTTATATAATATATATTTATATTAAAATTAATTATAATTTATATATATTATTAATATATATATATAATATAATATATTGGATATGTTTGTAATTGTTTAAACATTTGAAGGGTATATTGGTCTTTTTGACACTTGTCCCATGTCATGGGACAAGTTGTCCTAGGGTCTTGGGTGAGACAATATTTTGTGATTTTTGTCCCACCTTGCCCCGTTCTGTCCCATGCTAAGGTCGCGCTAAACGTGGGACAAGAACAAGTTGTCCTACCTTGTCCTGTCTTGTCCCGCGTACCAAACACACCCTAATGTAAGACTTGAATGACTCTCTGTAATCTGCATCTTTACGATACTTATCTTAAAATTAAAAAGAACTTTTTTTTTCTTGGTATAATATATAAGAGAGAAAATAAAAAGTAGTCATCCAAAACATTAGAATTTCGTTTTTAACCACATACGAAAGTTTAATTGCTAATAACCACAGTTTTGAGAAATTACATAAATACCCACATTTAAATACCACAAAAACAAAAAACAAAAGTAAGAGAAATTTGGAACAGTCGAGAAAGAGAGAAAAGAGAGAAAGAGGCGTTGTCGTCGAGAGAGAAGAGAGAGAGAGATGCAACATCGATGGGAGAGAAGAGGGCGTCGTTGTCGTCGCTGGAGCAGTAGGAAGAGAAGAGGTCGCTTTCACATCCTGGAGACGAACCCACCATTCGCTGGAGATGAATCCACCATTCTCTTCCCACTTAACATTTTTTTTATTGCGATTTCATGTTAAGAACATGTTTAGGGAAAAATAAATGTTGAAATGTCTCAATTTTGTGGGTTGATTGGGTTGAGGTATGGTATTTTGGATGATTTGAGACTGGATGTTAGAGCTTGGTTTGAAAAAAAAACTTGAAAAATGTGAAATCTTTGAAAAACTTGAAATATTTTACGAAAACTTAAAATCATGCTTTAAATCTCTGGCATAAAACTTGAAATCTTCTAAAAAAACTTGAAATCTTACCTTGAAAACTTGAAATATGAGATCTTTCAAAAAAAAAAAAACTTGAAATCTTTCAAAAAAACTTGAAATCTTTCAAAAAAGCATGAAATCTTCAAAACATTTCAAGTTTTTTTTTAAGATTTTACGTTTTCTGTAAAATTTTTGAGTTTTTATAGAAGATTTCAAGTATATACAGAAGATTTCAAGTTTTCGAACCAATGAAACTTGAAATTTTATGGAAAAAACTTGAAACCTTATTTAATTCGATACTTCACAAAACACACTCAAAAGTGATGCAATAACGCTAAAACCATGCTAAAATCATCTTCTAGTTGGTTGATTTGCAGGAAAAATAATCAAAATTTGATGAGAAAGAATGAAGAGAGAAGAAGGAAGAAGACGGTAGAAAAAAAACAAAAGAAAATAGAAAAATTGATGATGGGGGTATTTTTGTAATTTATAGATATACACTGATTTTTTTTTAAAAAATGTGGTTATTAATAATTAAACTTTCGTATGTGGTTAAAAACGAATTTCACATGATAGATGTGGTCACTTTTAGCAATTTCCACAATATGTAACTCCTCAAGCCCTCTTTTGGTTGCCCAGCAGAATATAACTCCTAAAGTCTTCCATTTGATGTCTTAAGCATCAATGTAAATCTTGGCATTCTTACGCAGAGTGGAACGGAACTCACATTCATGCAAAACACAAGATTTTCTTTGATCTATAATTCCGTAGAAAATAGAAAAATGAGAGATAATATTGAGAAAACTCAATAAGTTTTTTTTTATTCATCAAAGTCCAAATTCCAAAAACCATAATACAAACTATTAAATAGTCAAAGTAATTCAAATCCACCAGAACTCGAAATAACCTAGATTACTGAACAAGAAAAGAATCCTAAAAATTCTAAACAAAAATCTTAAGAATCCTAAGTAAAAAGGAAAACAAAATCCTAAGAATCCTAAGTAAAAAGGAAACAAATAAAATCCTAAGAAAACAAAAAGGAGATAAAAATCCTAAGTTGCACAAGAAACTAAAGTCTTCGCGCAACAAGTTAGATGACCGAATTTGGATATGTTTTGATCTGTTACAAAGGACTGAGTCTTCAAAACATATGTAGGGAACTTCTTGGGCTTTCCAAAAATATATTATAATAGACGATCCGACCCCATATACCATCTATAGAGGCCCACAAAGTTCAGCCTGGATTTGGTTGGCCCACGCGACCAAAATACGAATTCGTCACCCGCTCCGCATCACATTCACAAAGAATTCGATACCAAGAACTATCTTGAAGTCATTTAGGAAACATTTATTCCTAGTCGGCAAACCCACAACACACTCTCCCGAAAAGTGTGCCCATACAACATCACTGCCCATGGCCATGCACCAACAACATCCCTTGTATTTGACAAATGCTTAAGGCCATGCCATCCAACATGTCTTGTTTCGGACTTGATGCCTCCTTACCAAACCCATCATAGGCACCACTGCCTATGGGCTGCAATGGTGCCTTTTAAAGCATCAGCATCTATGCTAAGGCCCAAGTCACTAGGTTTTCCCCAAGATCACCATCCAAAAAATAGTTGTTTTGAGTATTAAAATTAGGGATGACAATTTGACCTGCACCCTCTGGCACTCGCCCGAACCCAACCCTGGAGGGTGGGTTTTGGGTGGAGAATTTACGACCCGTGAATCCGTGAACCCCTTTTAAATAAAAGCCCGACCGGTGCGGATGCGGATGCCGGGTGCGGGCGAAGAAAACCGACCCGCGGGTGAACCCGTGAACCCATATGAGTAAAATATAATGTATTTGAAACTATGTGTCCTATGTCGTTTTGATTAAGAAAATAAAATAAAAGTTAAAAGTCAAAAAATGAAAGTTTTTTTTTTGAAAGTTAAAATGTTGTCATCATAATGAAATCGTACAAAGTGAAAAGCAAGATTACATCTACGGTTAAAGGTTACACTTATTTAGAAACCTATTCTCCAAATTCTTTCCGGTGGAAACATGCTGCTGCAAACATGAATGAAACAACAGAGAGTTGCTATTTCATATGTTACATTTTCAGAAAAATAACATCAACATTTGATTTGATTATCATCATCATATCATGGAGATGTAACATGGCTGCGTAGTCTGCTGGATCGCCTTAATGAATTTATAGATTATGTACTTAACTACTTATGGATTAGGAAGTAAGAACTCTTAAATTATGGACTTTTGAATTGTTTTTGGTCATTTTATTTTTTTGGTTGTTATTGTTTTGTAAATGTATCTAGTAGGGAATTAAATATGGAAATTCAGTTCAATTAATCAAGTATAAAGCCGGTGATTAGTGATTACATGTGGAAATTTACAAGTGACAAATCACGGGTTCGTGGGTTGCGGGTTTGTGGGTACCCTGCGGGTGAAGCATCCACTCGTGAACCCGCATTGGTTCGCGGGTGAGGGTATGGGTACAGCCTAAACCCGGGGGTGCAAACTCGTACCCGAACTTGATTACCTACTAGGGTTCGCGGCGGGCGTGGGTGAGGTAAATTTTCCCAGGTGTGGGTGTGGATTTCGTAAAACCCATCCGAACCCGACCTGTTGCCATCCCTAATTAAAATGTTCGGGGCTGCAAGCTATCAAAAAAAAAAAATTATTGCAACAATTGCATTTGTTGATTCTCAATTGGTGTCCCTACCACACTACAGTTGTTTCTTCATTACATAGTCTAAAAAACAACTTTTTAATTTGATACATACAAGTTTTAAAGAAAAGATCATCAGGGAAAAAGAAGATGATGAGTGTTGGAGTAACAACAGTGATGGTAGCAGTGGAGTTGTTGGATGTAGGATTGACTACTGTAAGTAAAGTAGCCATGAATGGAGGCATGAATCACTTTGTCTTTGTTCTTTACTCTAATGGATTTGCAGCCATCTTGAACACTGATTGATTACTTCCTCTGTGAAAATCATTGTAGCTCGGGTGGTTGTTATATATATATATATATATATATATATATACTGTAAATAGAAGATCAATATATATGAAGAATTCAAATGAGTTATTGCCATATCTGTATAAATAATGATTTCATTATCCCTTTTTCAGTTTCCGAGCAACCATCTCCGGTCAGGGAAGGTCAAATTTCAGTTCAAACTTTATTTTCAGAATTGAATCACATCACAGCTAGAAGAAGGTCTCAGTCAATTTTTATTTTTGTTCAACCTTTAATTAGCCTCTCAAAAGCATTATTAGTGTCAACAAAACCACCTACTTCAAAATTATTACTTAGGCTATGTTTGAGATTGCTTTTACTTGGGAAATAATCACTCATTTCTCAAGTTTTGAGCAAATGGGTGTTTGGTAAACTTTCCAAAAGTAACTTATGTTTCAATTTGCTTCTCCCATAATCAGCTTTTGGGAAGTTGGGTGAGGGTTACTTTTGGGAGCAGAAACTAACTTATTATTTATGTAATGTCTAGAATACCCCCACTATTTTCAGAAAAGACAATATTACTCTTATATTTAATAATATAATAAAAAAAAATAAAAAGTTAAAATATGAAAATATTAAAAAAAAAAATTGATCGAGATTGGGCCACCACCAGAATCCCTCCCTAGCCACCACCTCCACCGACGCCGCCTCGCCTCCCTCGCAGTCACCGCCGTCGTGCGACAGGACACCATCTGCTCCAGGTCGCCGACCTAGCCAAGCCGACCTTCTCTCCCAGATCTCCCCCGCCGTTGAGTCTCCGACGCGCCCGATCATCTTCGCCTCTGGTTTCACCTCCGCCGGCTGCAGGTTCGATTTCCTGGTGAAAAGCGTCACCGTTCGACTGCAGTGGTTCTCTGCGAACTGAACAAAGGAGATGGGTGGATCGGTCGACCTCCAACGAGCATGTGCGACGTTGAACGAGCTGCGGTTAGGCATGGGTCGGCGACGGGTAGGGTTTCAAGAAAAAACGGGTCGAAGTCACGGGCCGGGTATGTTTGGGCCTCTGGTCTGCAATGAGTCCATTTCCCCAAAGCTATTTGAAAAGCCCAAAATTGCTTAGCAATGTGAATACAACATTGAAATAATGTCTATTTTCGTCATTTCATCAAATAAATATTCTATCTTTCCAAAAGTAAAACAATTTTAAAATTTAGTTTACCAAACACCTACCCATTTTTTTGTCAAGCTAATTATTTCTAAAGTTTAGTTATAAGTGGATTTTATTTTAAGCAAAACAATTCCAAACATAACCTTAGTTTGGTTGGTTACGTGGTTTTATTCGCCAGATAATTGAATCTTGGAAGTAGAGTCAGCCACACATTTATAACCTTGTAAGTCAACTCGTGACGTGTGCATGGGAATATCACAAGTCCACTCGGGATCAAAATATATATTAAGAAAATGTATAGATTAATACATAATTTTGTTATAGGGTTTATAACAAAAATAAGAAATTTTTCTTCTTCTACTTCCTCCTCCTCTGGATACTACAGTAAAACAAACACTACTGTAAAATAAACATTTGGAGACTCACACACATATATCAGAGTGTTTAAATATTTTTCTTCTTCTACTTCCTCCTCCTCTGGATACTACAGTAAAACAAACACTACTGTAAAATAAACATTTGGAAACTCACACACATATGTATTAGAGTGTTTAAATATTACTGTTGAATTTGATGCCTTTTATTTGTTCAAATTTTTATATTTGAGATTAACGATATGGTATTTGAGATTGAATGAAAATGACCAGCCGTGAGCCGATCAAACGTCGAATCAGCCGCCCTACTACTATACTCTTTTTGGTTCTATAAGTAACCTCTCTCATGCATGTACATTGAACAGCAGGAGGAGGAGATGATGACCTATCAAAACCCACCACCATAAATAATAATATATACATCACAGCATGCACAAGCACACCACACAGCACCCAGAGAGCTGCTTTGATTATTACATTATTTACGATTTACCATTCCATCAAAAATCAAAAGACGTTTCAGTGTTTTGTTGGGTTTGGTTTCATTTGTCATCCTATTATTAAAAGACCAATGATGCAAATTAGAAATTACGCATCTTAAAAACTCTAACCAACACATATTTCGCCTAACAAATAATGCAACGAAATATATAAATGGTGAAGGTGGATATTATTCATATATCAAAAAGATAAGTTATAAAAAAGTGATGTAAGGCTAATCTATTTTGCTTTTCTTTATATATATATATATATATATATATATATATATATATATATATATGAGGAAATTGCAAGAAATGCTCATAAATATATGAGTTTATTGTTTTTAGCCAAATATATATTTTTGATTATATTTATCATTTTTATGCTTGAACTTCCAAATATAGCCTTATTTTGTCTTTACTTCCTTCAATATTTCCTCCCAAAAATAAGTTCTCTTATTTCCAAATCCCTCCAATTTGTTTTCCACCCAAAACATACACTCTCTCTCCCTCTCTCTCACGAAATTTTTAGCTCACTCTCCCTCTCTCTCACGAAATTTTTCAGATCTCTCTCTCTCTCTCTCACGAAAACATACACTCTTTTACTGTTGAAATCTTCAATCTCGGTCTCACGAAATCTTCAATCTTGGCAAGACGAAGTCTCAATCTCGGTCTCACGAAATTTCTGGGCAAGAAGCTGAAATTTTGTGGGCAAGAAACTGAAATTTATGGGCAAGAAGCTGAAATTTCTGGGCAAAAACACCACCATTCGAAGCTGAAATTTCTGGGCAAAAACACCACCATCTGAAGCTGAAATTTCTGGGCAAAGACACCACCATTCGAAGCTGAAATTTCTGGGCAAAAACACCACCATCCGAAGCTGAAATTTCTGGGCAAAGACACCACCATCCGAAGCCAAACAACGTTTTTCAACAGTATGTATCTCTTACCCACTTGTTTTTTACAAGGATCATTATGTTTGATATGAAGATAAAGAGATCGGTTTCAATTTAGAGTGAAACCAGTTGCTGTGATATTTTGTTCCCAAGTTACATGCTAGTTTATGTTAAAGTTACATGCTAGTGTATTTGTAAGTTACATGATAGTGTATTTGATAGTGTATTTGTAAGTTACATGATAGTGTATTTGTAAGTTACATGCTAGTGTATTTGTAAGTTTAGAGCGAAACCTACTACTGTGATATTTTGTTTCCAGGTTACATGCTAGTGTATTTGTAAGTTACATGATAGTGTATTTAGTAAGTTACATGCTAGTGTATTTGTAAGTTTAGAGCGAAACCTACTACTCTGATATTTTGTTCCCAGGTTACATGCTAGTGTATTTGTAAGTTACATGCTAGTGTATTTTTAAGTTACATGATAGTGTATTTGTAAGTTACATGATAGTGTATTTGTAAGTTACATGATATTGTATTTAAAGTTACATGCCAGTTTATTTTAAAGTTACATGATAGTGTATTTGTAATTTTTTGTACCCATGTTACATGCCATCAGTTATTGTTTTGTTACATGTCAGTTCCCAGCCAGTTTAAATGTTTCATGTAAATACTTGACATGCAGGAATATAGGTGCAAAGAAATTGGTCATCCATCACGGTGGAAGTTGGGCGGCCAATTGTTACGAGGGTGGTATGACAAAGTGGGTCCATGCAAGAAAGATCTTAAGCGAACGTTGCATATGTATGCTTTAAAGGAGCAATTTGAAGTCCGGATTAGAAGATCTAGCAATGATGTTGTAATTCTTATATTTTGTATTTTAGATTTTATTAAGTAAGATCTAGCAATGATTCAAGTATTTTTAAAGACTGAAGTTACATACCAGTATTTTTAAAGACTGGAAACAAATTTCAGTATTTTTACATGATGCAAGTTACATGCCAGTGCATTTTGAAATTACATGCCAGTGCAGTTACAAGTTACATGCCAGTGCTCAACAGTTTAAAGACTGAAAACAAATTCCAGTATTTTTACATGATGCAAGTTACATGCCAGTGCATTTTGAAGTTACATGCCAGTGCAATTACAAGTTACATGCCAGTGTTCAACAGTTTAAAGACTGAAAACAAATTTCAGTATTTATACATGATGCAAGTTACATGCCAGTGCATTTTGAAGTTACATGTCAGTGCAATTACAAGTTACATGCCAGTGTTCAACAGTTTAAAGACTGAAAACAAATTCAGTATTTTTACATGATGCAAGTTACATGCCAGTGCATTTTGAAGTTACATGCCAGTGCAATTACAAGTTACATGCAGTGTTCAACAGTTTAAAGACTGAAAACAAATTCCAGTATTTTTACATGATGCAAGTTACATGCCAATGCATTTTGAAGTTACATGCCAGTGCAATTACAAGTTACATGCCAGTGTTCAACAGTTTAAAGACTGAAAACAAATTTCAGTATTTTTACATGATGCAAGTTACATGCCAGTGCATTTTGAAGTTACATGCCAGTGCAATTACAAGTTACATGCCAGTGTTCAACAGTTTAAAGATTGAAAACAAATTCCAGTATTTTTACATGATGCAAGTTACATGCCAGTGCATTTTAAAGTTACATGCCAGTGCAATTACAAGTTACATGCCAGTATTCAACAGTTTAAAGACTGAAAACAAATTCCAGTATTTTTACATGATGCAAATTACATGCCAGTGCATTTTGAAGTTACATGCTAGTGCAATTACAAGTTACATGCCAGTGTTCAACAGTTTAAAGACTGAAAACAAATTCCATTATTTTTACATGCTAAAAGTTACATGTTAGTGCATTTTGAAGTTACATGCCAGTGCAATTTGAAGTTACATGCTAATTAAAATTCATTTTCACAGTTGAAAGACATTCCAGTATTATTACATGCTAGAAGTTACATGTTAGTGCATTTTAAAGTTACATGCCAGTGCAATTTGAAGTTACATGCCAGTTACAATTCATTTTCACACTTGAAAGACATTCCAGTATTGTTACATGTTAGAAGTTACATGTTAGTGCATTTTGAAGTTACATGTCAGTGCAACTTGAAGTTACATGTCAGTGCAACTTGAAGTTACATGCTAGAAGTTATCAAAAACCACAAGTTCATACAAAGTTATCAATCTACCGGTACATTGTTTACAAAAATTTCTAGTGCCATATCATTCATAAACCCGGGGACGTTTTTGGTTCCCTATCCCTAAAAACAACGATAACGCATCAACATCTCTACGTATTGTCAAATGAAGACACCACAACTAAAGCAAAAATTATACGTATATTAGGAACATATGTACAAGGTTAATGTCAACTACAGCAAATAATAATAATAATCAAGTCATTTGGCAATACAAGACCGTGTCTTCTTCACGGTTGTACTTTCTACACGGCTACACTGCATTATTTACAACTTCAATGAGACAATTTTTTTTTGAAACAAAGAAGCTTCATTTAACCAAGAAACCGAGAACAATTGTGTAAGTCACTGTTGGCTAACAAGAACACCCAAGCAAGGAAATCGGCTACCCAAACACCTGAGCAAATGCTGTTAACAGCATACCTAGCAACAGAATGAGCAACACTGTTGCAAGCTCTTGGAATAAAATCAAACGAAACAATATTAGAAGTTCTTTTCATAGCCAAAATATCGAAAATGATATTGAAATAGACATTTACACAAACAGTTTATACTCATAAATTAAGTATAAAAATAACCTCATAATTCATATACAAAATCTCACAAATTAAGGCTAAAATCAAAATCAAGAGTTTGCAAAATTACCAGACCTGAGACCAGAGGTGTGCGACGGCGACGGCGAGAGGTGCGCGACGGCCAGCAGGGGTGTGCGACGGCGAGATGTGTTCGACGACGAGAGGTGCGCGACGGCCAGCAGAAGAGTGAGACGGCGAGAGGTGCGCGACGGCCAGAGGAACGACAGCAGAGGTGCGCGACGGCGAGAGGTGCGCGATGGCCAGCAGAGGTGTGCGACGACGAGATGTGTTCGACGACGAGAGGTGCGCGACGGCCAGCAGAAGAGTGAGACGGCAAGAGGTGTGCGACGGCCAGAGGAACGACAGCAGAGGTGCGCGACGGCAAGAGGTGCGCGACAGCAGAAACGACGGCTAAAACAGGAACTACGTCGACAACAGGAACGACAGCGACAACAGCAGGAACGACGGCGACGGCGAGCGGCAACTTCTATTCCTCCTCTCTCTTTCTTGATTTTTACTTAGATATTCCTTAACCCTAACAAAAAACAATTGATAGCAATAACTCGTTTTCACCACTATTTAACTTCATTTTTTTTAATTTCAAATTTAACTCTTTTTTTTTTCAAATTTCAAATTTAGGGGCTTTTATGTCCAAAACGGGTCAAAAGTGACGAAATCAATAAAAAATAAATTTATGGCTAAAAACAATAAACTCATAAATTTTTTGGCTCTTTATGAATTCACCCCTATATATATATAAATGGTTAAATGAGTTTTTACAAAGCGAAGCCATGAATACGGGTTTGGGCCTGGCAAGTTAGTTGATTGTCGCTGACAAGCCCGGGCACATCACGACAACATACTGACGTGCCATTTTCAAGAGTAGTAATTTACATATATGCGATGTGAATGCTTACAAAGTCCACCCACAGTTATAGATTTGGGCAGAAAATCTGAAAATCCCAGCCCAGAGATTCGGTTATGGCCCAAGACTTGATGGTTGTTTCTCGGGTTCGAGTGATTTTTAATTTTTTTTATCAAATCTTAAAAGAGATTCGGTTATGTGTGTGGGTCGAAATCGAATAGGCCCACACAGCCTGTTGAATTGGTCAAACCTGTTGACTAGCCTTCTTCAAAAATAACCTGCAAAACAAAGATGAAAACAACAACAAAGACAGAAAAAAAGAAAAGAAACGATGGTCGAGGCGATTTAAGCCTTAGGTGCGCTTGGGCTGAGCGTTTCTGGTAAGAAATATCTGGAAAATATTATAAGAAGGTTTCGGTGGCCGGAGAGATGATTTTGATAAAACTTCAGCTAGCTAGACAGTGTGAAGGAGAGAGTGAAAGTCATGATCCTTTTCTTCGAGAAGAAATGATCTATTTATAGATTTCCTGGACCACTAGCACATTCGAGTGCTGTTGGGAAATATCCCTCAAATCTTTCCCTGATTTCACGAGATCACGATGTGATCTTATCAGTTCAAACGAATCCAAGCAAATAAAGATAAATAAGAAAAGACTGCAGTGAGTTTAAAATCCAGAGACCAAGTCAACTGCAATCTTGATACAGCAAATTGGGTTGACCCGGGTGAATTGGACCTGATATGTTCTTGCAAGATTATCAACGGGCTTTGGACATTAGGCCCAGAAGCTATATTTTGGCTACCACAATTTATCACCCACTCTCTAAGAGGTCTTTGATTTAGGGAGTGCAATCCGAGTCGAGTCGACCACAGATTCGACATCATGTCAAATAGAAAAATCGACAAGATCCTCAACTTCGACGAGGTGTCAATTGCTTCAAGGGTCATGAGAAGTTCAACCGGTGGGTTTGAAGCAGTTCAGCTTCTAGAGCTGACGTGGTACCCATCTTTTTGGCGCGATTTCAAATTTTGGGCACACTTATCGAAGATATTAAATTTCAAACCAACTCTTGCAGTTACCTTGGTTAGCCAGTTCTCATAGTGGTAACGACATGTGGCGACATGGGTTAAAACGTGAGTTTATATAAACACAAACCCATTCCACTAAGTCTCTTACTTCATCGCTTCGAGTTCTCTCAAAGAAAATTCTCTCTTTTCCAGAAATTTGCAAGCTTCACCAGAGACATTTTTCTATCAGTTTTCAAATTCAAACTTCGAGGTAAGCAAAACTTTCTTTTTTCTTTTGATCTTGCTTGCAAAAGACTTGATTTTTGCTGCATATAATAATTATTGAAGTAATACCCAAAATCTATTTTCCTGCTTTGTTCTTCGTGTTTTGATAAGGAACTCGTTTTGGTAATGGATTTGATCCATTTTGGGTGTTGTTTTGCGAGACTTATCTATTTGTAAATTGCTATTGTTGTCGTTTTCGCTCGGTCGAGATTTTTAGTCGATCGACTTAGTTTAACTAAGATTATGATAGATCCACGAAAACTCTGGGTTTATAGAATATATAAAAACCCTAGGTTTTGATCTTTAGACCTTAAGTTGTGATTTTAGATTTTGGTTTGTGCTTGACTCTTGCATTGTATTCATTTGTTTTTGGAGATATGTCGAACGAGTGTACGACCTCGGAACCAGTCATTTCCTAGACAACTAGTGATTCAAGAGGCGAAGTCGAAAAGGGTGTCGAGGTGGAATCCATAGGCATCGAATGACGGATTACATTAGTGAAACCCACAAAAGTAGTCATAGACAAGTCCAGAGTGCTAGAGACATGAGTTGTGCGCGCAGTCGCATAAAGAGTCGAACACCCAGAGTACATAGACGTTGAGGAACCATCGTGTTCCAGTCGACCATTAGGAATTTTAGCTGGTGATAATCAAGGAAGCGTATTTTTTGGTGACGATATGGATAATATCAGGATGATCTATGGGATCCCAGACCCTGTCGTTCTCAGTGCTGCTAAAGACCACGAGCGAGCCGACTGAGACATCCCCGGATGGACTTGTTTCTACGAGTATAACTTCCGCCATAGTTTTAGGTTTCATGTCCCCTCTTTGGCTCGATAGCTTTTAGTGTATTACGATATAGCTCTTGGCTAGTTGATGCCAAACAATTGGAGAATACTCATAAGTCTCACCGTCTTGCTTGAGAAATATAATTTGCAATTTGGGTTGGGTTCGCTCTTGCACAACTACTACCTGAAGGAACATGTGCATGAGAAAGGTCGATACTCGTTGATATTGAGGTCGAATGCAACACAACATATAACAGACCTCAAGACAAACGACCAGAGATGGAAATACATTTTTTTTGTAAAGGGTCCACTGATTGATGGCCCCTTTGGAAACGAGAACTACGTCTACCGAAGGGTATGGAATCATGATAACCGCTCATTCTGTCGTTAAGGAATTGCGGATCCCAAAAAGATATTTCTAAAAAGTCCTACGCAATGTGCTCTATAGTTATGAAAACTAGTAAAGCGGCAAGTGAGAGTATCGTTCCACAGGGAGGTGGGATTCATCGACCGTCTCTAGTTCTAGTTATACAACACGCCGAGCGAACTCATGTGTTGCATGTGCGGAAAAGTAAATAATAATATAACTAAATAAATTACATAGATAATAAATACATGGATATGATGAAATGGAGAGATGCATGAAACATGGATACGCTGGGGAAATGACTCAACTGTGACAATCCTCCTAATTAAGCACTAGACTCACTTAGTCCCTCAAATGTGCAAGTATATCATAGGCTCGTGTCCCCTAAATTGATCTCTAATCTCTCTCGATATCTTAGAGATCACATGCACACAAATCATAGATTCATTAAGTATCGTGACACACACAAAAGAGCCATGTACGCCAGCCTAGTGATACTCTCACTTTCTGATCATATACACAGGTTATTTCGTTGGGCATGTAATGCGCAACCGCGTGGGCCATACTACAGCCAATAATTCATCCACTCGGCTAACCAAATACGGGATGGCAGCCAAGTGAAAGCATTAAGAATATGAAATACCCATACAACACGTATGTTATATGCTCGTGTCCCCTTAATTAATCTCTACCCTCTCTCGAGTGCATAGAGATTGCATCCATGCAAAAGCATGAATCCATTAAGGACGGTGAGACACACACACGAGCTCTACACGCCAGCCTAGTGATCTCTCAGCTTACTGGTCAAATGTAGAGGATACCACGATGAGCATGTTAATGCGAACCACGCGATACATAACACACAGCCTAAATATCATTCACAAGGTGGCTAACCTAGTGAAAGCATTAAGCAATGAAATACCCCTATCACGAGCACAAGAGGAATTCGGTTTGTCTTTACTACTAAGTCAAGGATTTGGTTTCATCAATCTCCCTAGGATGGCAAAAAATGGAAACATGTTCACCCAACACTAATATGCAATAAGTTGGTTGTTTAACATTAAGGACATTTAATTTAAGTTAGGGGTATATCCTTTTGACTTAGGAATTATCCCAAAATCAATTCATCACCCAATCCGGCCAATGATGGATAATTGTGTCTTAAAAAGACCCATTAAGCACAAAGATGTGAACCAAAGCCAATTTAGCAACTAAATGCCTGAACTGAAACCTTTTCTACTCTTTGGGGCTAAAATCCCTAACACTAAAATTATTCAATACATGGTATTTTGGTCATCCATTAACATAAAAACACTCATGAGAAGCTAAATTACTCTACTCCTACATTAAATTACTCTACTCCTAATCCCAATCATGCATACATATCAATTTTGACCCTCCACACATATGGATATCACAATAAGAGTTTAAATCATATATAAAGCAAAGAGTAAAACAAAACCCAAACAAATATAAGAACAATCATACATATATTGGCACAAGTGTATGTTTACCATATTCCCAAATTGGTGATTACATCAAAGAAAATAAGTTATACAAAAAGAAATGAGTTTAAAGGAGACAACCCTTGAAGAAAACTCCTCCAAGCCCTCCTTGATTTCCTAGCTCGTTTTTGGTCCTAAGACTACTTTTTTCTTCTTGTAAACTACTCTAAGATGGTGAAAGATAGTCTAAAATGAGGTGGTGGATGTGTATGGTGAGCTCCCATGGAGGCAAAACCTCCATGGGAGCTTGTTCTCTCACTTAATTTGTGAAGAAGATGAAGAAAAGAGAAGAAAATGTAAGAGAGAAGAGAGAAAACGTGAGAGAGGGAGAGAGGTCTGTGAAAAGCTTAGAGAAAATGGGGTATTTATAGAGCTTGGAAGTTAGGGTATGAAATGGGGTGTGAAAGGATAAGTTTGCCCCTCAAAAATGGGCTAAAAGTTGGTTGAAAACAGGGGGTCGTGGGTGGCGTCATCTAGCTCTCCCGCAACAGTGCAAAAATGACACCTTCTGCCCCAAATTTCGCAGGTCAGCTCGCGGGTCAGTTTTCTGCTGTGCGCATCGTTACGAAAACGGACATAACTTCCTCAACAGGCCTCAGAATCACGATCTTGTAAAAAGCGTTGGAAATTAGACTTCTGGGGATTTCCAAAAATAGGTAATGAACAACATAGTTCATTCTGAGGAGGGAGATATGACCCCGAAAGTTGAGTGTACTGTACGAACAATTCCAATTTCAGCCCTTCTAACCTCCAAAACTCTTCAATTAAGCTCAACACCTTCTTTTGAGGGATATATCCTACACAAAGCTCACAAAAGACATTATATACAATATTACGCTCGAAAACGAAAGCAAACGATAGGAAATGGGGACCTTAAAATGTGTATTTTATGATATTATCAAATCACTATGGTGAGTGTATCCTCTAGTGTCGTTTAGATTGATTTTAGTCTCACTAAGTTTTGACAAGTCTTTGTACTTGTAGAGTTGATAAATGCAGAAAGTAAACCCAAATGCGAGGATGCTGTTGGTCGTACGTAAAAAGTTTTAGCGATTCCTGCTAAGGAGAGAAGTTGGAAAGTGCTGATGGTCGAAGGTAACCTTAGGTATGGAACCATTTGGATTCATTCTACATGGAATGTGCCACGAACGTTTTACCCTTTGATGAAATATTTAATATCGTTCGTGTTGATTGGAAGAGGGTTTGAGATGCTTTGTGGTATCAAATTTTTGACTCATGTAACTGATGCTGAACGTCGTTTCACAGCCAAATCGCTATCAAATATGAAATTCAACATGCCTAACCCCAAAGAGGCACTGCAGATGTAGAAGGAAATAATGGCGAAGAAAAGGGCGGCCACACTTGCCAAGAAAAATAGCGTAGAGGGGGCTGCATCGACGGATAGGTCGATCGTGCCAGTTGTAGAGCAACCCTTAGAGTTATCTCCTGAGATAGACCCTCCAAGGGTGCAAAAGAAAAGGAAGATTGTCGGGGAGAAAGACAAGGGAAAGTCGATCGATGATAGGTCAAAAGAATCATCAACTGAGGTCATTCGGAAGAAACCTGATTTGACCTTGGTGACATTCCCCAAAGGGGTTTCTGTCATTAAGGAGCCAAATAGCTTCTTAAAGAAGTCAAACAACATTCTCTTCACAACTGATGAAGAGTATCTGAAGGGGAGAGAGACAGATGAGTTGATTGAGGGAAGCCTTGTTTCTTCCTTCCAGGTAAGTATATAATTATTACGTTGCCTTTTTTTTATGGTTGTGTCAAATATTAATTAATAACCTTCTTGTGTAGGCTTTCCAGATGCAATTGCTCTTGTAGGATAAGGTTACTACCAGTCGAGAGAAGTGATCGAAGCTACAAAAAGCGAATGACGCTCTCGAGTGGGAACCTGAAACGACCGACAAAGAAAAACAAGAGGTAGAGAAGAGGGCTCAGGCGTTTGATGCGGAGTTGGCCAAATACAAGGAGGTGGTTGCCGATAGGGATCGACAGTTAAAGGAGGCTAACACAAGCCTTGCAGAGAGGGATTAACAGATAGCTGAATTAAATGAGCAGCTCATGAGCATCTCAGTTAAAGTCATGTGTGCTGCCAGAGTCAACCTTTTCAAGCAATATTTAACTGGAGAGCATAAAAATGGGACCCCTATGCTGAGATTGCAGACTGGGAAGAGGCTGAACGACTTGATGCTGAGAAATCTCCTGGTGATGAGCATGTTTGGGGATCCGACAAAGGCTTTGATGATGCTGCTGATGCTGACCCTCCTTTACAAGAAACTGTTGATCTTGATCCTTCTATTCAAGATTCCACATAAGACCAAACCCAACTTTGAAACCGTTTTTTGTATGATCTTTTGAAGATTTATACTTTTTGATGCTCTTTTTCTAACTCAAATGGATAGGTCGATTTGACCTTTTATTATTTATGATCGAGTTATGTTATTTTGCATCGTTTTACTTCTCATACTCGCGTGAGTTAGCTCTGGTCGACATAATATTTATTTGCTTAAAGAATGGTATGTGTTTAACCTTATTAGGTCGATACTGTTGTACAAAGATTTGCGTACATGCGTAAATCAGTTTAGTCGACTTGACAGCCACGTTGATAAATAATCGCTTATTTGCATCCTTTCAGTCGACACGACCGGTATAATATAGATTATCGCTTTCTGGAGTATTTTCAATCGACACGACTGTTATATATACAATAGCTTACTTGCATATTTTCAATCAACACTGCCATTATATAAATAACACTTACTGCTTATTTTTGATCGACACGACTGTTATATTGATATATAATCGCTTACAAGCTAGCATCATTACGTGAGAACTCGAACACATGGATTGTTTGATTTGGTCGACACATTAATTTCGTAAGACATCAAGTAGTGTATTATTCAATTCGGACAATATGACTGTTACAAAAGAAGTCACATACATGCGTCAATAAATTTGGTCGATACGACCATTATAAAAGAATTCGCTACATGAGTTAATAATTTTGGTCGATACACCGTTACAAAAAAATTGGTGTACATGCATTATTAAATGACGAGTTGTCCACATTGGTACTCCCCCAACTCCTTGTGTGTTGTCTACTCTAAACACTAGAAGTTGTAGTCGTTGGTTTTCGAGGCTTTGAATCTCATCCTTGAGTGCAGGATGTCGAACCACGATTCCTTGAATGCTGGATGTCGACTCATTATATTCCTGAAAGAGCTTTTTTCATAGCTTGTCAGAGTCGATAGCTTCTTATGTTAAAGTAGTAGTCTTATTGAAAAATTATTTTTTGTGAGCTCAATTTTGCACTTAGTTGCAACTAAGGCGTTAACATAGCTCTTGTCGATCGACTTGTTAGTAATGAGAGTAGAAATTGAAAATAATAATGTAGAAGAGATGATTGAGATTAGAAATGGTACTGTTTAAGGTGTAAAGTGTTCCAATTGTTGTGTATCTCTTGACCTTTAAGGCCTCGTATCTTGTAAGCGCCTCGACTTTTCAAGTATGTTATTTGATACGGCCCTTCCCAAGTCGGGCCCAATTTTCCTGTTTCATGTTCTCTAGTATTCTAGAAAACCCTTCGTAGCACCCAGTCGCCGATTTTGAATGTTTTTATTTTCACATTTTATTATAATGTCGAGCGACTTGCTATTGATATGCCTGAATTCTTAGGGCTGCTTGCTCACGACGTTCGTCGAGGTGATCCAATTCAAGTTGTAGTTCTGGGTTGTTTTGTTCTTCGCAGGGGTTTTCACTTCAAGCGGTTGAAAGTTGAGTTTCGATTTGGATGACTGCTTTCGACCCATAGACAAGTGAAAATGGTGTTTCTCCTGTCGATCGACGAGGAGTTGTCCTGTACGACCATAAGATCTCAGGAAGTTTGTCAGTCCATTGGCTCTTTTCAGCTTTGAGTCTTTTCTTTAATGTATTTATTATAGTTTTATTAGTCGACTCTGTTTGACCGTTTGCTTGTGGGTAGCGTGGAGTTGAAAAGCTTAACTTGATTCCGTATTTGTCGTAGAAAATCTTGAAGCCGGTCGAGATGAATTGCGACCCATTGTCAGTCACAATCTCTTTTGGTATTCCAAACATGTAAATTATTTATTTCCAGATAAAATTACGTACGTCTATGTCTCTTACATGTTGAAAAGCTCTCGCTTCGACCCATTTGGTGAATTAGTCTGTTAAGACTACCCTGTAGACGACTCCTCCTGGTGTTGCTAGGAGTTTCCTTACAATATCCATTCCCTATTTCATAAATGGCCAAAGGGCCGAAATTGAATTTAGTGTACCTGGGAAAAGGTGGGATACTTGGGCGAATCTTTGGCATTTGTCGCAATGCTTCACACGTTTTTAAGAGTCGGACCATATTGTTGGCCAATAGTATCCAACTGTGATTTCTCTGTTCGATAAACTTCTTGCACCCCGAATGGTTTCCACATTGTTCGTAATGTAGGTTTTTGAGAATGTCATACGCTTCTCGGGGTGTGATGTATCTCAAGTATGGACCTGTAAATGGTTTTTTGTAAAGTTTACCATAATATAACATGCAGAATTTAGCTGATTTAGCTTTGATCTTCCTTGCTTGGGCTCTGTCGTCTGGTAGGATGTCGGCTTGTAGCTAACCTATCATTGGGTGTATCGCGAGCAACAACAGATGTACAATAGGTATAGATTTGGAGCCGTTAGTTTGAGTTGTTGACCTAAGGTTTGCTAGGGCATCCGCCCGAGCATTTTTTGTTCTGGGTACATGCAATATAGAAAAACTGTAGAATGTGGATTCTAGTTGTTTAGCTTTGGCTAAGTTGGCTGCCATTCTCTTGTCCTTTGCTTCGTACGTCCCGTTCATTTATCATACGACTAACTGTGAGTCGCTATAGACTTGTATATTTTTTACTCCCAAGCTCTTTGCTAGGTCGAGTCCAGCTACCAATGCCTCGTACTCTGCTTCGTTGTTTGTCGCACGAAAGCTGCAGTGGACTGACTGTTCGAGGCTTTCCCCATGTGGAGAGTTAAGCACAAGTCCTAGTCTACTGCCCTTTAGATTACTTAATCTGTCGATCGACAAGATCTATTTTTCTTGGGTCGTGTCACTAGCGAGAGTCATTAACTCCTATTCAGCCTGTAAATTATCGTTAGGAGTAAAATCTGCTATAAAGTCAGCGAATACGTGTGACTTCATCGCTGTTCGTGGCTGGAAAGAGATGTCGTGCTCACTTAGTCTGATTGCCCATTTTGTTAGTTGACCTGAAATTCAGGTTTATGCAATATATTTTTGAACGGGTAGGAAGTTAGTACCTTAATTAGGTGACACTAGAAGTAAGGCCTTAGCTTTCGTACGACCATGACAAGTGCTGAAGCCAACTTCTCAAGCTTGCTGTACCTGGTTTTTGCGTCGAGTAGGACCTTGTTTACGTAGTATACCGGATGTTACGAATTTTCCTCCTCTCTGATTAACACGGCACTTACGACTGTGTTGGATACTACCAGGTACAAGTATATGATTTCGTTGTCTTTTGGTTTCGACATCAGTGAAGGTGAAGTCAAATATTCTTTCAAGTCCTGCAAAGCCTTTTCGTATACGTCGTTCCTATCAAACACAATGTTTTTCTTTAAGACATTGAAAAATGACTGACATTATTCGGACGATTTGGAAATGAATCTATTGAGAGTTGCTACTCGACCAGTAAGTTTCTGTACGTCTTTAATGCATTTAGGTGGTTCGATTGCTTTGATTGACTGAATTTGGTCTGAGTTGGCTTTGATCCCTCTTTGTGTCACCAAATAACCTAAAAATTTGCTAGAGGAAACATCAAAAGAGCATTTAGTAGGATTAAGTTTCATACAGTATATGTCGAGTACGTCGAATGATTGCTTCAGATGCTCTATGTGTTGTTGAGCAGCAAGCGATTTAACCAGCATGTTGTCGATATAGACTTCCATGATCGATCTGAACATATCAGTGAACATTTTATTGACTAGCCGTTGGTATGTCGCACCTGCATTTTTCAAACCAAAATGCATAACTTTATAACAGAAAATACCTCGTTCAGTGATGAATGCAGTCTTTTCTTGGTCATTCAGATGCATCAAAATCTGGTTGTAGCCGGAATAAACATCCATGAAGCTGAGTAGCTCGTGCTCTGCTGTGGCGTCGACCAACATGTCGATATGAGGAAGTGGAAATGGATCTTTGGGGCAATCTTTGTTGAGATCCGTAAAATCGATACAAACACTCAATTTCCCATTCTTTTTCTTTACGACCACGACGTTCACCAACCAGTCGGGGTATTTGACTTCTTTGACTGACCCAATGTCGATCAGCTTTTAGACTTCTTCGTTGATTATTTTGTTTCTTTTTGGTGCGAACTTTCTCCTTTTCTGCTTCACTGGCGGGTGACTGGAGTCTACCTGCAAGTGATGAACAATTACCTCGGGGTCGATTCCGACCATATCTAAGTGCGACCAAGCGACATTTTTGAAGCTCTCATCGGACTCAACTGGTTCGTTTGTTAAGCTACAATAGGCCACACGGTGGGCGCCAAACTATAGAGTGTCGCTCTACAATTAATGGATCGGGTCGAATTCGAATAGGCCCACGTAGCCTATTGAATTGGACAAACATGTTGACTCGCCTTCTTCAAAAATAACCTACAAAACAAAGATGAAAAAAAACAACAAAGATAGAAAAAAGAAAAGAAACGATGGTGAAGGCGATTTAAGCCTTATGTGCGCTTGGACTGAGCATTTATGGTAAGAAATATCTAGAAAATATTATAAGAAGGTTCCGGTGGCTGGAGAGATGATTTTGGCAGAATTTCGGCTAGCTAGACAGCGTGAAGGAGAGAGTGAAAGTCAGGATCCTTCTGTTCGAGAAGAAATGATCTATTTATAGATTTCCTGGACCACTAGCACGTTGGAGTGCCGTTGGGAAATATCCCTCAAATCTTTCCCTGATTTCACGAGATCACGATGTGATCTTATCAGTTCAAACGAATTGACTGCAGTAAGTTTAAAATCAAGAGACCAAGTCAACTGCAATCTTGATACAGCAAATTGGGTTGACCCGGGTGAATTGGGCATGATCCGTATCTTGCAAGATTATTAACGAGCTTTGGACATTAGACCCATAAGCTATATTTTGGCTACCACAATGTGCACCATTTTATTTATTCATTTATTTATATACACTTCATTAATTTTTTTTAAAAAAATATATGAAATCTTGTAAGGACACATTATGCAATCACGCGTTACTAAGAATGGCATTTCTTTTTATTTTTAAAATATTATAAATAACAAAATTATAAAATAATATATATGCTATTTCATTTTAAATAAAATAAAATAAAAAGAAAAAATAAAAAAGCATAAACTAAAAAAAATGGAGACATCTCCTTCTTCACCTTTCTTCATTTTCCTGTCATTTTATTGTTAATTATTTTTAGCAGTTTTATGGTTGATTATTTTTAGCCGCTTTTAAATTTTAAAAACCGTTTTTTTAATGTATAAAACAAAATTAAAAGAGGCTTGGAGCTGTAGTGCCGTACTCCTACCAAAATTTGATGGCTGTTTATCTTTTCTAGTTTAGGATCTCCATCTTTTATGGGGAGAATGATACTGAATTTTCGAGTTCTTGATTTGGGTTTTAGTTTTTATTTATCTTTTTTAATTTGATTTATTTGGTTAAAAATTTGAAAAAGTAAATAGTCCTAAGAAATTATTATATTTTAAATTAAAATATTAATAATTTAATTTAAAGATAGTGTTGTAATTTTAAAAATATATAAATTTAGGATGTACATACAGTTTAGAATAGTGCAAATATCGCCATTCATCTTAAAAATAATATTTAAAATTTAAAAATATTTGCTATTACAATTGAAATTTGTGTGTATATATATATATATATATATATATATATGGAAATGGTTAAAAATGTTACATTTTTTGAGCTGCGTTGCACACATGTCACTGCTTTAATAAGTTATGTTTAAAAAACACATATTATGGTGAACTACCAAAATTGCCCTTAAATAATCATTTTTTTATTCTCTTTGTACTTCCATCTCCACACTTGGAACACTGAACTCAGTAACTTTTCTCTCTCTCTCTCTACAAAAAACTTGTCTGAAAATAAACTTGTCGACGTTCTTCAGTACAACAAGGTAATATATTTCTGAAATACTTCTTTTTTATCCTGCATTTCCAAGTCTTTTAACACTTTATCCGTTCCTTTTGTAAATATGAAGTTGGTTTGGTGTTGTGAAGTTTGAATCTGTGAATTTGGAATCTTCGAACCTTTGTAACCTCAGTTCGTGCCTTTGTAAACACTGTTCGAGCCTTTGTCCTGTAAGCATTTTTCAGTGATTGTTTTTCGAAAATAAAAATGATAATGAAAACACTGTTTTTTTTTTGTTTTTCGAATTCTGAAAACGCGTCTGGTAGCATAAACGAGAAACTGTATCTTGAAATTGAAAACAGTAAAAACGAGTCTGGTAGCTTCACTGAAAGCTGAATTCTGAAAATGAAAACAGTAAAAACACGTCTGGTAGAATAACTGAAAATTATCAAAAATTATAATTTTTCTTATATTTTTTCTATTGCAATTTTTAATTTGAATAAAAGGGAGTCAATAATTCATTCCAAATAATTATCAAATAACTCATAATTTAAAAATTGTTGTAAAAATAAAGAGAAAAATATAATAATGAATCAGAGAAGAAAATTGATTCACCGAATACATACATATATACATATACATATATATATATATATATATATATATATATAATTTGAACAAAAGTGAGTCACCAGAACATTACACATGAAATTCAGTAAACTGGAGTTAAGTTAACAAAATCTGGAGTTAAGTTAACAAAATCTGGAGTTAAGTTAACAAAATCTAGAGTTAAACGTTCTACCAGTAAACTCATATCTCCACATTTAGCAAACATACCAACAAGACTAGTTCCTACAAACTGATTAACACTAACTTTACTCTTTATAATCAATGCATGGTATCTTCTTCCCAGTTCAAGACATCTTTCATTGCTATAAAATTTTAAAACACCAATCACAAAACGCCTATCTAGTAAACTCCCTGAAGAAGAGCATGTAGGGGCATCATTAGTATACACATTGTCACTGCAATCATCATGAGAAGTACCATTACCTGTAAAATAACCATTTTTAACCACACCCTTTTCAACATCAATCACATATCCAGCGTAGTTAATTGGGATCAATTGTTGAAACACCAATTCGTTTAGGACTTCTATCGAACAGTGTATGTACAACTTTTGAAGGAATAAGTTCACTAGCCATAGATGTCATTGGGAGGCTGAAATTTTTAAGCTTGAATGGGTCTTTTACACTGGAAGTGGAAGGAAAGGAAATTGAAAAGCTGGTATTCAAACAAAGTTCAGTAAAATTTCAAGGAAAGGAAATTTTTAACTTCGCTGGATGACTAATAAGTGGACTCGGTGAAGAAGAAGAAGAAGAAAAAGAAGAAGGAGAAGAAGCAGCGGATCGGCGAAGAAGAAGAAGCAGATGATCGGCGAAGAAGAAGAAGAAGCCGATCGTCGGTGAAAAATAAGAAGAAGAAGAAGAAGAAGAAGAAGAAGAAGAAGAAGCGGATCGGCGAAGAAGAAGAAGAAGCCGATCGGCGGCGGCGGCGAAGAAGAAAATGAGTCTGGAAGAAGATGAAGAAGAATAGTGACAGGAAGATGGAGAAAAGAAACAAAAAAATGTTTTTTTTTATAAAAAAAAAATAAGTGAAAAAAAAAAACGAAAAACAACTTTCAAATGTTTTTCAAAATTTTCACTTTTAACACTAATTGTGTTTTTCAAATTTTTTTTGTTTTTCGAAAATAAAATGAAAAACGGTTAAACGAACGCGAATTCGAAATCGTTTTTGGAAAACAAAAACGTAAAAAAAAAAAAACAGCTGCAGGACGGGGCCTTATCTTTTCTAGTTTAGGATCTCCATCTTTTATGGGGAGAATGATACTGAATTTTCGAGTTCTTGATTTGGGTTTTTGTTTTTATTTATCTTTTTTAATTTGATTTATTTGGTTAAAAATTTGAAAAAGTAAATAGTCCTAAGAAATTATTATATTTTAAATTAAAATATTAATAATTTAATTTAAAGATAGTGTTGTAATTTTAAAAATATATAAATTTAGGATGTACATACAGTTTAGAATAGTGCAAATATCGCCATTCATCTTAAAAATAATATTTAAAATTTAAAAATATTTGCTATTACAATTGAAATTTTTGTGTATATATATATATATATATATATATATGGAAATGGTTAAAAATGTTACATTTTTGGAGCTGCGTTGCACACATGTCACTGCTTTAATAAGTTATGTTTAAAAAACACATATTATGGTGAACTACCAAAATTGCCCTTAAATAATCATTTTTTTATTCTCTTTGTACTTCCATCTCCACACTTGGAACACTGAACTCAGTAACTTTTCTCTCTCTCTCTCTCTACAAAAAACTTGTCTGAAAATAAACTTGTCGACGTTCTTCAGACAACAAGGTAATATATTTCTGAAATACTTCTTTTTTATCCTGCATTTCCAAGTCTTTTAACACTTTATCCGTTCCTTTTGTAAACATGAAGTTGGTTTTGTGTTGTGAAGTTTGAATCTATGAATTTTGAATCTTCGAACCTTTGTAACCTCAGTTCGTGCCTTTGTAAACACTGTTCGAGCCTTTGTCCGAGCATTTTAGTAAAGTCTACGAGCCTTAATATAAAGTCTCTGAGCCTTTCAGTAAAGTCTCCAAGCCTTTGTGTAAAATGTATGAGCTTTTTAATATAGTCACCGAGCCTTTTAATAAAGTGTCCGAGCCTTTTACTAAAGTTTCTGAGCCTTTTTGAAGATGTATCTGAGCCTTTTCCATAGCCTTTATGTTCGTCAATGAAACTATGTCCGTGCCTTTGACATAAGTTTTTGAGCCTTTTACATAAGTCTTCGAGCCTTTTACATAAGTCTCCGAGACTTTTAAATTTGTCTCTGAGAGTTTTTGTGAAGGTTCCGAACCTTTTGGTGAAGTGTCCGAGACTTTTAAAATATTCTCCGAGCCTTTTTATGGAGCGTCCGAGACTTTTTAAATAGTCTTCGAGCCTTTGAAATACCTGACCCGAGCCTTTTGTATAAACCTTTTTCTGAGCCTATTGTTAACATCTTATTCAGACATCTTTGAAAATATTAAAATAATTTTTTTAATAATGGTTTGTGCTGATGAATTTTACACGAGAATGAATCGAGTGAGAATAGTAATATCTTACAACGGTATATGGGAGTAGTTACCCGACGGAAGTTAGAGGTTTGTTGGATCCGATTACCAAGAAATGTATGTGTCAAAGATTATGACTTACGAAGAAGATGTGGACAATCAGGTCATAATAGCAGGAGGTGTTCTAATCCGTCCTTGATTAATGAAGGTCCGAGTAGAATTGGTCCTGAGGAATACCATCGCAAGTGTAGCATATGTCATTCAGTTGAACATAACAAACAGACGTGCCCTGACAAGGACTCTACCGTGGAATGAATAGAGCCGTTGATATTAATGTAATTTTAATTATTTGGAAGTGTATGACTTGTTTATTAACTTATTGTTTAATGAATGGGGTTGTTAATTATCAGTATTGTTATTGTTGAAGGTATGAAATGTGTGTTGTACTTGTAATTGTAAACACTTGGATTTTTTTTAAAAATTAATAGTTTCATTACTATAACAGTTTTGTACATCAAAAACTACAATATCTACTGAGGTTTAGAGTTACAAAAAACCTCCACGGCCATCTTCTCTCGGATGGTGCCCATATCGTCTTTTGACCAGTCGAAAATCTGCATGTTCGCTAGTACATACTCCATCAATCTCAAAGCATGGGTACCACAGTTACCCCTGCAATGCACCACATGAACAACTGTTACAATAGAATGTTATTAAAACCAACTTTAAGTTAATATGATGTTCAAATAGTCATACCTTCTAGTCTGTTGGGGCACATGTGTTGTAGACACCATGCTGACCCCAAATGGCCTATTTCGCTTGTCGTATTTTTCCTCGTCCCCCGGTCTGGCATCGTGAAACCCCACCTGATGCAATATGGAGGGCAGAAACCATAGCAATGGAGCAACATGCTTTTTCCTGATCTGCAAGGGGACTTCCTGTCTGAACGGGTCTAGCAGGTGGATCTTCCCGACAGTGAGGTCGACGTTGGCCACAAGCCAATGCTAGCGACCTATGTTGCACGGAATCAGAACCTGTAGGTGTTTCAAGAAACTGTTATGATAAAAATAAGATTTATTAATTAAACATATTGGAATCATAACTATATAACACTCACCACGTCAACCTCTTGCCATGGCCGGTTCCTTGACATGAGTGATCCACGTACCGTTATAAGGTCCTCAAGGGACCACCTATACTTCAACACAGACTAGTTCTTCGGGGCTTTGGCCACAGTATCACGAGGTATGATTCTCCCCCACTGAATTTCCAGAAATGACTGTAAATAGATAATGAACCGAAACGTTAGGAACAAGATAAAATACAAAAATGCAGCTGCGAAAACAATATATTATAAATACTTACATAGAACTGAGAATCCAGTACGTTCATCCCCTGACTGTAGACATTGGGGTATGCTCGCTGACGCTTCCGTAAAAAATACAGATACGCGTCAATATGCTGCCAATATAAACATTATACACTGTTAGTATTCTACCATAGCTTAAACAAACTTAAAAGATAATTGAAGTAAGGAGCGTACCGTGTCCTCCAACTCCTTGAAGTTGGTTTGCAACCGGTGGAACCAAGTGACAGGCACGGGCGCTATCAGATCCACATCACGTCTGCATAATTGTTGAATTATTTAGATAACCAAAAAACATTCACAATATCATACTTACAATCCCCCATCACGTTCCTCTTGTAGGCTTTGTAAGCCGCAAGCTAGTTAGCGTCTACCAAATCATTGAGCCTGAATGTATATGCTGATGACTGAGGCAATGTCTTTGCCCTTTTTGGCATATATGGGTCAGTGTATGGGCTCAGCAACTGCTAGCCTCACTTGCGAACCCGCTGCCTATGTTGACCATGGACCGCTGGGGTTTGCTGGGAGGAGGAACTCTGTCCCCGTGGATGGCGTTGAGGGCTACGCTGGGGCCCGATCGACTTGCGAGGTGGGATGCGATGGGATTAGACATGACGCTAGTTTCGGTTTCGGTTTCGGTTCGGATTCGAAAGCGGCGGTTCCGATTTCGAAGGAAATAGAATCAGAATCGGAACCAAAATCAAAACTTTCCTAGGGAGGTTCTGGTTCCACGGTTCCTGTCCGGTTCCGACGGTTCGGAACCGGTTTTTATTTTATTTTATTAATTTTTTTAAACCCAGTCACACTCATCCTGTCATCCACTCACTCACTCATACCTAATGAACCCATATCACAAACCCACAAATAATAAGACTCATTCATCTGATCATAACAAACCCAGATTACAAAACACACAAATAACTCATTCATCAGTTCATATAAACGACTAAACTAGATGACTTTTCACACACAAATCAACCCCAAAATCAAATCACCTAACCCAAAATCGGCCATCATCAGACATCGGTTCATCACAGAATCATTGGCGTTCGTCTCTCGATCTCGTCTATATCTCATCTCTCGATTGATCTTCTCTCAATCTCATCTCGATCTCGTCTCAATATCAGCTCGATCTCATCTCGATCTCGAATAGAAACAGAGATGGGTAATGGGTTGTAGTCTTGTAGAGAGAAGTCAGAGCATGGTTGTAGAGAGAAGTCAGAGCAAAGTGTAGAGAGAGAAGGTGTTTGGTAGAGAGAGAAGGTGTTTGTCCGCGTTAAAGGTGAACGAAGAAGAAGAAGAAGATTTTATAGTGGTGTAAGTTAGGGTTAAAAAAAAAAAAATATATATATATGTTGGAACTGCTGGTTCGAACCGGAACCGCTGGTTCCAGTCCGGTTCAAACCGGGCGGTTCTTCACAATTTGGAACTGAAAACGGAACCGTCCTGGTACCGATTCTGGTTCGGTTCTGAAACCGAAACAGGAAAAATTGATTATGGTTCTGGTTTTTTGATGGCTGTTTCTGTTCGGTTCGCCGGTTAGAATCGAACAGTCGTCATGTCTAGGCGGGATGGACCGTAGGTGTCACTAGGGGGTGGGGTGTGACGAGATCGAAGTGAGGAGTGCGGTGCACTCAGATGGACCAGGGGGGTGCGCTGTGTGGATCGCCTGGACGGGTCAGGAGTGTGGACCGGAGGGGAGGAGGGACTCTTTCCCCATGGACCGGCCGGGTCTGCTGTGTAGTCCTGGGTATGAACATGAGGATCCACATGCTGGACCTTCATAAGCAGCTGAAACGTAGGTAAACCCTGGGAAGGTGTCTCCTCCAATACTACTATATATGTGCCACTAGGGACTTGCATCTGCTGCTCTCGTCTTGTAACTCTAGCCCCTGTAACCTGTGTGTGAGGTCCTGTACCTTGCGTCTCAGGTCCGGTGGCTGAGTCTGTCCCCTCGTCATGACTACTAAGCCCGTCTTTATCTCTAAGTGTAGATTCTCGATCATGGGACGGTGGACCATCCCTGTCTGACTATGATGTCGAACCCCGCCGCCCCTAGAAAAAGTCCATCACCTCCCAATGCTGCCTATCTCGTTCCTCATTACTCTTCCAGAGATTCTTCCGTAAAGCAGCAACGACATCCATCACATCTTGGATTTTACGTTCCAAACGGTCCTGAAAGAAAATCAAAATTGTCAGTATTAAAACCATACACTCGTTTCAAATAAAATAATGCATTATAAAATTTGTTACGTACCTCGCAATGCCCTCCAACGTCTCCTCGTGAATGAACTCCACTAGTATATCTGGGCATTGAAAATTGAACCTGCCTGTGCCTCAGGGTACTCCCATCGCCAAACTCCGGCTCTGAACCTTTCGTATCCCGCCTGTGCCTCAGGGGACTCCCACAGCCAAACTTCAGCTCCGAACCCTCCGTATCACTGGGTTCAGCAGTCGTATGATCTACGAGATCCGGTACCGAGGCGTCGTCTCTATCGGTGACCGTATACAGACTGCCTATCTCGTCTATGCCCTCGTAGTACTGTTCAACCCTTTCAGCTGCCGTCGGCACTATTGCAGTCCTCGCAAACATCTGAAATCGTAGTTAGACCATTGTATTTGTATACGTCATAATATGTATTAACTTTAACACAATAGATACTTACCCTGGATGTGAAAATCTTTTCAAGCTTGTCCGACCTGTTTAGTGCGTCGTCGTGAAATGACCTGTTTAGTGCGTCATCGTGAAATGACCAAAACAAGACTCTGTATACCGACGTTGGTCTTCGACCGTGAAATGTTTTGGTACCATGTTTAGTGCGTTGTCGATATCTCGAAGGTCATCGAAACGGTCATGCCGAGTAATTTTTTCATCATACTATTCTCCCACTGGAGTTTTAAGCAAATCCTTTAACTGATTCCTCATTTGTATTTTCATAGAACTAATGCATGAGTAAACTGTAAAAGGCTCGGACATAATAGAAAAAAGGCTTGGACACAGTTTCTAAAGGCTCATGCCTTGCAAGAAAATGCTCGAGATAAGTTTAAAAAAGCTCGAGCATTTTAAGAAAAAGCTCGAACATAGTTTCAAAAGGCTCGGGCCTTGCAAGAAAAGGCTCGGGCTCAGTTTAAAAAAGCTCATGCATTTCAAAAAAAAAAGCTCAGAGACTTGTTACAAAGTCTCGGAGATTCAAATTTTACAAATCCTAATATTCAAAAAAGCTCGGACGGTTTTCAAAAAGGTTGGGACAATTTTTGAAAACGCCCGGACACATTTTTAAAAGGCTCGGAGATTCAAATATAACAAATTCTAATATTCATAACGAAAAAGCTCGGATGGTTTTCAAAAAGGCTCAGACAGTTTTTGAAAACACTCGGACACAGTTTCAAAAGGCTCGGATATTTAAATCTAACAAATTCTAATATTCATAACGAAAAAGCTCGGACGGTTTTCAAAAAGGTTCGGACAGTTTTTTAAAAAGTTTGGACACAGTTTCAAAAGGTTCGGAGATTTAAATATAACAAATTCTAAAATTCTCAACAAAAAAGCTTGGACGGTTTTCAAAAAGGCTCGGACAGTTTTTGAAAATGTTCGGACACAGTTTCAAAAGGTTTGGAGATTCAAATATTACAAACCATAATATTCATAACGAAAAAGCTCGGACGGTTATCAAAAATGCTCGAACGGTTTTTAAAAAAGCTAGGACACAGTTTCAAAATGCTAGGAAACCCAGAAAATCTGACAAACCCTAATATTCATAACAAAAAGGCTCGGACGGTTTTCAAAAAAGCTCGGACAGTTTTTGAGAAGCTTAGACATAGTTTCAAAACGATCGGAAACCCAACTTTTCAACAGATTTAAAAACCCTAACCTAACCCACAACCATACTCAGATCGACAAATCAAACATAATCTACAAGTTTAATCAACACCCAACATCAAACATGCACATCAACTTATCAAAAACAAAAACCACAACAAGATTTAACTCAACTTACCACAATCGATTGGAAATGCTCATCTGAACACTCGAAAACGCACTGTTATCCCACTGCCGGTTACTTCGCCGTCTTTTTTCATCCGACATTTTCTCTTTAAGTTTGGAAAAGACATAAAGTCACGTGGAAGGGGTATATTTGTTTGGTCACATTAATTGGTACATTTTACACATTAATTAGTATTGTGGTGCTATTTGCACAACACTCACCCCAAATAATACTATTTATTTTTTGAACATATATATATATATATATATATTACATGTATCACAAAATCATTTTTCCTTCATATTTTTCATAATTTAAATTAAATTTCATTAAACATTGTAAAAAATATTTTTTGCAAAATGATTAAATTCGAAAAAGAAAAAGAAAAACTAAATTCTAAGAGGATGGAATAAAAAAATCCTAGAAAATAAAAAGAAGTACAGGCTATCAAAAAAAAAAAAAAAGAAGAAAAAACGTTGAATGCAAATTCAGTGAAATTGGTTTGGATTTTGAGGGTGATTGAATTTGAAGGTGACAGTTTCCCAAAGTCCAACGCAAGGGCCTACGCATCCCATATATATGGTTCTAAGCTATGCATACGATTTCAACTTTCAACTTTTCAAGTACTAATAATATTTTATTTTCAAATATTAATTATTACAACTACTGCAAATGTGACATGTGTGGATTCTCAATCATGGTGTCCCTACTACCTACCAATACCACAGCACCACATCTGTTTTTTCATATTTTGTAAACAAGTTTGAAAGAAAAGAGAAGGGAATTAGGAGAAGATGATGAGTGTTGGTTTAACAGCAGTGATGGTAGCAGTGGAGTTCTTGGAAGTTGGATTGACTACTCTAAGTAAAGCAGCCATGAATGGAGGCATGAATCACTTTGTCTTTGTTCTTTACTCTAATGGATTTGCAGCCATCTTTCTTCTCCTTCCAGCTTCTCTCTTTTTCTACTGGTATACATTACCATAAAACAAAAAAATCATCCTTCAAGTAGCAACACTACACTCCAGCTTCACAATCCTGATAATTAACTATATTAATATTGTGTTATGTACAGGAAAAGAAGCCCCCCTCCACTCACATGTTCAATTATCTGTAGAATCTTTGTTCTTAGTCTGCTCAGGTACTATTTTCTAACTCAATAATTTAGTAAGTACATAGAAAAGAAATTATGTTTGTGGTTGTTGATGATCTTCACTTGGTGGGTTTGTATTGTAGCTGTGGTGTGCAGACTTGTTTGTATACAGGAATTGTGTATAGCTCTCCCACTCTGTCCTCAGCAATTGGTGATCTCACCCCAGCTTTTACTTTCATTCTTGCCATATTTTCAGGGTGAGGTTCTTCTCTGTTTTCTGAAAAATTAGTCACCAGTAAATGTGATTCCTGTAGAGACAGACTCTATGTCTTTCATCGATGATACAACAATTTTCTCTGCAAGTGTAACAATAAGCTTCAAACTATTATGTTTTAGGAAATCTGCAAAATGTTGATTCATTGTAATCTTATGGTGCCTTTTCAGCATGGAAAAGCTAGATTTGAGAGTTAAAAGCAGTCTAGCCAAGTCAATCGGCACCATTGTATCGATTGCAGGAGCATTAACTGTGACATTGTACAAGGGTCCAGCAATTTTGATTACTTCATACTCACATAACAAACTTCAATTGTTGCAAACAAATTGGGTCATTGGTGCTCTTCTCCTTACAGTTGCTTACTTTTTCCTATCATTATTGTACATTGTTCAGGTAAATTTTAACTGAACATCTAAATTACTAGCTTTCGTGTTCTCGTTACAGGCCATTAATTACCTGCTGTTATTCTGACTTTAAAAAGAAACCGTTTTGCATATCTAGACCTGGATTATCAAGGACTACCCTGAAGAGCTTATGGTAACATTCATTTGTTGCATTTTTGTGACCATCCAATCTGCCATAGTTGCTCTGATTGCGGAGAGTGACCCAATTGCTTGGAAATTAAAGCCAGATATAGAGCTGATAGCTATTGGATACTCGGTAAGCATGCATAAACAGGACTAGAGCAACTTGATTGATTATACAACTTTGTAATAATTTGATCGATCTACCGATGAATCTTCTCTAGGCAGTTTTTGCGGTAGCAGTTCGAAGTCTTGTTATTACATGGGCATGTCACAAGAAGGGACCTGTCTATACTTGCATGTTTAAGCCGCTTGGAATAGTCATTGCAATTGCGATGGGGGTTACTTTTCTTCGGGATACTCTTTATCTTGGAAGGTATATATATAATTCTTTCTTTAACCGATATTTCTTTGATGGTTGCATGTGTATTGAAGAGCCCTTAACATGGTATATTCACATCACTAACTAGTCTCAAAAGCTAAACAAATAAACTGCAATTGCAGCCAATGATTTCTATTAACACGGTTGAATGATCTTATTTTGCTCTGCAGTATTGTTGGAGCTGCTGTTATTGCTTTTGGGTTTTATTCATTGATTTGGGGTCAAGCTCAAGAGGAGAAGATGGTTGATGACAAAGCAATATTCAACAACATCAAGTCATCATCTCTTCAGTCTCCTCTCCTGAAAAACAAGAGCATGGAAGTATAGCTGTTTTTTACATAGAATTATAGAGAGTTAGAGACTCTATGATAAAGCTTTCAGATGCCTCATGTATCTATCTAGCTAGGAAAAAAGTAGTGAAACTTGGTGAAGTTAATATGGCAATGCATTTTGCATTCTTCGTGTATAATATGAGTCTTAGTAGTACTTGAAGATGTGTGAATTAGTTCAGTATCATTGTTACTCAGCAATGTAAGACTTGAATGACTGTGTAATATGCATCCTTACAATACTTATCTTAAAATTAAAAAGAACCTTTTTTTTTCTTAGTATAATATATAAGAGAGAAAATCAAAAGTAGCCATCCAAAACATTATAATTTCGTTTCTAACTACATACGAAAGTTTAATTGTTAATAACCACAGTTTTGAGAAATTACATAAATAACCACATTTAAATACCACAAAAACAAAAGTAAGAGAAATTTGGAACAGTCGAGAAAGAGAGAAAGAGGCGTTGTCGTCGAGAGAGAATAGAGAGAGAAGCGATGTCGCTAGGAGAGAAGAGGGCGGCGGTGTCTTCGTAGTCGGAGCAGTCAGAAGAGAAGATGTCGCCGTCACAGGCCGGAGACGAACCCACCATTTGCTGGAGACGAACCCACCATTCTCTTCCCACATAAAGTTTTTTATTATGATTTCATGTTAAGAACATGTTTAGGGAATATTAAATGTTGAAATGTATCAATTTTGGGGGTTGATTGGGTTGAGGTATAGTATTATGGATGATTTGGGATTGAATGTTGGAGTTTGGTTTGAAAAAAAAAACTTGAAAATGTGAAATCTTTGAAAAACTTGAAATGTTTTGCGAAAACTTGAAATCATGCTTAAAGTCTTTAGCATAAAACTTGAAATCTTACCTATAAAACTTGAAATCTGAGATCCTTAAAAAAAAAACACTTGAAATCTTTCAAAAAAACAAGAAATCTTCGAAACATTTCAAGTTTTTTTCTAAAGATTTTATGTTTCCTGTAAAAATTTTGATTTTTTATAGAAGATTTCAAGTTTTGTTATTGCTTTTGGGTTTTATTCAGTGATTTGGGGTCAAGCTCAAGAGGAGAAGATGGTTGATGACAAAGCAATACTCAACAACATCAAGTCATCATCTCTTAAGTCTCCTCTCCTGAAAAACAAGAGCATGGAAGTATAGCTGTTTTTTACATAGAATTATAGAGACTCTCTCATAAAGCTTTCAGATGCCTCATGTGATATCTAGCTAGGAAAAAAGTAGTGAAACTTGGTGAAGTTAATATGGCAATACATTTTGCATTCTTCGTGTATAATATGAGTCTTAGTAGTACTTGAAGATGTGTGAATTAGTTCAGTATCATTGTTACTCAGCAATGTAAGACTTGAATGACTGTGTAATATGCATCCTTACAATACTTATCTTAAAATTAAAAAGAACCTTTTTTTTTCCTTAGTATAATATATAAGAGAGAAAATCAAAAGTAGCCATCCAAAACATTAGAATTTTGTTTCTAACCACATACGTACGCAAGTTTAAATGTTAATAACCATAGTTTTGAGAAATTACATAAATACCTACATTTAAATACCACAAAAACAAAAACAAAAGTAAGAGAAATTTGGAACAGTGGAGAAAGAGAGAAAAGAGAGAAAGAGGAGTTGTGGTCGAGAGAGAAGAGAGAGAGAAGCGACATCGCTGGGAGAGAAGAGGGCGTCGTCATCGTCGTCTTCGGAGCAGTCAGAAGAGAAAAGGTCGCCGTCACACCCCAAAGATGAACCCACCATTCTCTGGAGACAACCCACCATTCTCTTCCCACTTAACGTTTTTTATTGCGATTTCATGTTAAGAACATGTTTAGGGAATAATAAATGTTGAAATGTATCAATTTTGGGGTTGATTGGGTTGAGGTTTGGTATTTTGGATTATTTGGGACTGGATGTTGGAGTTTGGTTTGAATTTTTTTTTTTGAAAATGTGAAATCTTTGAAAAACTTGAAATGTGAAAACTTGAAATCATGCTTTAAATTTCTAGTATAAAACTTGAAATCTTCTAAAAAACTTGAAATCTTACCTAGAAATATGAGATTTTTTTTTAAAAAAAACTTGAAATCTATCCAAAAATCATGAAATCTTCAAAACATTTCAAGTTTTTTCTTAAGATTTCACGTTTTCTGTAAAATTTATAGTTTTTATAGAAGATTTCAAGTTTTGTCAAAATTTCTAGCTATCTCTAGGTAAGCCACAATATTAAGATCTTTTGCCTGGTACTTGTCTAGGACCTAGTTAACCACAACCTGCGAATTATTGAATTTCTAGCCAACAATCCTCATACTCGGCCATATTGTTGGTAGCTTTGAAGTCAAATCGCAAGGCACATTCCACTTGATTGCCCTCTAGGGTTGATACCACTATGTCTGCCCTGGTGCCGTGCGTGTTTGACGACCCATCAACGTGGAGCTTCCAACTAAAAACTTTAATTTCCTTTTCTTCTAGTATTCTGATCACCTCATTGTTTTGTTCAGTGAACTCAGCTATCAGATCTGCTACTGCGTGACCATTTACTGCGGCCCTTGGCAGGTAAGTGATATCAAATTCACTCAGCTCAACCGCCCACTTTGTCAGTCTTTCTGACACTTCTGGCTTGGATAGAATATGTTTTAATGGACAATCTGTATAAACCTCAATTCTGTGAGCCTGAAAGTAGGGCCTTAGTTTTCTTGCCGCTGTCACTAGTGCTAATGCCATCTGCTAAGCCGCCGAGAATCTTGTTTCTACTGGCAGCAAAGCCTTGCTGGTATAATACACCGATTTCTGTATTCCTTCGTCCAGTCTGACCAGTACTGACCATGTGGCCACAGCGGTGACTGACAGGTACAGATACAATGTTTCTCCCTTCAGAGGCTTCGACAGGATATGAGCCTTGTCCGGGTACTCTTTAATCTTCTGGAATGATTGCTCACACTATTCGTTCCATTCTACTCCTTTGTCTTTCCTTATTGCTTTGAAGAAAGACAGGCACCTATCAATTGATTTACTGATGAATCGGTTCAGTGAAGCTAGACAGCCTGTTAATCTTTGAATGTCATTCAGGGTAACCGGGGACCTCATCTTTTCCAGGGCTCTTATCTTTTTGGGATTCGCTTCGATCCCCTTTTGGTGTACTTGGAATTAGAGGAACTTTCCCGACGTACCCCAAAAACGTATTTGTTTGGGTTGAGCTTCATTCCATACCTTCTCAGCACTCTAAATGTTTCCTCCAGATCGGTTACTTGCCTGTCTGCTGTGATGCTTTTTGTTAATATGTCATCTATGTAGACTTCCATATTTCTGCCGATCTGTCGGGCGAATATCTCGTTGACCAGTCTTTGGTAAGTTGCCCCTGCATTTTTGAGATAAAAGGTATTACTTTGTAGCAGTAAAGGCCTTGATCAGTTATAAAATCAGTTTTTTTCTTCATTCGGGATGAACATCCTGATCTGGTTATAACCAGAATATGAGTTCATAAAGCTCAGCAGTTCGTGCCCCGCGGTCCTATCAACCAACTGATCTATTCGGGGTAGAGGGAAACTGTCTTTCGAGCATGCTTTATTCAGATCTGTGAAGTCCTCACACATTCTCCACTGCCTATTTTTCCTTTTTACGAGTACCACATTGGCAACCCACTCGGGATAGTGTACTTCCTTGATCAATCTTGCTGCCAGTAGCTTATGGACTTCATCCTTAATCGCTTGGCTCCTTTCGGGGTTGAATCGTCGTCTCTTCTGTATTACAGGTTTAAGCTCGAGCTCAACAGTTAAAGCGTGGGAAATTATTTTGGCGTCGATTCCCGGTATATCTTCATGTTTCCAAGCGAATACATCCTTGTATTCTTTCAACAAGTTGATTAGTTGATTCTGCTCATGTTTTGTCAGTTGTGCCCCCAACTTTACCGTTTGTTCAGGGTTTTTGTCGTCTATCACGACTTCAATAGTTGATTCCCTTTCCTGGTCTTTCTCATCTTCTGGAAGTGATTCCCTTAGGTCTAGGTTTAACTAGGTTGGTGTTTTCGCCTTTTCTTCCTCTTCATCATCTTTCAGGCACCTTTTCTTCCTCTGTGAAATCTACCTGCATTACATCTGGCTCAGCTCTCTCTCTTTCTCTGTAGACCGCCATATTGGCTTTCCTCGCCTATTCTTGGGAACCCTTCAAAACTCAATTCCAGCTTCGGTCGGGAACTTGACGGTCAGGGTGTAAGTTGCTGTGACTGCCTTTGTTTTGTTCAAGAATATTCTGCCTAACAAAGCATTATATGGCCAATTCTTAGTATCAACAACCATAAAATCGAGCAGTATTGTCTTCTGACACAGGAAATTCCTTATCTCGACCGACACTTTGACTGTTCCTAGAGATCTTACTTCTGCTCCCCCGAATCCTCTGAGCGGGATTACTAGTGATTGCAGATCCTTTCTTTGAAGCCCTAATTGATCAAACACCCCGACGCTTAGGATATCCGCCGAACTCCCATTATCGATCAATACTCTTCTTACTTCCCGATGACTGATACGAACTGACACAATGATTGCATCGTTTGGCTTAACCTCTAATCCGTGGGTATCAACTTCTTAGAAAATGATCATATCCCAACCTTGCTTAAGCTTTTTCTGATCGGGACCAACCAAATTTACCTCCAAGTTTCTTTGGTCATCTATTGCTTCACGGACTTTAGTCATTCTCTCCCTGCTACTTCTTCCTTTGCAAGGCCCACCAAAAATGGTGTTGATAGCTCCAGCTTCTGAACTTCCCTTTGGACTGCCCTTTTTGTCTTAGGTTAGTTTTCGTAGGGTCATTCTACCGATCATCACCCCCTTTGAGAACCATGTCTTTCAAGTGTCCTTCTCTGATTAGCTTCTTAATGTAATCTCTTAGCTGGTAGCATTTGGAAGTTTCAAGACCGTTCTTCCGATGAAACCGGCAATACTTAGAAGTGTCTCTTCGCGCAAAATTGGATTGCTTTGGAGGCTTCTTGTATAAATTATTGTCCTCGATTACATTCAGAATTTCTTCTTGCTTCTGAGCCAGAGGAGAATAGTTTGTGTACTATCTCTTGAAGGTCATGTTGCCATTATGATCATCATCCTTACGGCCTCATAGAATTACTCTTTTGGGATTCCCATTTAGGCCGTTGTCTTTGGGCTTTTGGCTTTCTCCTGGTCGGCTGCCATGTATCAACTCCCCTCCATAAGCTATCTGCTATTCTTCAGCCATCCCATATCCTTCCACATCATCCACCAAGTTTGCATATGTGGTCGGCCATCTTTGTCTTAGACTAAGTGATAATTGGTTATGATGCAAACTATTGATAAATGCAGCTACAACCACATCATCATTAGAGTCATGCACCACTAAGACTTCCTGCTAAAACCTGGTAAGATTATCCTTCGACTTCTTGTCCTTTATCTGTTTCAGGGTTGAAAGGACATATATCGACTTCTTTCTCTGGATATTTCCTATGAACTGCTTAGTGAAGGCTTGTATTAATTCCTCAAAGTTCCCGATTGATCCGCTTGCAAGGCAACCAAACCATCTAGATCCTGATCCCCTAACATTTGAGGGAACATACTGCACATGAGCGCGTCATCATAATTGTACTGCGCCATCGCACTTTGGTATCTTCTAACATGCTCCTAGGGGTCGGTGTTGGCCTTGGACTGCTCCACATGCGGCATTCTGAATTTTTCCAATAAACGGGCTTGTTTTATGGAGGTCGTGAATGGACTACCGGAATTACCGACTAGTAAGTTCCTGCGTCCTTGTCTCCGTTCCAGTGCCTCTATCCTTCTTAGCAGAACTTCTCGCTCTCTCTCCGGTTCGCCACGTTCATCGAACTTCTTATGGATGATGAGACCATAAGGGTCCTTCGAAGTTCGCCTTGTGATCTGGGTGTCACGAATGTTATATTTAGGCGCAGGGGTTGTCTCCCTGCGCCTCCTAGAGGGTTCCTCTTTGTCAGTTGAAACTGATCGAGACCTTCTCTTGTAACCGTCATACCTGTCACCTCGGTCATAACTTGCTCCCCGTCCATAATCTCTTGCATCATCATCATACAGGCTACGTTCCCTTCTTCCCTGGTTGCCTTGATCCCCATTGTTCATGTGGTTCTGGTAATCTTGGTGATCATCTCTCTTTTGGGATCGCTCCCTCTTTTCATGACGATTCGCCCTATCTCTACCAGTTTTCTGCGGAGCATTAGAGGTTGGAACTACTACTTCAGACTGTATCCTGGGATCTCAAGCCACTATATGTGTAGACAGCTGGAATGGTGATGTCAAGTTATCGGTAGCAGTTATGTTGATTCCCTGTCTAGCAACGTCTTGAATGACTCTTTACAGGGACTCTTGAACTTGCCGGAAAGCGTCTAGGGAGATACCAGGGATATCATTAATAGAGGTTGTGATATCCTGTCCAATGGAAGACAGATTTCTAGAAGGTAAGTCTCTACCTGCACCACTACCGTTGGTTATACCCGTATTGTTGATATCACGCATGGTACCTGTCTCATGAGGGGATTGACTCCCGTCTCTGCTACTCACCATATGGCTGTTGCACAGGTTCATTTGACAAATCGTACTAAACAACAACCACACACTAACAGAGGTTCTTCCCCCTGCTTTTAACGCCAATTGTTGACGACGATTTTTGGGATTATGTAAATCAAATCGCACGTCACACAAGTTATATCTTATTTATGATTATGTAAGAAATCAAAAAGAGCAAAAGAAAAATAACACATGCAAGATTTTACCTGGAAAACCCTAAAAGGAAAAAAACACGGTTGCCGATGACAGCGAGAAAGTAATCCAATATGAGAAGAATGTTACAATCACTTCCTCACTTGCTCTCTAAAACATCTGATTACTTCGTTAACCCTTGTTGGGTGTTTTTAGGGTCTATTTATACCTGTATAGAACCCTAATTCTTGGAGTACAAGTAAAAGAAAGGTGATAGCATCTCAATAAAACTCCAACTTGTTGGAGTCGCTTTAATCTTCTTTCCTGTTTTGCACTGTTTGTGTTTTAATCACATGGAGACTTTTGCCTATTTTGGATTCTGATAGCTCCAAGGAAATCTGTTTCCTTATCAGAGTATGCTTCATGAGACCTTATTTGAGGATGACTCTTTTTTACGTGTTTGAGTTGTGATTGTATTGAATTCATCGTTATCAACATGTCAGGCATCCGAGCGTATTTGGAAATTACCCACGTGTCGCTTAGCCGACCGTCTTCCAAACCCGACCAGATCTCTTTCACCCCCGACCAGGGATTTACACCCTGATCAGATAACTAAACCCGACCATTTTAGGCTTCTCCGAGCATCTTGGGGTTTCTCGATCGGATCTTATTTTCCTGATCAATCAAATTACCTTGATCGAATGTTCCTCACTCGATCATCTAAGTAATCCTAATCGATATCGTAGGGTTATTTTCTAGCCATCTAAAGTTGGTTTAATTCAGTTGACATTTGTTGACATGTCGGTATGTCACTTATTATCCCCGTGAAACACGATGTTCATGCTGACGTGTCGTCTTTACAGATTTTACTAATAACATAAACCAATCACATAAACACAAGATATACGTGGAAAACTCAAGAACAGGGAAAAAACCACTGGCCGTCAGGAAGACAGAGAAATAATCCACTATATGATAAATTGTTACAACCATATACTCCAGGATTCTCTCTCACAACCTAAACCCCAAACTACCGAGCCTTACCAAGCCCTTAAGGTTACAACCGAGCTTTACATCATAGCTCTCAGCTCACAACGCTCACCGGATCCCTTTGTGTACTCCCCGAATATCCCCTAGATCTCCCCTGAATATCATTCACGGATCTCATACTTGATCCACTGATATTCATTTGGATCTCTCCCTAGATATTCCCATGAGTCTCCCTTGGTTCTCACAACTCTCTAATATTTTTGGCACTTTGACACAAATGGTTTCTAGGGATATTTATAGTAAGGCCTCTTGCTAAAATTTCCACAAGGCTACCAATTACATTAATGACACTAACCACATTTATGGCAACCTACCACATTTATGGCACCAACCACATTAATGACAACCTACCTCATTAATGGCACCAATAACATTTATGGCAACCTACCACACTAGTGACAGAAAAACTTGAGTGCATCTAATGCACCACAATGAAAGCTGATGTTGGTGCATCGGATCCATTCAGAATTGGACACGTGTATCACATTTAAATTTAAAATACAAATCATTTTTTCTGTTCACTTTTTGGCTCTTCTCTTCCACTTTCAACGACAAAACCTGTTTCCCACCGCTTTCATTTTGGCTCTTCTTTTCCCTCTTCTTTTCTAATGACCTTTTGGACAATCACCCTCAGTCGCCGTCTTAAGTCCTTATCATCGCTGGTCCGTACCATCTCTGGTGACCACTCTAGTGACCATTGTTTCAGACTTTTTGGTGATTATTTTTTATTTATTTATTTAAGTAATTAAAGTTTTAAACTTTGCTTAGTTATATATATTTTGCTTCTAAAATCATTCTCATTTGTTCTCTAATGATCAATAATTTTGTTTTATGTGTACTGGTTCAATATTTATTTGAAAGATTTGATAATGAATGTGCAATATTATATACAATGGTGTTGAATTTAAAATTTGGATTTTGATGGAATGTTTGGAATTGTATACAACAGTCTAATGGTTTTATTACAAGTAGTTTGTGCAGGTTTTTGATGATTTATATATATGTGCGTGTTTTTCTATCTCTTAAAAATATAGGTAAATTATATTTTAGTATATGTAATTTATCTTAATCTACTGTTTAATCAACATTTTTTTTAAATTGTAATTTTTAGTCCGTCTATGACAGAATCCGCTAAAAGGACAGATTATGTCATGTCATACTTGTTAAATGACCCTAATGCCATTAAAAAGACCATTTTACCTTTAATTTTGTATTATATGTGACTAATTTAAATTTTAACTAAAAAGACTATTTAATATATATATTTATTAAATAAAAAATATATTAAAAAATAAAATAAAAATTTAAAAATTTAAAAACAAAAAAAAGAGGGATCTCCACCTTCCATCTCAAAGATGAACATGGACGGTGGAGATTTTTTATATATTTAAATTTAAAAAAGGAGATTAAAAATTAAAAAGAATTTAAAAACAAAATAAATTAAAAAAAAAAAGATCTGGATCTCCGCCACTCACCGATCTTTTTTTTTTAATACCAAAAACAGAATTTCAAAAAAGAAAAAATTAAATCATTCACCAAGCACACCGATGACCGATTGAGTTCATCTTTAATTTATTTTGTTGAGATACAAGTACACAAGATTGCTATAAGGTAATAGTGAGTGCAGTTTTGTTCTAGTAACAATCAATCTACAGTTTTCATGAAGATATCCAGAAAATCGACACACATAAAATAAATCTGATGTACAACAATCAATCTAAAGTAAATAAGATTAATCTCAACAACTGCATATACTATTTATTTTAGTCATATTCTTGCAATAATACACAACAGATAAATGAAAAATAATTGATAATGTGGATAGAACAAGAAAACAAGCAACGAAGAATTACAGACCTGACACATAATTCACAAACTTCAACTCTTTAAAATCAAAATTGCATTACACCAAAATCGCATCTGAAAAACCCACTCTCTCATCTACTCTTTAAAATCAACGTGGTACGATCTTTTAATCTCTATCCTCATCCGGATCTGCAACCACGCGCCGCCACCGCCGCCACCACCACCTGCAACATGGTTGTTAACGGAAGGCCTTCGAAGCGAATGAAGAGAAGAGTCACCGCTGATCTTTACGACTTCCTCACTTTTCCTGCCGTTGAAGGATCTGGTGCCGTGGCTCCGATGACGGTGTGTTTGGACGTTGTCGAGAAAGACGTGGCCAGATCCAGATCCGTGTGTTTGATTGTGTGTAGTGGAGAAAAAATTGAAACAACGGAGGAAAAAATATAAAAATTGAAACTGTTGCTTTTGTGTTTCATTGTGTATAGTGTGAACTGACGTGGCACAATAGCAGCCACATATTTTTTTTGTTTTGTTTTTTTTTCTCTGAAATGACAATTATACCTTTCTAAAACTAAACCTTCTAAAAACGGGTTCTTAAATTTACCTTTTTACACTCGTTCACTTAACAGAATTCAGTAAAATTCTAATGGAATTGGACGATAGAAAATACAATCCCTATTATCAGAATAATGATGGACTAAAAATTACAATTTTTAAAAACCGTGGATTAAACGCAGATTAAAACAAACTACATGGATTAAAATACGATTTACCCTAAATATATATATATATATATTTATATATATATATATACACACACAATTTTTCTATCGTCAGTTCGTTATGATATATTTTATATCAGAACGAAGAATGTTGACCATTAGATTTACATACTATAACTCAAAGTGTATGCACTTGTCAAAACTTCTCTTTAATCTGTGGTCCACATCCTGATATATTTTATATCAAGACGAACTGACATTAGAAAGAATATATATATATATATATATATACAGTCATTTTCTCCTCAGTGCGCACTGATATAACTTATATCAGTGCGTTGTATGTGGATCACAGATTATGGAAAAGTTATAACAAGTGCATACACTTTGAGTCAAAGTGTGTAAATCTAATGGTCCACATCCAACGTACTGATAAAGTTATATAATGCTTACTGACTTGAAGATTTCTAATATATATATATATATATTTAGAATTATATATATATATATATATATATATATATATATATGTTGCCCAAGTTAACAGAACCCTAAATTTATTCACTATTTTTAACCTTAGAGCTTAGACTACAAAATCAACCGTCAGTCAATAGAAATTAATTATAATATTTTCTATGTTCGGTGTAATATGAGATTGGACTTAAAAATAATCCAAAATAATCCAATCATATGTTTAATAAAAACTGAGTTTGGACAAAATAAAAACAAAAACAAAAAGCAAAAAAGAACAAAAATGGTGTGTCTCCATCGGTTTAACATCATCAATCAACAATTCAAACAAAGAAAAAGCAAAAAAGAAATCTTCTCCCCTGAATTTGTTTTTCTGGTTTTGATATATGGTTGGTCCCAAACCAGGGGCGGATCCACATAGAGATCAGGTGGGACCTGTGCCCCACCTCACATTTAAAAAAAAAATCATTTTATGTTTATATATATATATATATATCACAAATAACACACCATTACATATGTTGTTACACAACATTGTTGGTTTATTGTCTTCATTTCTTGGTTTTAGTCACTGGTTTCAATTATCAGCGTTAGCAAAACAAATATCTTTTAATATCTATTTTTATTTTACACTCGTTTCCAATTTCTTTATCAAATTTCCATTTTCTTCTACAACAAAATAATTCTTACCTACCCTTAATTTGTGGTTTACTTAATTCAATTTTATTATATAGTAAATTATCTTATCTATTATTATTTTAAAATTTTCTTATTTCTAATCTTTTTAGTTTGACATACTTAACACATCCAATCAATAAACCTTAAAATCTCAAATTTAAATTTATTATATTAAAATAGTCCATTTATTATTATGATTCATTTTATTTTATCCTTTATATTTTTCTTTATTTTATTATTCTAATTTATTTAGAATCAATAATTAGAAAAAAAATTTAAAAACATTTCTAGTAGTATTTATTAATCAAGTATTTTTATATAAATTTAAAGTGAATTCACTATAAATACAAAACAAAAGTTTTTATTATAAAACTATATTTTAATTTTTTTTTACGAATAAATACTATAATTTTTCATTGTTCATGTTGTTTTTCTTGTTATTGTTTATTTTTTTTTTAATATTTTGTTTCTTGTTTTTAGTTCTTTTAAATGTAAGATTATTTAATTCATTTCGAGTAAGTATTCTAATTTTTTATATTAAAAATTCATTATACCATCATTTTTTATATAAAAAAACACATTTTATTATGATTTTAAATTTTTATTAATTTTTTTAAAATAATTGTTTTTTGTTCAAGTGCCCCAGTCACACAGAAAGAATATATATATATATATATATATATATATATATATAGTCATTTTCTCCTTAGTGCGCACTGATATAACTTATATCAATGCGTTGTATGTGGACCACAGATTATGGAAAAGTTATGACAAGTGCATACATTTTGAGTCAAAGTATGTAAATCTAATGGTCCACATCCAACGTACTGATGAAGTTATATCTGACTTGAAAATTTCTCTCTCTCTCTCTATATATATATATATATATATATATATTGCCCAAGTTAAGAGAACCCTAAATTTATTCACTATTTTTAACCTTAGAGCTTAGACTACAAAATCAACCGCTAGTCAATAGAAATTAATTATAATGTTTTCCATGTTCGGTATAATATGAGATTGGACTTAAAAATAATCCAATCATATGTTTAATAAGAAATGAGATTGAACAAAATAAAAACAAAAAGAAAAAGCAAAAAAGAACAAAAATGGTGTGTCTCCGTCGGTTTAACATCATCAATCAACAATTCAAACAAAGAAAAAGCAAAAAAGAAATCTTCTCCCCTGAATTTGTTTTTCTGGTTTTGATATATGGTTAATCCCAGACTCCCAGTCACACAAAAATTTAAAAAATAAACTAAAAGGAAAATAACCCCACTACACAACCGGATATGAGGTGGGTCCCACCGGAATATTAGTTATTCAATCCGATGTGCTAACCAAAGGTGTGAAAATGGTGCAATCTTCTTCCACCGACGGGAAGAGGGTCCACCAAGATGGACGAACTACTTGAATCCTATAACTAGGACCTCAAGTTGTGTCTTTTGATTACATTTATTCAAAATCAGTAGATAGAAAGAAACAAGGTTAAGGTTGGTTGTGAAGATGGAAAAGATGTGGAAAACCAAAGGAGGTACTGTTTATGTAGCACTACTCATGCTTGTCATGATACTCTTCATTAATGCAATCCCTTCCAGGGCTACTTCGCTAGTACTGAAGATGAGCAACAACAACAGCGCCGCCGAAATCGGCTGCTCTTCCATCCACGACTGCCTCATCGCCGACCATCAAAGTCTTGAGTTCTTGCTGGGACTGGAAATGGTCAACATGAAAAAGACGCTTTCATTCAACTCTCTTCATCCTTCTCGTCCAATAGTGGATTGTGGGAGAGGTATCCCCCATAAATCATGCCTCCCAAATCCACACATTGCAAAAGTAGGTGAACATTGTTTTGATACTTATGGACATCGTACTCATAATAAAGGATGCAAATATGTGTACTAATTTAGTATTTTAATTATGTAAGTTCATCACATGATGTGTTGTAGTTTAGTTTGAAATATTTGTATTGTCAGCATCAGTCAGTTTTAATTAGTTATCACAACAACTGTTATTGTGTTATTTGTATTTAAGCATTACAGTTAATAAAGAAGATATGTCATGATTACAGTAAAACTCTTATGAATTCTTCTCATTCTTCTCTCCATTTCTACTCTATCTAGATTCTATTTTCTCAAATTTATATTTTACACCAGACATATTGGTTTTTATTTAATTTTGAAATTACTATGTTGTTCTTCGATTTTGATCGAATGTCATGACTCATGACTGTTTGGATTCTCTTGTTGATAAATTGTCGTGAAAATTATTATATATATTAGTTATAGTTTAGTGTATTTCAAGATTTCCATATGTTTCTCTTGTTTAAGCAAATATAAGAGAGCAGATCAAAGAACCTGTGTGGGTGGAATTATGAATAAATCAGTGTTCTAGTATACGCTAGGCGCCAGTTGTACGGTGGACTAGCGCCTAGTGTCTAAATCTACTAGTGGACGCCTAGCTTATTTTTTTTCCTTCACGTTTTGTGCTTCACATGTGTGGTAGTCAAAAATAGCACAAATATTAAGGCCAAAAACTTTGAGTCGGCCCAGCACTGCCCAATCTGAAAGGATTCAAACTTTGACTAAGTTTGTGAAAGACTAAGTTAGTTGTGCAATTCAAAGAACTGACCAAGTCAATATATTTGAAACAGATTGAGATCCCAAAGATCTCGGAGGATAAAAATCACAACCTCATCCCACGATTTCAAGATCTTACAACCATATCACTTAGGGAATACTTCTCCTCCACTATAAATATCCAACACCCCTTCATTTTAGGAGGGACAATTTTACTCTCCCACTTGCTAGCTCAAAAAAAAAAAAGAATCATCTATTCTGACTCCCTCTCACACAGGGAAAAAAAAAGGCAACAAACATAATTCACTCTCGTCTGACATAAGTTGACTTATTGCCTCACACATTCAACACCTTCAGCTATTTTGTCTATCATTTATTGCTTGGTTCAATCAGCTTACGTTCGACAGCTACAATCCACAAACACCCATGTTCTACAAGACCCACTCGACTAGCACACGATTTCCACATCATATTAAAATCACTCGACAACGGCCTTGCCTTGTCTGTCATATGCTCAGCCCAAGCGAATATAAGGCCATTCGAACAACACCACCCTAACCTTGTGTATTTTTCTTTTTGTTTTGTAGGATTTTCGGTACCCTCCGTTCTACAAAATTCGACTGTGGATTTTTGGGATCTACAACATACTTATATCAGCTTTCTTTCTTATTTTTTTTTAAAAATTTGTTGATGACACAAAACCCAACCACCAGTCTTTTCTTCTATCGATACACCCAACTATTCCCTCCCTCTGTTAATGCACATCATCACTCATCTCTTCTATCAATACACCCAACCACTCTCTCCCTCTCCCTATCCCTCAATTAATGTGCACATCATCACTCTTTCTCTCGTGAAAAACTTGAGTGCATCCGATGCACCACAATGGAAGCTGATATTGATGCATTGGATCCACTCAGAATTGGATATGTGTATCCCACTTAAAATACAAGTCATTTTTTCTGTTCACTTTTTGGCTCTTCTCTTCCACTTTCAGCGACAAAACTTGTTTCCCACCACTTTCATTTTGGCTCTTCTTTTACCTCTTCTTTTCCAGCGACCTTTTGGACCATTGCCCTCATCGCCGTCTTAAGTCCTTACCGTTGCCGGTCCGTGCCATCTCCGGTGACCATTGTTTCAGGCTTTTAGGTGATTATTTATTTATTTAAGTAATTAAAGTTTTAATCTTTGCTTAGTTATATATATTTTGCTTCTGAAATTATTCTTATTTGTTTTCTAATGATCAATAATTTTGTTTTATGTGTACTGGTTCAACATTTATTTGAAAGATTTTATAATGAATGTGCAATATTATATACAATGATGTTGAATTTAAATTTTGGATTTTTATAAAATGTTTGGAATTGTATACAACAATTTAATGGTTTTATTACAAGTAGTTTTGTACATGTTTTTCATGATATATATATATATATATATATATATATATATATATATATGCAGGGGCGAAGCCAGGACGTTACTGGAGGGTGGCTAAACTAATTATAAATTTTTTTAAATAAACTTTGACAACACAAGAAAATTATATTAATTTAAAATTAAGGATACACTTAGATAAGAGGGGATATAATGAACCATACCTCTCAAAATTCATATTCTAAACATAATACATAAAGAGTGGTGCTATTGGCACACCCTCTGCCGGTCTATTTATGCCCTATTTTTTTAATTATATAATATTATTTTTGTCTTTTATTAAAATTACTTAAAGAGACATATAATTTAGGAAATAAATCTTCTATAAAGTAAATCTTTTAAAATCTCACATTCTTTTTCAAAACAAAAAAACCCAGTAATCTGCTTCTTCAAAAAAAAAAAATTAACTCTTGAACCCTAAAATCTGCTTCTTTCATATATATAAAATATTATGGGAGAGTTTGAAAACTATATCAAGAATATGGAAGAATTGTCTAAGAACGATATCAAACATCTTGAAGAATTGTCTGAGAATGACATAAAGCAAGAATTGTCTGACAATGATAATAAGCATCTGTAAACAATTCATTCTCTGGAAATAAGTTTAAAGTTTATTTTTTTTTAGAATGATATCAAGCTATTGTCGTTGTGTTGAAGTACTTTGTTATTTTTTATTTTTTCTTTTCCATCATGAAATAAGAAAAAAAACTAGAAAAAAAAAGAAATAAGAAGAAAAAAAAATCAATCAATGTAGGTGAGAGAGATGTATACAGATACAGAGATCAGAGATAGAGAGATCATATATGGTATATATTAAGTTTGAAAAATAAGTAAAATGGGTAGTTTTGGAAATAAACTAAAAAATTTAATAAAAACATTTAATTTTATTTAACTAAATCAAAATTTTTAAAAGTGGGGCATGAATAAATCAGTAGGGGGTGTGCTAATAGCACCACTCTACATAAAAAGATAATGGCTAAATAAAAAACAAACATGCAATTCCAATACAATAACGAACTATCTTTTGAGAATGAGACAAGTTTGGAAATGATGTTGAACAATTATTCAATTAGTCAATTGTTGTTGTTGGAACCTGTTGTCGAGCTTTTGCTTTTGAAAGTTTTTTTTTTGTCTGATACTTTGATACTTTGTTTGTTTGTATCTAATGCTCTATTTTACTTTTTATTTTGTGTTTAATTGGATTAGATGGTAAATAGATTTGTATAGTAAAGGTAATTTTCAAAAGAAGTAATAGACAAATTTAACCTATTTGTGAAACTTGAATTTACTTTTAACCATATTTTCAAAGTAAAATCATATTCAACCAAAAATTCTAAAAAATATTTAAAACTAACCTGGAAGTGACAAAAATGCCCTTCTAATTTTTTTTCTTTTCTCTCTTTCTTCTCTTCTAGTTGTCCACTTTCTCTCTCTAAAGTCTTTCTCGCCGACATCTCTCTAAAAACTCCCTCCCACCGACATCGCTTGTCTTCAATCTTCGAAAAAAATATATATGTCACCACAAAACTTAATATCATTACCCTTGATTGGCTCACAAACTCGAATAGGAGCTGCACAAAGTCGAATTTGAAGTTTATAAAGTGGAAATTATTATTTTTCGAAGCTTGAAACTTCTTAAGCTCACTCTTAAACCATATTATGAGTTTTAAATGCTTTAATCAGCTTACAATTATTTTTAATGGTGTATATTTCATGGGTTTTGATACATTTTTTATTATGTCAAGGTTTTGAAAATCAATTTTGAAGTTTTCAAAAATTTTAGGTTTTTATTGAAAGTTACATGATGGACTGCCTAGATATTGCATGATGGATTGTCCAAATATGACATGATGCACAACAATCTACCCAAATATGACATGATGAACAATAATCTACACATAAATGACATGATGGACTACCCATAAATGACATGATAGATTGTCTAGATATGACATGATGAACAATAATCTACTCTGAAATGGCATGATTAACTACCTATAAATGGCATGATGGACTGTGCAGATATGACATGATGAACAATAATCTACCTTTACTATTTTCCTTCAAAAAAAATATATAATCTACCCAGAAATGGCATGATGGACTATCCAGATATGACATGATATTGTAATTTTGTTAACCTTCTATTGCCTAAAAGCAGAAAAGGATAAAATCCCAATATTGATGTACAAACTCCACAAGTAATTTTTTTTTTATGAAACAACAATTAACATATATAATATAGCACACACGCACACACATTCAAAATGATATAATATATAATTAACCTGGCTACCCGGATATGGCACAACCTGTTTTACATTGACATGAGAAATATAATTCCTCATCCAAGATGTTCATACGCTCTAATATGTCCACAAACATTCAAAATGACATAATTGTTACGTTTTACATATTTATGTTTGAAAAAAAGTATGCATTGCATGAGCCATCATTCAGCAATTCGAAAAGGAAAATCATGTCGGTACGATGTTACAGAATATCTCCCGTGCAAATAGTTTTCTGAATTCCCCTTTGGTGAATGTTAGGGTGCGTCTTGTAAGCGTTTTACACCTCTAAAGCCAATGCACACCGATATAATGGCGATTTGGCTTGTCCCTTGCTCTGCCATCTTCAGCCTTCGGGGTGTGGCTAGCCTTGGGGATGCATCTGTGCCTCTCCCCACACCTAAATTAGCATTTGGTATAATCATGCCGAGTCGCTGGTGCGAGGGCAGTATGATGATGAGAATGTCGGCCAACTCCTAAAAAACCATCTCCTGTGCTCAAAATTTATGAATTCATCAAAGCTTGCACAACCAGGACTTGGTACAATATAACATCCCCTGCATATTGACAAATGGTCAGATAAATTTGATAGATACAATTAACAAAAGCAGAAATTTATATGATAAGGTAACAAAATATGCAATGCAATTTCCAGATGTGTGAAGTAAGGTTAACAAAATCAGGATCATCAATAAAGAATTTGAACAATTATAACAATATGGAATTTGAAAAAAAATATTGAACATCAATAATGTAACATGAAACAAAATTCTTTTTGGAAGGACAATATAATATAAAAGCAACATACCGTATTTTTACTATTTTCCTAGCATGGTTGATTCCATCATATTTACAGCTCCAATATAAGGAATTTTCATACCATTATCAACCAATATATTGTATATCAGAATTCTTGAAGATCCAAACTTGGGGGGCATTTGGGGATATTAATCATTAGTCTATCAAGTAATTTAGAATGGACAACAAAAATAATTCAATAGATAGAATATGGGCAGCATGAACTTTTTTTTATTGGAAACTGAATTAGCATTTTGAATGGGCGAGAATCCATACTAATTACTAAGCACAAGTACACAAAAAAAAAACAATAAAAAAACAGATAACCAACGTACCGTGATTACACATCTATGATGATTAAACAACTGAATCAATTGTTCAAAACCATTAGAGTCTTGTCCATTTAAGACTTGCAAAAGAAGAAAAAGAACAGTTTAAAAGCACTCAAATAATTATCAAAGCCTTATGCAGAGGTTGTACTTGAAGCTCATTGCAATGGAAATCAAAATTATGGATAGTTAAGAATAGATCAAACACAGTGCAAGAACTACAAACAAAATGATATCCAATAGCCAAGACTTATAGTTTTGAACAATTGAGCTGCACACAGTAACCCATCATGATATCCAAGAATTTGATATCATGATAATGATAAGTACTCCACCTAACAGCTAAGAACCAGTAGTAGACAGTAACTTATCATGATACCCAAGACAAAACTAATAGATTTGACGAAGAAGAAAATTAGAAAAAAAGCAAAAACAAAAATACGTATATAGACACACATATATAGCTCTTACAAGCAGCAGGGAACTGTTTAACAAATCTAGTAGGTTTTTAATTTTTAATTTGATCATGATCTGGTTTTTGGCCAATTTAAACCCTAGAAATTGAAAATTGAAAAATCTAGTAGGTTTAATTTATTTACTTTCACTATCACATAAACCCTAGAAAAGTAATGAATGAAAATGCAATACATGGATGAAATGTAATGATCGAAAATGAGATGAAAGGAAACCTTTAATGGCCAAAACAGAAAACCTTCTTACACGACAGTGAATCAATTGACAACAGAAAGCTTCTTCTTTTCGTCGCTGCCAAGGGAATCGCGATAGATGGTTGTTCTTCATGCCGGTGGGTACTCTCGAGGCGTCTCCTTCTCTTTGGCGACGACAACTTCTATTGTGTCGCCTCCTTCTCTCGCTACGATCTGCAACAGAAAGCTTCTTCTCTTATCGCCTCATTCTCTCATTTTCCAGACAAAAATTGAAAGTGAAAAATAATGAAAACTGATGTTAGGTTAACAATTCATTAAGGACACCTTTGTCTTTTTACAAGCATAGTTGGTTAAAAACAAATTTTTACCGCAGCCTGATTAGAAAGGAATTTCATGAATTTCATTAGGTTAAAAAAAATTCCTCTCTTTTGAAAAACTCTAATTCAATGGCAAACATGTAAATAAACTAATAACTTGGAAATGTTTCTTAAAAAGTGTAGCCTAGGCTACTTTGCAAATATATCTGCCCATGTATATATGCGTGTTTCTCTATCTCTTCCCCTTTTAGTGTGTATTCGACATTGAGCCGCTTCCCGATCATGTGGTCATAGTGTGCCTAGACATCTTAAAGCAAAAGCAAAGAACAAGCAAGTCACCACACAATATAACACGCCAATCACCCCACCCCAACACAAAACACACCACACAGACAACACCAGACAAGAAGAAAAAAAAGGCAGCTACTCCAAACAATCACCATAGCAGAATAGAGGAGCACACCAACAAACCGAAATAAAAGCAACATAAATGCGAAATAATATTGAAACGATGAGTACAAATTATATAATAATGTGAAGCAAAAGAGCAATATAAACTGAATTAAAATCTAAACAAAATCTATTGAAACCAACATAGATATTATAGGTCTATTTCAAATCCATGCACTTAAATCTCCATAACTACATCCTACTGCATCCAGTAAACCCTACACACTACTGTTCGCGCTTCCCGTCTCTGTCGAGCTTCCCGTCTCCTTCGCCTCCGACTTCCGTCTCCAGTGGAGCTTCAGCACATTGAATCTCCTATTTTTGTATAAGCTGATTGAGCTCTAGGAGTATATATCCAATCTGCACCCATTCATATTTCGATTGATCCAAAGGGATGCTTGCAACAATTTCCAAAGCTTGAGCGAATTTTGCTTTGGCTTCAGCTACCTTTGATTTTGCTTGCAATATGTCATTCTCCACCTTGAGACATTTCTTAGCTTGTCAGATTCTGGTGCCGCCATGGAAGAAACAGTATTAAAGACTTGTTGACTCTTCTATATCTGAAAAAAAAATTCAAATAGAAATTTACACTGCTTCAATCACAAAGTAAGTCGATGTCGAGATCTGGACGGAGAACGGAGAGAGAGAGCCACTGAAAAAATGGGAGAGAAATTGGTTTGATGGTCTATTTATGTCCTTACTTTTTTAATTATATAATATATTTTTTTTATTTATTAAAATTATTTAAAGAGACATACAATTTAAGGAAAGAAATCTTCTACAAGGTAAATCTATTAAAATCTTATATTCCTTTTCTAAAAAAAACTCAACGATCTGTTTCTTCAAAAAAAAATGTAACTTTTAAACCCTAAAAGTTGGATGTAGGATTGCCTACCGTAAGTAAAGCAGCCATGAATGGAGGCATGAATCACCTTGTCTTTGTTCTTTACTCTAATGGATTTGCAGCCATCGTTAACACTGATTGATTATTTCCTCTGTGAAAATCATTGTAGCTCGGATGATTGTTATATATATATATAGTTATTTTCTCCTCAGTACGTACTGATATAATTTATATTAGTGCGTTGTATATGAACCACTATTATGGAGAAGTTTTGACAAGTGCATACACTTTATACACTTTGAGTCAAAATATGTAAATCTAATGATCCACATCCAACGCACTGATGAACTTATATCAGTGTGTATTGACTTGAAAATTTCTGTATAAATAAATATATATATATATATAGAGTCATTTTCTCCTCAGTGCGCACTGATATGACTTATATCAGTGTGTTGCATATGGACCACTGATTATGGAGAAGTTTTGACAAGTGCATACACTTTGAGTCAAAGTATGTAAATCTAATGGTCCACATCCAACGCACTGATAAAGTTATATCAGTGCGTACTGCGTACTGACTTGAAAAATTTTCTCTCTATATATATAGTCCTGAAAATTTTCAAATCAGTGCGCACTGATATAACTTATATCAGTGCGTTGCATGTGAACCACTGATTATGGAGAAATTTTGACAAGAGCATACACTTTGATTCAAAGTATATAAATCTAATGGTCCACATCTAACGCAATGATGAAGTTATATCAGTGCGTACTGATTTGAAATTTTTTGTATATATATATATATATATATATATATATATATTTATATATACAAAAAATACAAGATCAACATGTATGAAGAATTCAAATGAGTTATTGCCATATCTGTATAAATAATGATTTTATTATCCCTTTTTCAGTTTCGAGCGATCATCTCCGGTCAAGGAATGTCAAATTTCAGTTCAAACTTCATTTTCAGAATGGAATCACATCACAGCTAGAAGAAGGTCTCAGTCAATTTTTATTTTTGTTCAACCTTTAATTAGCCTCTCAAAAGCATTATTAGTGTCCGGGAAAGGTAACACAACCACCAACTTCAAAATTATTACTTGTTTGGTTGGTTACCTAGTTTTATTCACCAAGATAATTGAATCTTAGAGGTAGAGTCCCCCACACATTTATAACCTTTTGAGTCAACTCGTGACGCGGGAATGCCACAAGTGAACTTAGGGTCAAAATATAAATTAAGAAAATGTATAGATTAATACGTAATTTTGTTAGAGTGTTTATGACAAAAATAAAGAAGAAGTTTTTCTTCTTCTACTTCCTCCTCCTCTGGATACTACTGTAAAACAAACACCAGTGTAAAATAAACATGTGGAGACTCTCACACACACACACACACACACACACACACACACACACACACACACACACACACACACACACACACACACACGTGGGTTAGAGTGTTTAAATATTATTGTTGAGATTGATGTCTTTTATCTGTCTAAGCTTTTATATCTAAGATTAACAATATGGTATCAAAAACAGGTTGCCTGAGAAGTCCTGAGTTCAAGTCCCCATGCATTTATTTATGTATTTATTCTGCAGTTTGTATCTGTATTACCCGAATTTTCACCGATCAATAATTCAATGAATTAACTGATGATATATGTTATGAGGAAATGCAACTTGAAAGTTGAAAGAACAAGATAATCAAGATCACTCACATGGTCCTTAAAGAAAGTCATTTTTTTCCTATCCAATTTAGAATATTTTCATTTTCACTAAGCTATATGTATGACGATGAATGATGAATCCACTCAGAGTCCTGTTTTCTCATATCAAATAATTGATAATGATTAATACTCCAATAATCAATTATAAATGGCAGGCAAAGAGGGTCAAGAAGGTGTCAGCAAAAAGCACCGTTCCTGAATGAACCATTACAGTATACAAATTAAATATAGTAGCAAAGTATGCAATTGGCTTCCATTAAATAAATTTCCTATTCAATTACTGATGAATAAACAAATTTAAGATTCTTTTGATGGTATCAATTCTTATAACACAAAACAACTTTAAAAGATAATATTATACCAAAAAACATATCAAGGAATCAATTTGATACATACAAGTTTTAAAGAAAAGATCATCAGGGAAGAAGAAGATGATGAGTGTTGGTTTAACAGCAGTGATGGTAGCAGTGGAGTTCTTGGATGTAGGATTGACTACTGTAAGTAAAGCAGCCATGAATGGAGGCATGAATCACTTTGTCTTTGTTCTTTACTCTAATGGATTTGCAACCTTCTTTCTTCTTCTTCCAGCTTCTCTCTTTTTCTACTGGTAATTAAATCATTCATTCATTCTTCAACTACCAACACTGACACTACACTACACTACAGCTTCACATGATGGATCTTCCTGATTAACTATATTATTATGTACATGTACAGGAAAAGAAGCCCCCCTCCACTCACATGTTCAATTATCTGTAGAATCTTTCTTCTTGGTCTGATCAGGTACTATTTTCTAACTCAATTTAGTAAAATATCTAACAAGAAATTGTGTTTGTGGTTCTTGATGATCTTCTTTTGGTGGATTTTTAGCTGTGGTGTGCAGACTTGTTTGTATACAGGAATTGGGTATAGCTCTCCCACTTTGTCCTCTGTAATTGGTGATCTCACCCCAGCTTTTACTTTCATTCTTGCCACATTTTCCAGGTCAGAGTCTCCTCTGTTTTTTAATTTTACAAATTTCTGAAATTTCTAATTATGAGACAGAAATGCTTGTGATTCCTGTAGAGACTCTATGTTTTTCTCTGCAAATGTAACAGTAAATATAGATTCATGAGCGAAAAATACTTCAAACTAGTATTATTGTGCTCTAGGAAATCTTCAAAATGGTTAATTTGTTGATTTCATTGCAATCTTATGGTGCCTTTTCAGAATGGAAATGCTAAATTTGAGAGTTAAAAGCAGTCTAGCCAAGTCTATAGGCACAATTGTATCGATTGCAGGAGCATTAACTGTGACATTGTACAAGGGTCCAGCAATTTTGATTACTTCATATCCACATAACAAACTTCAATTGTTGCAAACAGATTGGGTCATTGGTGGTCTTCTCCTTACAGTTGCTTACTTTTTCCTATCATTATTGTACATTGTTCAGGTAAATTTAATCAGAACATCTAAAATTACTAGCTGTTCATGTTTTCGTTACATGCCAACCTGCAGTTATTCTGATATTAAAAATAACCCCTTTTGAATTATCTAGACCTGGATTATCAAGGACTATCCTGAAGAGCTTTTGGTGACATTCATTTGTTGCACTTTTGTGACCATCCAATCTGCCATATTTGCTCTGATCGCAGAGAGAGACCCAATTGCTTGGAGATTAAAGCCAGATATGGAGCTGATAGCTATTGGGTACTCAGTAAGCATGCCTAAACAAGACTAGAGCAACTTGATTGAATATCAGTTTCCATCACACATATCTTGTAATAACTTGATCTACTGATGAATCTTGTCTAGGCAGTTTTCGCAGTAGCACTTCGAAGTCTTGTTCATACATGGTCATGTCACAAGAAGGGACCTGTCTATACTTGCATGTTTAAGCCGCTTGGAATAGTCATTGCAATCGCGATGGGGGTTACTTTTCTTCGGGATACTCTTTATCTTGGAAGGTATATATAAAATTCTTTCTTTAACCGATATTTCTTTGATGGTTGCATGTGTACTGAACACATCCCTTAACACGGTATATGAACATCATTAATTAGTCTCAAAAGCAAAACAAATAAACTGAAATTGCAACCAATGATTTCTATTAACACGGTTGAATTCTGATTTTACTCTGCAGTATTGTTGGAGCTGCTATTATTGCTTTTGGGTTTTATTCAGTGATTTGGGGTCAAGCTCAAGAGGAGAAGATGGTTGATGACAAAGTAGTAATCAACAGCATTAAGTCATCATCTCCTAAAGCCCCTCTCCTTAAAAACATGAGCATGGAAGTATAATAGCTGTTTTGCATAGTATTCCCCAACATCACCAGCCAAAAAATACTTGTTTTTGAGTATTAAATGTTAATGATGATTCAAATTTGCAATGTCAATGAGATTATTAAACATATGCGTCAATGGGTATACAATAATAATTAAGAAAACAGAACTTCAATTGAAAATAGTTGATAAGGCAGGCAAAGTGTATCAGGAAGGTGTCAGCATCCTTTGTGCATGAACCATTACAGCCAAATAAATACATTTGTTGTATTCTTGCATGTTGCATACGAATTAAATAATTTTCCTATTGAATTCTTGATGAATAAACAAATTTGAGTTATTCATAATGGTATCACAAAATAACTTGAAAAGATTTTAGCCAGCAAATATATTCTCCTTTGAATAAACTAGTACAAAAAAACAAACCAAGAAATCAAAAACTGATATCTCAGAAACTCTGATGAGGAAATTAAAATATTTATTCTTAAAATAATAAATTACATTTTAATTTTATAATAAGATTTTTTTTGTATTTATAATGAATTTACTTTAAATTTATACAAAAATAATTGATTAATAAATATTACTAAACATGTTTTTTTTATTCTTCTAATTATTGGTAAAATTATTGATTTATTGATTTTGAAAACATTAAAATTATAAAATAAAGAAAAATACTAAGGATAAAATAAAATGAATCATAATAATAGATGGACTATTTTAATATAGTAAATTAACATTTGAGATTTTATGGGTTATTGATTGGATGTTTTTAGATATGTCACACTAAATTATTGGAAATAATAAAAGTTTAAAATAATAATATATAATTTAATATAAAATTAAATTAAATTAAGTAGCTACAAATTAAATGTAGATAAGAAGTTGTTAATGCAGAAAAAGAGAAAGTAAATAATTTTGTTTTAGAAGAAGATGAAAATTTCAGAAAAGAAAGACATAAAAAAATAAGTATTAAAATTACATGATAAAATTGAGTTAAAGAAAAAAGATACTTAATTTGCTTGAAAAATGTAAATGATGGCAGTAGAACCCTTCACTTTTAATTTAATATAGAAGAAGGAAACATTACTAGCTAGTGGTGTAAATATGGGTCGGGCCTGGAGGGCCCGGTCCGGCCGGCCTGCCAAGGATGGCGGGCCGTGCCTGGCACGGCCCCCATTCTTGGCACGTGCCGGGTCAGGGTTCCAGGTATGGCGTGCCGGTCCGGCACGGTACGCCAGCACGGCGTGCCAGGTCCAACGGTCGGCACGCCTGGCCGGCACGGGGTGCCGACCGTTGGGCCCGCAGATTTTTTTTTTATAAATTTATGTATGTAACGGTATTTTTTATTTTTAAAATAACCGTTGGCTGACGTCATGGCTGACGTCAGCCAACGGTTATGTTTTTTAAAAACAATATAAAAATTACAATTTGCCCCATCAACTCTTGTCTTTTATATTTTTACCCACTTTTCTAATTTTTCTATAAATACTCCCACACATTCCACTTTTCATTCACTTTCTCTAATTCTCTCAATCTCTCCATTCTCAAACTCTCTATACAATTTCAATTATTCTTAATTTCATTCTTACTCTCTCTCTACTATTCTACACTACTAATATACTATTATAATATTTTATTAGTAATTTACTATTATTCTCTAATCTCTCCACCAAGACACCAAAGTTCAAACTTCAAAGGTACATTTTTATTTAAGTGTTATATTTTAAATTTAATATGTTTGTTTAGTTAGTAAATTTATCATTTTATGTTTATATCAGTTATTAATTTTATTTATTTAGTAAATTTATCATTTTTATGTGTAGGGGTTAATTTTAATTTTAATTTTTAGTAAATTAATCATTTTATGTGTAGGAGTTAATTTTAATATATTGTTTTAGTAAAATAATCATTTTATGTATAGGAGTTAATTTTAATATATTGTTTTAGTAAAAAAAATCATTTTTATGTGTAGGGGTTAATTTTAATATAATTTTTTAGTAAAAAAATCATTTTATTTTTAGTAGTTAATTTTAATATATTTTGTTAGTAAAATAATCATTTTATGTGTAGGAGTTAATTTTAATATATTGGTTTAGTAAAAAAAATCATTTTTATGTGTAGGGGTTAATTTTAAAATATTTTTTTAGTAAATTAATCATTTTATTTTTAGTAGTTAATTTTAATATATTTTGTTAGTAAAATAATCATTTTATGTGTAGGAGTTAATTTTAATATATTGGTTTAATAAAAAGAAATCATTTTTATGTGTAGGGGTTAATTTTAAAATATTTTGTTAGTAAAATAATCATTTTATGTGTAGGAGTTAATTTTAATATATTGGTTTAGTAAAAAGAAATCATTTTTATGTGTAGGGGTTAATTTTAAAATATTTTGTTAGTAAAATAATCATTTTATAAGTAGGAGTTAATTTTAATATATTGGTTTAGTAAAAGAAATCATTTTTATGTGTATGGGTTAATTTTAATATATTTCTTTTAGTAAAATAATCATTTTATTTTTAGCAGTTAATTTTAATATATTTTGTTAGTAAAATAATCATTTTATGTGTAGGAGTTAATTTTAATATTTTGTTTTAGTAAAAAAATCATTTTTATGTGTAGGGGTTAATTTTAATATATTATTTTAGTAAAATAATCATTTTATTTTTAGTAGTTAATTTTAATATATTTTGTTAGTAAAATAATCATTTTATGTGTAGGAGTTAATTTTAATATTTTGTTTTAGTAAAACAAATCATTTTTATGTGTAGGGGTTAATTTTAATATATTTTTTTAGTAAAAAAATCATTTTATTTTTAGTAGTTAATTTTAATATATTTTGTTAGTAAAATAATCATTTTATGTGTAGGAGTTCATTTTAATATATTGTTTTAGTAAAAAAAAATCATTTTTATGTGTAGGGGTTAATTTTAATATATTTTTTTAGTAAAAAAATCATTTTATTTTTAGTAGTTAATTTTAATATATTTTGTTAGTAAAATAATCATTTTATGTGTAGGAGTTAATTTTAATATATTGTTTTAGTAAAAAAAAAATCATTTTTATGTGTAGGAGTTAATTTTAATATATTTTTTTAGTAAAAAAATCATTGTATGTGTATGAGTTAATTTTAATGACCTGAACTTTTTTTTTCTAGGAAATGGATCCTACCCATCCTTATTTTCCAGACGGTCTAAACATGCTGAACGATGATTTTGATCTCTCCGGACCGGCAGAAACCGTAGCGGGACCTTCTGGTTCCGGCGCCACACCGACATCACGTACCAAATCTAAGAGGTTAACATCAGACGTATGTCAGTGTTTTGACGTAGTAGAAATGACACTTCCAGACGGTACGGTCGGCCCCAGAGCCAAATGTAAGTTTTGTCCTAAGAACTATACCACTACTAGGGGTGGAACCGGTCATTTGAGAAGGCATATGCTAAAATGCATGCCCAAACACGTACATGTACCCAATACAACCCAGACACAACTGCAACGGCACCCAGACGGGTCGGTTACGACGTGGCATTACGACGCCGCGCATGCTAGAGAATGTTTGGCACGATACATTGCACAAACTGATCAACCTATTAATTTCGGTGACTGTGTTTTTTTTCAAGAATTTATCACACTTGCATTTTGCCCCCAAATGCAAATTGTTTCTAGAACCACCACTAGGAACGATTTGATAAAAATGTTTAAAACCCAACGAGATGACTTGACCGCTGAATTACAGCATCTAACTGTCTCAATTGCATTAACTTCCGATATTTGGAACGCATGTTCCAAACATGGCTATTTATGTGTCACAGGACACTATTTAGACTCTGAATGTAGGATACAAAAAAAAATTCTTGGTTTTCGTCCTATGGATTTTGCACATACCGCAGACAATATTTTTGCTGTCATTCTTTCTGTTTTAGAAACTTATAACATAACTCATCGCATCCTCTCTATCACATTAGATAATGCATCAGCAAATACTAAATCTATTGGATTGTTTACTGAAAGAAACATCCCGCAAGCTGGGGGTTATTTCTTCCACCAGCGTTGTGCATGTCATATCATAAATTTAGTTGTACAGTCTGGTTTGAAGGAAGTAAGCAATCGTATAGAACGCATCAGAGATGTCATTTCTTGGAACGGTAGCTCTAATCCAAGATTTCAAGAATTTGGCAGACACTGTACATTAAACGGTCTACGACCCCGACGATTCCAAACTGATATGCCGGTAATGTGGAACTCTACTTACTTAATACTGAAAAATTGTTTGGAATATGATACAACTATTTCAGGTTTTTATAACATGAAATTGGCCGAAAGTGGCTGTCCACCTGCTCAATCACTGACACCAGACGATTGGTATGTGGCAAAGATTTTTGTTGAATTTTTATAGGTTTTTTACAATGCCACTGTAACTCTTTCTGGGGTCTACTACCCCACATCTTCCCAGGTAATCCATCAGATTGTGGAAATGTCTGACATGTTAAACACTTATAGGGAAGATGACTTGCTTGGCGATGCAGTTGTTGACATGGAGACCAAGTTTAAAAAATACTGGTCTGAAATGCCTTTCCTTTATGCCTTAGGTGTTATAGTAGATCCTAGAATTAAATTAGCTGGTTTAGAATATTTGCTTGAGTTTACTGGTAATAAATTGTCAATAGATTATTCCGAACAGATTACTGACATTCGAAACAAGTTGTTCGAAGTTTTTAGTATTTATGAGCGCAGGTTTGACGGCATTCACACGGAACCATCACCAGAACCGGACACACAACCGTTGCCGACAAGTTGGAGCATTCTCAAACGCCGGAAAAAAGACAAATCAGCAAGTTCTTCTTCTTCAACTACACGATCTGTTGCATCTTCTGGTGCCGAACTGAATAGGTTCCTTGAAGCATAGTTTGATGCTGACGAAAACACGGAGAATTTGATCTGTTGTTATGGTGGAAGACCTATAGCTACAGGTATCCGGTCTTGTCACACTTAGCACGTGACATACTGGTTATCCCCGTGTCCACTGTGTCTTCAGAACATGCATTCAGCACGAGTGGACGAATTATTGAACCAAGAAGAAATTGTTTGACTCCAAAGATGGTGAAGGTATTAATATGCATTCGGGATTGGGAGCATACTCGAAAGAGGATGCAAAATGAAACGGTAGACGAACAGTTTATTCAAAATTTCTCCAATTTATATGTCGATGAGGGTTCCGGCAGTAACCAGGTCCAGAACTAGGTTGTACATGTACATTTACTTGTAATACGATTGCACTCTTTTTCCCTTACCAAGTTTTTATCCCACTGGGTTTTCTTGGTAAGGTTTTTAATGAGGCAATCATGTAAATATGTAATACTGAAAGTCCGAAATAAATAAAGAATTCTTCATTTCATATTTTTATCTATTTTTTTTTTCTTTCATGTTTTATCTTTATTTATTTTCTGAATTAATTCATTAAATAAAATAAAAAATGTATCTATAATCTATTATTAATTTATTATAAACATTTTTTTTAATTATACTAAAATAATAATATATAAAAAAAAAATTTTAAAAAAAAAATATGGGCCGGCCAATTTAGTCCGCCAAATTGGCCCACGTGCCGACACGGCACGGCACGCGGCACGGCACGGAAGGGCCGTGCCGGGCCCCCATTTAGGAAAACGGGCCGGGGGGCCGGCCCGGCCCACATCAGCACAGCCCCCCGGCCTATTTAGGAAAACGGGCCGTGCCCGTGCTGATGTGGGCCGGGCCGGCCCCCTCTTACACCATTATTACTAGCCGTGCTATGAATTAATATTTTTTAATAAGTGTTAATATATATATATATATATAATCAATTTGTTTTTAAATAAAATTGAGATAGGGCATAGGTCTCACCTGGCCTTAAGGTGGGCCACCCCTAGTAGTCTTTATGGCATGGATATGGCAGAACATCTAGCTAGTTTAATAATCCAGTCCAGTGTAATATAGTATAATATGTCAAACATGTTCTTCATATCTAAAAAGTACATAACGTCTCGTTAACGGAAAAAAAGTTAATGGATGAATCAATATTATGATTCCGATGATGTTAATGATCACGATTACATCAACTTATTATGTTTGTTGTGTCGACTCGGGATCTAATATAAATAAAGAAAATGTATGGATTAGTACATAATTTTGTTATAGGGTTAAAAAAAAAATCTTTTTTTCTTGTTCGTCTGTCTCTTGTTTCTTCCGTCTCAAAGAATACATGAACATTAACAATACATGGTAGATAAAAGAGACGGTCATTTTCTATTTTTTATGTTTTTATTTTTTAAATTACTTATTTATTTCAGTCATTGAATTGAAATATAAATGATATTAAACTACTCTGTATTAGTATTGTTAATGTTACAGTATGCTAGCTAAATTCGTCCTTCAGATACTACTGTAAACCAAACATGTGGAGACTCACACAAGTGTGAACCCACAAGTGTCCAGAATTTCCAGTGAACAATAATTCAATGAATTATGAGGAAATGCAACAAGAAAGAACAAGATATGCAAGATCGCTTAAATGGTACTTGATGTAAATCATATTTTCCTTTCCAATTTAGGATATTTTCTTTTTCACCAAGCTTACATGAAGATGAACCACTTTCAGTACTTTTTTCTAATATCAAATAATTGATAATGATTAAGATTCCAATAAGGCAATAATCAATTATAAATGGCAGGCAAAGTGGGTCAAGAAGGTGTCAGCAAAAAGCACCTTTCCTGGTTGAACCCTTACAGCATATTAATTAAATATAGTAGCGAAGTATGCAATTGGCTTCCATTAAATAAATTTCCAATTCAATTATTGATGAATAAACAAATTTAAGATTCTTTTGATGGTATCAATTCCTATAACACAAAACAACTTTAAAAGATAATATTATACCAAAAAACATATCAAGGAATCAAAAGGACTGATGTCTCATGAGTCTCTGATGAATAAACTCTGCTTATGATGCTCATGAGCTCCAATTAAATTTTTCTGGGGATTGAGAGTGAGACTGCTGGGAAAAAGAGCTGAAAATGGATTCAAGTGGTCGTATGCAGAATGTATTACCTTTTGTGGGGATGGTGATTGTTGTTATTGCTCAAGTTTCCGACTTAGAAGTATCGAAAGCAGCAATGTCTAAAGGGGTTAACAAATATACCATTGTTTTCTACGCTCAAGCCCTCTCCACCCCTATTTTTCTCGTTTGGTCCCTCATAATTCACAGATCATCAGAGCGTCCTCAACTTAACTTGTCCACTCTCAGCAAAATCTTCTTGCTTGCAGTCTTCGGGTTCGTAACTGAATTACTTGCATCCATGCATGTTTGCTTAAATACATGAGTATAGTACTGTTGATTGATTTTACAAGTTATTGTTTTACTGTCTTGCAGAATCTTAATCAGGTTATTTACATATGTTGGTATAGAGTTAACTTCTCCGACTCTATCGACAGCCTTGTGCAACCTAATTCCAGCATTTACCTTCGTACTTGCTGTCATTTTCAGGTTCTTATCTTTGTCTCTCTTCTATAAACCAATACATAATATCAACTAAATTTCCTGAAATGTCATTATATTTGGATGGTCATCAATTGATATATTTTAGAATGGAAAAGCTAAATTGGAGAAGCAAAAGCAGCCAAGCTAAGTCCTTGGGAACATTAGTGTCAATTGCAGGAGCATTTGTTACAACATTCTATCAAGGCCCTCCAATCTTAAAAACACTTTCATCAGGCACTGTCTCATTCTCATTTCATGATCCACTTGTTGTTTCATCTAAATCAAATTGGATTCTTGGAGGGTTTTTCCTTGGAGGTGCAGCCTTTTTGGGTTCAGCATGGTACATTTTGCAGGTTAGGCTATTCATTCCTCCTGTAAAGATCATGAGATCAGATCAACTTGGTTATAGAATGTTGACTTTCAGGTTTTGGAAATGTTTTGCAGGCAATAATCGTGAAGAAGTTTCCAGCAATAATGATTATATTGGTTTTCAAATTTATCTTTGGTACCATTTTGGCTGCACTATTTTCTCTAACTGTGGTTAGAGATCCAAGTGCTTGGAAGCTAAGACCTGATATAGGGTTGGTTGCTGTTTTATTCTCTGTAAGTAATATATACAGCATCTGGTTTATAATTTATTTCAGAGACATCAAAAATTATTACATATCAAGAGTAATGCTACGGTGTCCATTTCTATTTTTACCCCGAAATTCATGATAAAATGAAATGACATATGATTTATATGTTAGATATGTACAAATCACATGTTACGTTACTTTTGATACATTATACTTGTTTCTTTGAAACTTTATCAAGATTATTATTATTAAAATGAGATATTTCAAGCTAATTGAGTTACTTATTTATGAAATAATCTTTACAAAACTTGACATGCAGACAATTATAGGAAATGTGATTCCAATCGCCTTGTGTACATGGTGCCTATCAAGAACAGGACCTCTTTATGTTTCAATGTTCAATCCCTTGGCCATTGTCTTCTCTGTAGTCATGGATTTCATCTTCCTAGCAGAGACCCTTTGTCTTGGAAGGTGCAGTATATCAATTTTTATAATTGTTGATTTTTTTTTTCTAATACTTGGAATTTAATTTTAAATTTTCTTACAGTTTAATTGGAGCGGTTATAATCGTGATTGGCTTTTATTCTGTGATGTGGGGAAAGATGAAAGAAGAAAAGATATTTGAGCACAATGTGAATACTATTGTGAGGAGTCATATGTCATGTGATGAAAAGATACATTTATTGCAGAACGAGATACAGGAAGAGATACATAAAAGTTCATGCAGCTTAGATTGTAGAGATTATTAGCATTATTAATTGATCATATTGGACATGAAAAATAAATGATAAAACTCATTAATATAAAAAAGTACTTCTTGATTATTTCCTCTATAAAATTATTGTAGCTCAGATGCTTGTAACCGTAAAGTTTTATTTTGCTTGTTTTTTTTTTTTATATAAGTAAAGTCTTAAAAGAAAGTATACAATTATTTATTTGTAAAGTTTCTGAATCGACTTGTGATGTGCCTGGCTGCCTGTCCAGGCATGTCAGAACCGTGGACAACACTAGTCACGAGTTAACTTGGGGTCAAAATATAAAAAAAGAAAAAATATGGATTAATACGTAATTTTTCTCTAAGGTTTATAAGAAAAAAAAAGTGTCATTCCTTCTTTTCACTTTGATATGCAAGATCACTTATATGGGTCCTTGAAGGAAATCATTTTTTCGTATCCAATTTAGGATATTTTCTCTTTTTTTCGAAGCTATATGACAATGAATCCATTTTCAGTTTCAGTACTGTTTTTTCTTGAAATTTTGTAACAAAAATCATATCAAATGGAGGTTTTCACTTTTCAGAATGGAAAAAGCTAGACCAAAAAGTTGAGAGCAGTCAGGCAAGATTTATTGGCACTGTGGTATCAATTACAGGGGAATTAATTTTGAGTTTATACAAAGTCCCGCCCATTACAAAAAAGTTACTTTCCATCTCCTCCATCAAAGTGGGTTGTTCAAGTAATAATTAATCCAAAATATAATATAATTGATAATGATTAAGACTCCACTAATCAAGATTATAAATGGCAGGCAAAGTGGGTGGTCAAGAAAGCTCCAATATTCCTGAATGATCCACTACAGCCAAATAAACATGTGTTGTGTACTTGCATTTCATCGGCTTCCATTAAATAAATTTCCTCTTCAATTATTGATGAATAAAAAAATTTAAGATTCTCTTGATGGTATGAATTCTTAATACAAAATAACTTTGAAATGATATTATTCTCCTGTGTTTGAATAAATTTATACAAATTTAAGATATTCTTGATGGTATCACAAAATAACTTGAAAATATTTTAGCCAGCAAATATATTCTCCTTTGAATAAACTAGTACAAAAAAACAAACCAAGAAATCAAAAACTGATATCTCAGAAACTCTGTTGATGATCACCCACCAACAACAAATAACCAACCAACATGAAAAGGTGTTATTTGTTTAATTGTTTGTGCTCATGAGCTGCTAATGCTATTAACCTTTCTGGGGATCGAGAGTGATTCTGCGAAAGAGCTGGAAATGGATTATTCAAGTGGCCGTATGCAGAATGTGTTACCATTTGTGGCAATGGTGATAACAGTTGTTGCTGGAGTTACAGACTTAGAAGTATTGAAAGCAGCAATGTCTAAAGGGGTTAACAAATATGTCATTTTTGTCTATGCTCAAGCTCTCCCCATCCCTATTTTTCTTGTTTGGTCCCTCGTAATCTACAGATCATCGGAGCGTCCTCCACTTACCTTGTCCACTCTCAGCAAAATCTTCTTGCTTGCAGTGTTCGGGTTTGTTTATAACTCAACTCTAATTGCATCCATATATATGACTACTGTTGATTGATTTTATAAGTTATTGTGATTTCTTTGTTGATTGCAGATGTTTAATCAGGTTATTTACATATCTTGGCATAGAGTTGAGCTCTCCAACTCTATCAACAGCCTTGCACAATCTAACTCCAGCATTTACCTTCATACTTGCCATCATCTTCAGGTTGTTTTCTTCTTCTTCTTCTCTCTTCTATAACTAATTACATATCAACCAAATTTCCTGAATTATATTGATTTTAGGATGGAAAAGCTAAACTGGAGAAGCAAAAGCAGCCAAGCAAAGTCCTTGGGAACTATAGTGTCAATTGCAGGAGCATTTGTTGTAACATTCTATCAAGGCCCTCCAATCTTGAATACACTTTCATCAGGCACTGTCTCATCATTTCATGATCCACTTGTTTCATCGTCTAAATCAGATTGGATTCTAGGAGGGATTTCCCTTGGAGCTGCAGCCTTTTTTGGTGCGGCGTGGATCATTTTGCAGGTTATGCCCTTCCTTATCCAAATGCTTGTAAAGATCTGATGAATTTGAATCATGTATAGAATGTTGACTTTCAGGTTTTGGAAATGTTTTGCAGGCAATAATCCTGAAGAAGTTTCCAGCAATAATGATTATATTGTTTTTCAAGTCTATCTTTGCTACCATTTTGGCTGCATTGTTTTCTCTAACTGTAGTTACTGATCCAAATGCTTGGAAGCTAAGATTTGATATAGGGTTGGTTGCTGTTTTAAACAATGTAAGCATATAGCATCATCTTCCTTGTATTTGGCTCACTTTTTGTCATTACAGCATTTGTAATTGATCCAGTGAGCTTATTTGTAACATGCAGACAATTACAGTATCTGTGATTCAACTGACCTTGTATGCATGGTGCATAACAAGAACAGGACCTGTTTATGTTTCGATGTTCAGTCCCTTGGCCATTGTCTTCTCTGTTTTCATGGGTTTCCTCTTCCTAGGAGAGACACTTTGGCTTGGAAGGTGAAGTATATACATCAATTTTATATTAGATATTAAAATATTTGAATGATCAAAGTACCATTATTTTTGATTGAAAACTACTATGTCTTTAGTCACATATGTACCTTCCTGATTGTGCAGTTTTTTTTTTTGTCTGATTCTTGGAATTCAACTTTAAAATTTCTTACAGTTTGATCGGAGTAATTATAATCGTGGTTGGCTTTTATTCTGTGATATGGGGAAAGATGAAAGAAGAAAAGAGAATTGAGCACACTGCCGCTACTACATTGAAGAGTCACAAATCATACGATGAAAATGAACCTTTATTGCAAAACGAGATAGAAGAGGAGATACATAACAAGACATCAGTATAGATGGTTATCATTGTAGCTCGGATGGTTGTTATAGTGTAAATACAAGATCATCACCATATATGAAGAATTCAAATGAGTTATTGCCATATCTTGTATAAAAAAAATGATTTTATCCCTATTTCAAATTTCAAATCAAACTTCATTTTCAGAATTGAATCACATCACAGCTAGAAGGTCTCAATCAATTTTTCTTTTTGCTCACCCTTTAAGTTTAGCCTCTCAAAAGAATTATTAGTGTGGAAAAAGTGGCACCACCACCAACTTCTAAATTATTACTTGTTTGAATGGTTTCATTCACCAAGATAATTGAATCTTGGAGGCTTTACTAGTTGTCTTTATTGAATTTATGGTGGTAGAGTCCACCACATATCTAAACAAAAAGCTGAAACCTCACAACATATCAACTCTGTACTGTAGTCTGCAGTGGCAGACCATGAATTTTAATCGGATGTGGTATTTGAATAAAATAATAATTATATAAAAAATATTAAAAAATTAAGGTTATAGCAAAATGAGTTTTATTTTTTTGAAACTAAAATGAGGTTTTTTTATATATAGATCGAAAATTTGATAGTATAATAAAGTTTAGATAAAATAAAACAAATAAAACACTTATTTAAAATGAACTAAGGGGTCGTTTGTTTTTTCTACTTAAAACTTAATGGGTATGAATCATAATTATTACGTTGTTTTGTTTGTTTTTATAAGTGGTCAAACAACTTAAAAATAGCAAAAAACAACTTAAAATAAAAAGTAAGAAATCTTGACTTGTCACTTAATTGCAAATCACTGAATTGCATTAAATACAATCCAAAATCTTTTCTTCCGATACTATCCCCATATATAATATATTTCTAATTTCATTATAATTATATATTGTACATAAATCTTTATTTTAATATATTGCTTATTTTAAATGGCTTTAAAAATAAAAAGAACCCTAATCACTTCTCATATTGGTGTTTAATATCAATACTTCATTATAATATTAGGGTGATGTAATTATATATTATTTTTTTAGAGTGTTTTATGTGAGTTTTCCTGCCGCCCCTTTTATTTTTTGAAAAAAAAAAAACATTTCTTTTCTTAGTAAAAATGAAGTTTATTTGTAATCGAAGAAGAATATCATGATCATTTATGTTCATATATAATTATTATTTTTGGATTTTTTTATTCCATATTATATGTATAATTCTTTAACATGGGTATAAATGTAAAATTATTTAGTTTCAGACAATATTACTTTTAAAAAACAAACGGGTTGACAATACATTCAGATGTGAGGAAAAAAAAACAAACATGTTATTCAAGTTCAGATTTCAGTCACTATTCAATCTTCAGAAAAATTCAGGAATGTTCAGTTTTCAGACAAAAAAACAAACGACCCCTAAATAATCTTATATTAAAAAACAAGAAACACGATATTAAAAAAAATAATCACAAGAAAAACAACATAAAAAAATTAAAAATTAATATATTTATTCTTAAAATAATAAATTACATTCTAATTTTATAATAAGAATTTTTTTTGTATTTATAATGAATTCACTTTAAATTTATACAAAAATAATTGGTTAATAAATATTACTAAACATGTTTTTTAAAAAAATTTATTTTTCTAATTATTGGTAAATTATTGACTTATTAATTTTGAAAACACTAAAATTATAAAATAAAGAAAAATACTAAGGATAAAATAAAATGAATCATAATAATAGATGGAATATTTTATATAGTAAATTAACATTTGAGATTTTATGGTTTATTGATTGGAAGTGTTAGGTATGTCACCAGATGTACACCCATGGTTTTTTGTTAGGGTGGGCTAGAAGCTCTCGTCCCGGATATTACATGGAAAATTTGATCCACTATCACCCGATAATTGATTATATTTTTTTTTCTCTCATAATATGAAAGTATAATTTTTCTTGACTTTGATATATGATTATTTGACATTGTAACTTAAAATTATCAAACAATTTGTTTAAAATTGTACTTTATAAATTATAATATAATATTAGAAATAATAAATTGTAATCAGAAAATAAATTCATAAAAAATAACAAAATACTAACTTAAAATTATGATTAATTAACCCAAAATTTAATCTAAATAATACGACAATTAAGCATTACCATAAACACTTGTCACATCATTTAGATTGATTTTTTAACTATCTTTTTTAAAATGAAGATAATTATTAGTGAGGGATAGTGAGAATTGATTTGAGAATTATTAGGGGGAGAGAAAATTGGGATTTGGTGGGGACTTGATTGAGAGAGAAAGAATGTGCGCTGGGACGTGAGTGAGAGTGAGAGTGAGAGTGAGAGAATATTGAGAGTTGTTAAAATTTGTGGGAGGCGAAAGTCTGAGAGATGATCAGAGTGTTAAAATTATAATATATTATTAACATTTTTTTTTATAAAAGAACCAGGGTCAGCCACCATTTAGGTCTGCCCCTATATGTCATATTAAATTAGAAATAATAAAAGTTTAAAAATATTAATATATAATTTAATATGAAATTAAATTAAATTAAGTATATCCTCAAATTAAATGTAATTAAGAAGTTATCAATACAGAAAAAGAGAAAGTCAATTATTTTATTTTAGAAGAAGATGAAAATTTCAGAAAGAAAAGACTTAAAAAATAAGTATTAAAATTATAAAATAAAATTGAATTAAAGAAAAAAAATATTTAGTTTACTTGAAAAATGTAAATGGTAACCCTTCACTTTTAATATAGAAGAAGGAAACATTACTAGTGCTATAAGTTAATATTTTATAATAAGTGTTAATATATATATAAACAAAATCAATTTTTTTAAAAAATAAATTGAGATGGGGCATGTGCCCCACCTGGCCTTAAGGCGGGCCACCCTTAGTAGTCTGTGTATGGCATGGATATGGTAGAACATTTAGCCAGTTTAATAATCCAGTCTAGTGCACTACTGTACAATATGCCAAACATGTTCTTAATATCTAAAAAATATATGACGTCTCTTCAACGGGAAAAAAGTTATCAGATGAATCAATATTATGATTCTGATGAAGTTAACGACCACGATTACTGCAACTTATAATGTTAGTCATGTCGACTCAGGATCTAATATAAATAAAGAAAACGTATGGATTAATAGGTAATTTTGTTATAGGGTTATATAAAAAAAATCGTTTTTCTTGTTCTTATGTCTCTTGTCTAGTGGTGCAACCGGTTCGGTTTCGGTTCCGTAGGCACCCCAAACCGTCAAAATCAGTTTGGTTTTCGGTTTTTAACCGCCCATTAGGCGGTTCGGTTTCTGTTTCGGTTTTATTTATTATTTTTTTTTCAATTTTTATCCACGTGGCGCTCTGTTATTGGTTGGCAATTATATATATATATAAACTGCCCAAAACCGGCGGTTAAGTTTTTGGCCATCCCTAACCGTAACCGAACCGGCTCGAAACCAGTTTCCAAACAGTTTCATAACCAGCAGTTTCAGTTTCGGTTTTAGGATCCGGTTTCGGTTTGATACCCACGGTTTAACCGAACTGTGGGCACCTCTACTCTTGTCTCTTCCTTTTTAAGGAATATATGAACATTAACTATACATGATAGTTACAAGAGGCAGTCATTTTCTATTTTTTTTGTTTTTATTTTTTAATTACTTATTTATTTCGGTCATTGGATTGAAATCCGAATGATATTAAACTACCCCGTATTAGTATTGTTAATGTTACTATATGCTAGCTAAATCCATCCTTCAGATACTACTGTAAAACAAACATGTGGATAGAGGTGCCCACGGTTCGGTTAAACCGTGGGCACCAAACCGAAACCGGTTTCGAAAAACCGAAACCGGAACCGTAACCGTAACCGCCGGTTACGGAACCGGTTCGGTTACGGTTACGGTAGGTTGAAAACCGACCAAAACCGACGGTTTAACCGTCGGTTTTGGGCAAAAACCGACCAAACCGTCGGTTTAACCGGCGGTTTAACCGACGGTTTCGACCGTTGTTAGTAAAAAAAAAAAAAAAAATTTCGACGAATCACGGCTTGCCACGCGTACCACATAATTGAAAAAAAAAAAACAAAAGAATTGATGACCGTTGGGCGTTGGGTGAGATGACCAACGGTCATCTACCCATCTCCCAAGTCCCAACGGCCATATATATATATATATATATATATATATATATATATATATATATATTATTTTTTTCCCTTAATTTCTTAAAATTGTAAATTCGCCCCTCCACTATAATGCTTCAATTGTATATTATATATTTATATAATTGTATTGAATATTTTATATTAATTTCATTTTATTACAAATGTTTCATTTTATTACAATGTTTCAATTTCATTTTATTACAAATGTTTCAATTTCATATTATATTTTAAATTTTATTCATTTGTCAAAAAAAAATTCTGGAACATTATTTTTCCCATTATTTTAATTACGTTTAGTAATTATTGTAATTAGGTTTTGTTTGGAAAAAATAAATAAAACCGAAACCGAAACCGAAATAAACCGAAACCGAAACCGAAATAAACCGAAACCGAAACCGAAACCGAAACCGATGGAACCGAAACCGAAAACCAAACCGGTTTTTTCAGTTACGGTTACGGTTTGGGTGGCCACGGAACCGAAACCGGCGGTTTCGAAACCGAAACCGCCCCGAAACCGAACCGTGGCCACCTCTACATGTGGAGACTCACACACGTGTGAACCCACAAGTGTTCAGGACCAGAGTTTCCACCGATCAATAATTCAATGAATTATGAGGAAATGCAACAAGAAAGAACAAGATATGCAAGATCACTTAAATGGTACTTGATGGAAATCATATTTTCCTTTCCAATTTAGGATATTTTCTTTTTCACTAAGCTATATGAAGATGAATCCACTTTCAGTACTGTTTTCTAATATCAAATAATTGATAATGATAAATACTCCAATAAGGCAATAATCAATTATAAATGGCAGGCAAAGTGGGTCAAGAAGGTGTCAACAAAAAGCACCCTTCCTGTATCAACCATTACAGCATACAAGTTAAATATAGTAGCAAAGTATGCAATTGGCTTCCATTAAATAAATTTCCTATTCAATTATTGATGAATAAACAAATTTAAGATTCTTTTGATGGTATCAATTCTTACAACACAAAATAACTTTAAAAGATAATATTATACCAAAAAACATATCAAGGAATCAAAAAGACTGATGTCTCATGAGTCTTGAGCTCCTATTAAACTTTTCTGGTAGGGATGGCAAAATTCCCCACTGGGACAAGGCCCTGCAGGGACCCGCACTTTTGGGATGGGGATGAGTTTCAATTTGATAGGGATGGGGCGGGAATGAGGATATCTAGTATAACCCGCAATGGATATGGGGCGGGGATGAGTTTTATACTCCTCACCCCGCCCCGCCCCGCCCCACTTAATAGGGGTGTGCAAAAAACAGCCAAACCGAACCAACCCGCCTAACCCAACCCAAACTTTATGGGTTGGTTCGGTTTCACATATAAAAAATTTATTAATCGATTTGTCATTTAACAAACCGATCAAAGATTGGTTCGGTTTGGGTTGCTAAAAATAAAAATCATATAACCCAAACCAACCCATATATTTAATAAAAGTCAAATCCATATTTCCCGAGGGTTTTGTAACTTTTATTTATACTTATTTGCTTCTCATATGAATAAATTTTTTTTTTCTTTCTCATTTATTGTCGTCAACCATTTGGTATTGTACCACTCATCTTTCTTTTATATATTCTATTTTTTTAATAAATAAAATATAATTACTCCTGTCTTCCGATGCATGTTAGAATATGAGTTTTATTATGTTTTATTTTTTATTTTTTATTTTTCTGCTATTATATATGGTATTGTTAATGTTAATTATTTAATTTTTTTAATTTTTAAAATAATTAAATAACACCTAGATTTAATATTTTTATATTTAAATAATTTTTATTTTATAATAATACAAAATATAATTTTTAGGCTTAAACCTAAACCGATAAACCAACCCAAACCAACCCGACTTTTTTTGGTTTGGTTTGAATCGGTTTGATAAATCACATTGGTTTGGTTTGGGTTGAAATATAGCCAAACCGAAACATATTGGTTTGGTTTGACATTGAGCTTCAACCTAAACCAAACTGAAAATGCACACCCCTACCGCTTAATATAATACTTAGGGGTCGTTTTTTTTTGTCTAAACACTGAACCGGTCTGAATTTTTCTGAAGACTGAATAGGGACTGAAATCTGAATCTGAATGACATGTTTATTTTATTTTTCCTCACATCTGAATATACTGTCAACATGTTTGTTTTTTAAAAATAAAACTGTCTGAAAATAAGTAATTTTACATTTATACCCATACTAATTAACAGAGGAAATTTAACATTCACCATTCTTTATAACATTTTGCATGTCTTTTTTTTGTAAACAAAGTTCAATTTAACAAAAAAAAAAATTAATCAAAGAATATAATTTTGCATATTCTGCAAACAAAGTTTAAGTTAAATTTATTGTCAAAAAAAAGTTCAAGTTCAAGTTCAAGTTCAATTTTATATGTTGTCCACGTTTCCGGTGAATATAATTCATGAAACCATTTTTGTTTTTTTTATTTCCGGGATAATATGCACCGGAAACCAAATAAAAAAAAAGGTTCTTGAATTTTTTATATACAATAATTCTATAATTTTTTCGAGCCACGAAAACTACTTAATATGATAGACAAATTTATTGAGTACTATACGAATAGTTAGATAAAAATAAATAAATAAAGAGTTATTACCGGGATTTGACAAGAGAGAAATTCTTTTTTTGATAAGTAACTCTGATAGCACTCTTATTATGAGAGGCACCAAGCCAAGAAAACTGCAACAAGTGACCCCCCATAACAAAGGAACACCGCACAAGCCACAGCACAACCCACCCCCCCCCCCCCCCCCCCCCCCCCCCCCTATTCCAGCCCAAACAGGAAAACAGAGAAACTATGAAGGATACATAGCATCACAGACCAAAAATCACTCACTCCAGCACAGCACGTCCTCACAATCGTTAGAGCCTTTCGAGCCTTTCTTTGAAATATTAAGAAATTCAATTGTTCAATCCTTGAAAAATTTCATTGTGAGAAGTAATTAGGGTTTTTTTTTTCTTTCCTAAAACATGTTTAAAATAAGAAATATGTTAAAAAAAAAATTTTTTACACCATATTAAATTAAGATAATTTTGGAAATATATTTTTTTGGAGGATAGACTTGGAAGAGAATATTTTAATTGTAATCCAGTGATTTAGAATTAAGTTAAAAGTCAAGATTTCTTACTTTTTATTTTAAGTTGTTTTTTGATATTTTTAAGTTGTTTGACCACTTAAAAAACAAACAAAACAACTTAATGGGTTAACAAACGACCCCTTAGTTAAACTGCATAGTTTCAAAGAAAATAAATATCTCTAAACAAGGAAATATATGAATACATTAACCCTAACTTTACATTTCTTCACCGTTATTTAACATAAAGTGACCAAAACAAAATACTATTAAAAAAAACCCTAGCCGCTAACTGTAAATATAAGTCTCTAATCCTCAAGCAACTCGAAGTTCAACGTTCAAGCTTCAACCTCACAAGATGTTTCTGACTTTATGTTTATATTTATGTTTGACTTCATACTTTATGTTAATGTTTGAAAATGATTGAATTTTATGAGATGTTTTTTAATAGTTTTTTAGAATTATTTATTACTTTATATTTTATATCATATTCAATGGTTAAATATTTGTTATTTTAATAAATAAATAAAATTATAAATGGGGTTAATGGGTGGGGATGGGGAAGGCACTCCCCGTTGTACCCCGCCCCGCTCCATCTAAAGTGGGGTTTTATGAGGGTATGGGTTTTCAAAAAAACAAATGGGGTGGGGTGCGGGGAAGGCCACCCCGCCCCGAATTCGCCCCATTGCCATCCCTATTTTCTGGGGTTTGAGAGTGAGACTGCTGGGAAAAAGAGCTGAAAATGGATTCAAGTGGTCGTATGCAGAATGTATTTCCTTTTGTTGGGATGGTGATTGCTGGTATTGCTCAAGTTATTGACTTAGAAGTATCGAAAGCAGCAATGTCTAAAGGTGTTAACAAATATGTCATTGTTTTCTATGCTCAGGCCCTCTCCACCCTTATTTTTCTCGTTTGGTCCCTCATAATTCACAGATCATCAGTGTTAGTGGGATGGTATGGTTGATGTCACTTGTGGTGCACCTCTGAGAGAGATTTCGAGCACTCAACAGAAGGAGAAACTTCAAACTCTTTTAGTTCTCTCTATATTTTCTTACACCACTCCACACTTTTACAATTCAATCTTCATCCCTTTATATAGGGAAATGAGATGAGAAAAAACACAAACAAAATAAATTCAAACAATGAAACAAAGTCAAAGATAAGCTTCAATTGTTTGGTGGTGGTAGTTGGGGGTTGGTAAGAGGTGGCAGCTGGAGGTGGCAGCTGGAAGTCAAGTTTAATTTTCAACATCCCTCCTTAAACTTGACTCTCCATGCTTTGCCAAACCGAGCATTGTCTTTTGCCTTGAAAACACATAATGTTTGAGAGGCTTGGTGAAAATATCAGCAACTTGATCATATGTCCTGCAAGAGATTAGTTCCACCTCTTTATCCGTCACATGCTCTCTGATGAAATGATACCTTGTATCAATATGTTTGCTTTTTTCATGGAATACTGGGTTCTTTGCTACCGCAATCGCTGATCGATTGTCGATGTAGACCTCTGTGGGATTTACTTGTGGAAATCCCAAGTACTGTAGCACATTCCTGATCCAGATACCATGACAAACAGCTGAGCAAGCAGCAACGTACTCAGCTTCACATGATGACAGTGTCACAATGGCTTGCTTTTTGGATGACCATGTGAACGCTGCATCTCCCATAAAAAATGTAAAACATGTCGTGCTTTTACGTTCATCCAGATCTCTTCCCCAATCACTATCTGAATAGCCAATAAACCTGCAATCTTCACTTTTGGTATACAATATACCATCATCAAAAATACCTTTTATGTACCAGAGTATCCTCTTTGCTGCATTCAGATGAGACTGGTCAGGAGTCTACATGTATCTGCTGACTAGTCCAACTCCATAGGGTATATCTGGCTTGGTACATGTCAAGTATCTCAGGCTTCCAACCAAGCTCTTGAAATAGGTTGAATCAACATCTCCTCTTTCATTCTTTCTTAACTCTATTCCTGTTTCTTCTGGAGTTGTGACAGGATTGCATTTTTCCATACCAAATCTTTTCAGAATTTCTTTTGCATAGATACTCTAAGAGACGAAGATACCTTTTTCGCTTTGCACAACTTCAATGTCGAGAAAATGAGCCATTAGACCAATGTCAGTCATCTCAAATTCTTTCACCATTCTCCATTTGAAATCTTCAAACATGGCTGGATTGTTTCCGGTGAAGATCAAGTCATCAACATATAGGCATGCATATAACAAGCTTCCGTCAATCTTCTTCTTCATATATAGTGCATGCTCATATGGACAATTCTGAAATTCGTTTGTAAGGACATCTATTTTTAATTGGCTTATTTCATGACAAACCACATTGTGATTATTTGTAATGGGTAGCTTAGGTATTATTGTGGTTCTTCATCAACAAGCTTCCAAGATCCCATAGTGCTTCAAGAGAGGTAGTTTACTTGACTTGACTCTTTTGAAGAGATTTTAGTTGCACACACTCACTTGCATGCATTACATTCTTGATTACATGTTATTGAATGATGCATTGTATGCCACTCATCACACTCCACACTTGCACATTTTTTACATATTAGATTAGTGTGTTGAGTCTGCCTGGAAAAGAGGATTTTACTCTTCACCGCGGAGCAGGTCGCTTGCTGGGCACCTGCCTCCGTTGCGGTCCCAACAGCGGTTGGTTCCAGAAGGTGCATGCTTTGAAGACCGTGGTCTGTGCACTTGTATGCGCAGCGGTCCATACCGCGGTATACATCAGTAGGCTCCTACTGCCTAGACCGCGGCCTGTGCTTTGCATGCACAGTGGTCCCCGCCGCGATGTTGTCCAGACGGTGCACCACTGCATGTACCGCAGTCTGGGCACTTACCCGAGCCGCGGTCCAGCAAGCGGTATTGACGGAATTTTGATTCCCAAGCCTAAAATGACACAGTTTTGTCTAGAGTTTCTATATATATGTTCTCTTCTTCCCCAACTCTTCTTAGAGCTTCAAGAACCCATTCTTAAGAGAGAGAGAGAGAGAGAGAGTAACCCTTAGAGAGAGAAAGCTTCAAGCTTTGTTCCTTGACTCTCCAAACCCAAAAACCCATCATTTTCATGCATTTCTAAGCATTTTTAAGGCATAGGTCTTCATCATTAGTTGACTTGGTAAGTTGAACAAAAACCTCATCTTTATCATTTGTTCATACTTTCCAAGATTGTGGGTTTTTATTGCATTTATTAGTTGATTAAATGCTAGGACTTTATTTAATGCATCTATTTATGAGTTCCTTTGTATGATTGGGTTTGTATTGTGATAGCTAATATTTAGGACATATTTGCCCTCTAGCTAATTAGGACTCATTGATTGCATTTGTTAATTGCATTTATTGTCGTTGCCATTTTATGTGACAACATGTGTTGATATGACTTTGTTTGATAACTAGAGTTTTAGACTTGCATATCTATATTTAGTTAGGTCTTTATGAGCATTCATATAGACATTGATATCTAGGATTTGTACTTAGTGTCATCTTTAATTCCTAGATAAGCATTTAGTGTTGCCTAGCATTATTTGCATTTTGAGTATTCATATATTCACTTAGGTTGTTAATCTAATCTTGAGAGTTAAGTCTTGTGACTACAAGGTGTAGTGCACAAGCAAGTGAAGTCTTGCAACCAAGGTGTGGTTGGCAAGCAAATTGATCAAGGATTCACTATAAAGGCCCGTTGGGTAGTTGTGGTGGGTTAGTGACTGAGAATGGTATGACTAGAGGTCAACCTAGGTTGTAAACATCATTACAATAGTGGATTTGAGGATCGTGTGTGGCTAGAAGGATAGCCTGTGGTTTTTCCCTTGTTGAAGGGTTTCCACGTAAAAATCGAGTGTTATTTATTATTCCGCACTTTACACTTGATTTTGTATGTTTGTTTATAAGGTGAATTTTTAATATTGTCTAATCAAGAAAAATTGGTAATTAACTTGATTAAAACCTATATTCACCCCCCCCCCCCTCTTCCTAGGTTGTAGACACACGCTTAGAGTAGTATTTTCACCGTTCTCTTGGAAGTAATCATCAATCCTCGTGTTCCATGCGCGAGGTGCTTACTTCAAATCCATATAGAGCTTTCTTCAGCCTGCACACTTTATCTTCTCTGCCTTTCTTCACATATCCAGGTGGTTGTTCCACATAGACTTCTTCTTCAAGAAAGCCATTCAGGAATGTTGAATTTATGTTAAGTTGGTAAATTTTCCAACTTTTCTGAGCTACCAATGATATCAGCAATCTGATGGTTTCTAGTCTGGCAACTGGGGCAAAGACTTCTCCGTAATCAACTCCTTCCTTTTGTTTATAGCCTTTTGCTACAAGTCTTGCCTTGTATCTCTAGACTTCTCCTTTCGCATCTCTTTTGGTCTTGTAGACCCATTTCACGTCGATAGTTTTTCGGCCTTTTGGGAGAGTTGTCAACTCCCATGTCTTGTTCTTTTCAATGGATCGAATCTCCGCATCCATTGCATTTCTCCAATTTTCCTTTTGGTTAGCCTCTTCAAAGCTAACTGGATCACTTATCATCAACAGATAATACAGAGTAATATCTTCTTCCACCTGTTCTGTATTTTCATACAGATCTTCTAGGCTACGTGTTGCTCTAGGACTCATATCTGAGAAGTCATGATCAATTGGTAATTGAGCATCGTACCTTTATGGTGAAGGGGAACCACGTCGAGGAGTCTGCTGATCTCTAGGTATTTGTGGCTCTCTAGCCATTTCTCTTGTCTCTTCTGCAGGTATCAACTCAGCATTTCTGGAAGCTTTGGTTTGATCCCAATTCCAGGATTCATTTTCTTCAAAAATGACATCTCTACTGAAGATCACTTTCTTGGTGACAGGGTTGTATAGCCGGTAACCTATAGTTTTGTCACCGTATCCAACAAGGATATGCTTTTCTCCTTTATCTTCAAGCTTGATTCTTCTCGCTTCTGAGACCTTGATGTAGGCAATGAAGCCAAAAACACTAAGATGACTCACACTTGGTTTATGAGTGCTCCATGCTTCTTGCGGTGTCTTTGTATCTAGACTATTTGTGGGACATCAGTTTAATAGATATACCGCACACAAAACTGCTTCAGCCCAAAAGCTTTTGGGCATGTTTTTATCCTTTAACATGCTTCTGACCATGTTAAGGATTGTTCGATTCTTCCTTTTAGCTACACCATTTAACTGAGGAGTATAAACTGGTGTAAACTGATGTCTGATTCCTTGTTGCTTAAGGAATTCCTGGAAAGCACCTGCAGTGTATTCTCCACCTTGATCTGATCTTAGTGTTTTGATGTAATAGACACTTTGCTTCTCTACAAGAGTTTTGAACTCTTTGAAGTGGCCAAATACTTCAGACTTTTTTCTTAGGAAATAGACCCAAGTCTTCTTGCTGTAGTCGTCAATGAAGGTAAGGAAGTATTGATTCTGTCCATTTGATACTGGCGTCAATGGACCACATACATCTGTATGAACGAGCTCAAGTGGCATGGTTGCTTTCCAATTACCTCTTTTCCGAAGCTATTTCTGTGTTGTTTACTGAGAACACAGCTTTCACACATCTCATTTGGGTGATGGATATTTGGCAATCCTTTTACCATCTTCTTACTTCCCAGTTGCTTTAAACTTTCAAAGTTGAGATGTCCATACCTTAGATGCCACAACCAATCTTTGTCATTGATGATGATTGTTAAACACCTTGGCGTATCATGATGAATTGCGAGAGGAAAAATCTTGTTCTTCTTCATCTGGATTCGAGTAACCAGCTTTCCTCGAGCATCTATGATGGTGAGTTGCATATTTTGAAGGCTAATATGATAACCTTTCTCCAGGAGTTGTCCGGGACTTAGGATGTTTGTCTTCATGTATGGAACATAATAGACATTGGAGATGAAAGCATGATCTACATTCTTCTGTTTGATCATGACATCTCTTCTTCCTTGGATAGGAATTTTTGAAAGGTCACAAAATGAGATTTCTCCATGAACTTTCTCATCAAGTTCAGTGAATAAGTCTTTTCTCCCAGTCATATGGTTGCTGGCTCCAGAATCAATAAACCAAACATTTTGGTTTTGGTAGGTTGAGTTGTGTGCCATCAACATCAACGATTCTCCTTCAACTTACTCTTTCTCTGCAAAGTTAGAATTTTCATTTACCTCATTTGGATTACTTATGCACTCGTTGCTATAGTGGCCATATTTGTGGCAGTTATAGCATTACACATTTCTTTTGTCAACGTTCGGACGGTTGTTGTAGCCGTCTCTTCTTCCACGTCTTCTTCCTCGTGGGACATAGTTCTGTTGTCCACGTCCTCCTCTATTTGTGTCTCTTCCTTATCTGCCTCTACTGTTGGTTTCGGCATTTCCAAAACCTCTTCCACGAGATCTTCTACCTCGTTCTCTTCCTTGTTGTGAGGTTCCCCATTTCTCATATCTTTTTTTATTGAAGGAGAGCTTTGATTGGAGAGCTTGCTCCAATACTTTGTCGTCACTTCTTCTTGTGACTTTCTGCTCATGGGCTTGCAATGAATCCACTAATTCTTCAACAGATATCGTCTCCAGATCTTATGCTTCCTCCAGGGCCACAACAATAAAGTCGAACTTTGGATCCATTGATCGTAAAATTTTCTCCGAAATTCTCATGTCGATAAGAGTTTCTCTATTTCTTCTTAGTTGATTCGCAACAACTATAACTGGTGTATAGAACTCAGCAATAGATTCATTAGATTTCATCCGTAGGGATTCGAACTCACCTCGTAGAGTTTGAAGACGGATTCTCTTCATTTTGTCAGCACATTTGTAGATCTTGTGAAGAGTGTCCCAGATTTCTTTTGACGACTTAGAGGATGCTATGATCTCAAACGTGGCTTCGTCTAGTCCTTAATAGATTATGGAATTTGCTTTACAATCTCTCTTTCGATCGACTCTGAAAGTTGTTGTTTGAGCATCTGTCAAGTCTCTTTCAGCTTATTTGGATGAGGGTTCTGTATATCTATCTTCCACAATATCCATGACATCTTGAAAGCCTAGTAGAGCTCTTATTTGTATGCACCAATTGTCATAGTTGTCTTTGGTGAGTTTCGGGATGACAATATGTGTGTTTCCGTTGGCCATCGAGACTTGAACCGCTTAGAACACTATTCTGGAGTCTGAATTTATAGAAACCGAGTGCACAGTTGCGTCCGGAATGGTCGAAAACCTTGGAAACCAGTCTGAGTTTGTCGAAAAACGAGTTCGAAAGCGTCTGAAACCAGCGGTCAAACTTTTGGCAAAAAATCAACCGAAGTTAACGGAATATTCTTGTTTTGGACGGAATATTCCAGGTGGTTATAACGCTGTTAGTGACGTCAGCACAATTCAGCAAATCTGGATCCGGGTCGGGCCACAGGTCGGATATGATGGACCAGATTTCGGATCGATAAGCAGGTCCGATCTCATGTCGGATCCTGCAATTCGGGCGAAGAAGACGATCGGCAAGTGGCTGTGTCGCGCCGGAGGGTGCGGCTGCGCGTGGACTGACGCTCCAACTTCATGAGGCGCGTGCGTCTTCGTTGGAGCTCTGATTTGGGTGAATTTTTCACCGTTGCACTCCTATCGATGATTAGAACACTCTGGTGCGATCACAAATAAATTTTGAGCACTTTGATTTCTGGGCCAATTCGGTTTTGGCCTTTAAATTTCGACTTTCTGGCTCTCCTGGGCTCTGATACCACTGTTGGTGGGATGGTATGGTTGAAGTCACTTATGGTGCATCTCTGAGAGAGATTTTGAGCACTCAACAGAAGGAGAAACTTCAAACTCTTTATTTCTCTCTATATTTTCTTACACCACTCCACACTTTTACAATTCAATCTTCATCCCTTTATATAGGGAAATGAGATGAGAAAAAACACAAACAAAATAAATTCAAAAAATGAAACAAAGTCAAAGATAAGCTTCAATTGTTTGGTGGTGGTAGTTGGGGGTTGGTAAGAGGTGGCGGCTGGACGGTGGAGGTGGCAGCTGGAAGTCAAGTTTAATTTTCAACAATCAGAGCGTCCTCAACTTACCTCGTCCACTCTCAGCAAAATCTTCTTGCTTTCAGTCTTTGGGTTCTTATCTTAATTACTTCCATAGTTGCATCCATGCATGTTTGCTTAAATACATGAGTAGTACTGTTGATTGATTTTATAAGTTATTGTTTTACTGTGTTGCAGAATCTTAATCAGGTTATTTACATATGTTGGTATAGAGTTGACTTCTCCGACTCAATCGACAGCCTTGTGCAACCTAATTCCAGCATTTAACTTCATACTAGCAGTCATTTTCAGGTTCTTTTCTTTCTCTCTTCTATAACCAATACATAATATCAACCAAATTAATTTCCTGAAATATTATATATGGGTGGTGGTCATCAATTGATATATATTTTAGGATGGAAAAGGTAAATTGGAGAAGCAAAAGCAGCCAAGCTAAGTCATTGGGAACATTAGTGTCAATTGCAGGAGCATTTGTTATAACATTCTATCAAGGCCTTCCAATCTTAAAAACACTTTCATCAGGCACTGTCTCATTCTCATTTCATGATCGTTGTTTTATCTAAATCAAATTGGATTCTTGGAGGGTTTTTCCTTGGAGGTGCAGCCTTTTTGAGTTCAGCATGGTTAATTTTGCAGGTTAGGCTACTCATTCCTCCTGTAAAGATCATGAGATCAGATCAACTAGATTATAGAATGTTGACTTTCAGGTTTTGGAAATGTTTTGCAGGCAATAATCCTGAAGAAGTTTACAGCAATAATGATTATATTGGTTTTCAAATATATCTTTGGCACCATTTTGGCAGCAGTATTTTCTCTAACTGTGGTTAGAGATCCTAGTGCTTGGAAGCTAAGACTTGACATAGGGTTGGTTGCTGTTTTGTACTGTGTAAGTATATATACAGCATCCTCTGGTTTATAATTTATTTCAGAGACATCAAAATTAATTACATATTAAGAGTAATGCAACCATGTCCAACTCTATTTTTGCCGGAAATTCATGACATGTAATTTATATGTTAGATACGTATAAATCATATGTTGGGCCGTCTCCATACATTTTGGGACCCAAGCGATTTTATGATATTAACAAAAATCGGGGTCTTATATAAAATTCTTATCATTAAAATAAAAAAAATCAATAACTAATTTTTCATTTACCAATTATAATGTAATTCACATAAATTAAAACAAAAAAAGATTTATCGTTTCTAAAAACATAAAAAAAGAATCGTTTACATTTCCATTCTTTTTTATTTCTGAAGTACTGCAAATTTACTAATTATACTACTATCATTAAGACTAACTAACACTGACTCAGATGATGTCAATTGTCAACTTAGCAATTTAGCAATGGTAAAGTGGTAATCTGCTAAGTTAGAATATATATTTTTTTTTACAGATGCTATGTTAGAATTGGATCTTTATGTTTATTTTTGTTAAATTGACTAGTTAATTGGGTCTTGATGTGAAGAAGAAAATAAATAAATAAAAGATCTTTAAGGTTTGAGATTGAGCTCTTTTTAGATTTAAATAGATTGGGTCAATAGGCCTCTAATATTACAAAAGAAGTATAAGTACATTTGATCAATTGGGGGCCCCAAAAGAAGAAAAAGTACATTGAGCCAATTGAGAATCCCGGCAAATGGCTGGGTTTGCTGCCCTCATGGGCTGGGCCGGACATGTATGTTACATTACTTTTGACACATTATACTGTTTCTTACAAACTTCATCAAGATTAATTATTATCATTAAAATGAGATATTTCAAACGAATTGAGTTACTTATTTGTGACATAATCTTTACAAATTTTGACATGCAGACAATTATAGGATCTGTGATTCCAATCACCTTGTGTAGGTGGTGCCTATCAAGAACAGGACCTCTTTACGTTTCAATGTTCAATCCCTTGGCCATTGTCTTCTCTGTAGTCATGGATTTCATCTTCCTAGCAAAGACCCTTTGTCTTGGAAGGTGAAATGTATCAATTTTTATAATTGTTGATTTTTTTGTCTGTTTCTTGGAATTTAATTTTAAAATTTCTTGCAGTTTAATTGGAGTGGTTATAATTGTGGTTGGCTTTTATTATGTGATGTGGGGAAAGATGAAAGAAGAAAAGACATTTGAACCCACTATGACTACTATTGTGAGGAGTCACATATCATGCGATGAAAAGATACATTTATTGCAGAACGAGATACAAGAAAAGATACATAAAAGTTCATGCAGCTTAGAATCTTAGATTGTAGAGATTATTAGCATTATTAAATGATCATATTGGACATGAAAAATAAATGATAAAACTCATTAATATAAAACAGTACTTCTTGATTATTCCCTTTTATAAAATTATTGTAGCTCAGATGCTTGTAACCGTAAAGTTTTATTTTGTATGTTTTTTTTAAAGTAAAGTCTTACAAGAAAGTATACAATTATTTATTTGTAATGTTTCTATCATAACATCCTTCAATTATATCAACCTCTATAAAATTTATAAACTTCTGAATCAACTCGTGATGTGCCAGGCTGGCACATCACGAGTCAACTTGGGTTCAAAATAAATCAAGAAAAAATATGGATTGATTCATGATTTTTCTATAAGGTTTTTAAGAAAAAAAAAGTCATTCTTTCTATTCACTTTGATATGCAAGATCACTTATGATACAGCAGCCTTAGCATTGGATTACATAGAGGGGTTGGATCGGAAAAAGACCAAGGAAAAGGGACTAATCAATCCTACTAGTCCGGGCATCGGAGTCGAAATGACGTGAAAATTGCACGGTTGATGCGTTTCGGCGAGATCTTCACAAATCACCACCTTTGGTTATGAGGCATACTCTATTTTAGCCGAATTCCTTCATTTAGGCCCCAAAATTGATGTTTTTGCCGTTTTAGGAAAGTTTCGTTTTCGCAATAACTTTAGTTTTCCAAGTTCGAATCGACTTCCGTCAATTCTGGCTTGATTAGTTTTTTTTTAACTTTACTTGTTTCCGCAATTAACTCAAATTTGCCATTTTTGGTAATTTTTGTTATTTTGGGTTTTTAGACCGTTTCCTTGCTTAACAAGGTATGGAATTGGGGTTAGGGTTTGTTTTACTTTAAATAGACCTGTAAGCCGCTTTTGTTTCTCAGTTTTTTTGATTTAATAAAATTTCAGAGATTTGATTCTCAAATTATCCAATTACACATCCTTCGTGCGCGAAGATTGTCGTATTTGAAGCCTAGTATTCTGGCATCCGTGCGCGGATCAACAGAATATTAGTAGGTTATTTCTAATTGTTTCTTGCAGGTTTTTCTCGTAGAGCTTCCACTACACCAGTTTGGTATCAAAGCCGTGTTCGTTCGGGACATCAACATGCCGCCGAAGAGACGACAACCTAACCGGATCCCTGTAGAAGAGGCCATCGAACGTGACTGTACGACACAGTTAGAGCAGCAGGTTGCTCAATTAACCGAGCAACTCACCGCGTTAATCGCCAACCAAAACCCCTTCCCAGCTCGAAACCCTCGTGAGAGTGGTGACGAGGAAGAAAGCGACGAGGAGAGTTACGAGGAAGAGGAGGTTCCGCGGCGCAGGCGACCAGCGTAAGAACCTGATGAGAACGGACGGTGGGAGACATGTATGAGGACGAAAGTCCCAGAGTTTCAAGGAAACCTGCAACCGGAAGAGTTCCTCTAATGGCTCGGAGTCGTAGAAGAAATCCTAGAGTTCAAAAGGGTTCCGAAAAATGCAAGAGTAGCCTTGGTGGCAACTCGACTTCGGGGACGAGCAGCCGCGTGGTGGCAGCAGCTCAAACTTACCAAGAATCGCTCTGGAAAGACTAAGATCACAGATTGGGAAAAGATGAAGAGGAAGATGCGAGCAGAGTTTTTGCCCCATAATTTTCAGAAATTGATGTATTAGAAGTTACAGAATTTGAGGTAAGGAATGCGATCGGTCGATGACTATACCACAGAGTTTTATCAGTTGTTAGTACGTAACGATATTCAAGAAACCCAAGATCAGTTAGTGTCCAGATATTGTGGGGGATTACGCCAACAAATCCTAGATGTGGTGAATCTTTTTGACCGGATTACAGTTTCAGATGCATATCAAAGAGCCTTGCAGATAGAAAAACCCATGACACGGAGAACTGGAGGGGGTCCGTGTTGGTTCCAGGTTTTGGATTGCGCAGCGGAATGAGATTTTAAAATTTTTTATGCAATCATCAAGTAAACCTATTTGTACAGTAATAATCGAAAACAATAAGAAGGAGAAGAAACTATTTCATACCAGCGTTTGAAGGCTCTTCTTTCTTTTCCGATCTGCTTCCTGATTTGAACCACAAGATCTTCTCGGCTATGTCCCGCGATTGGCAACAGCGTGTGGGCGCGTCACGGGTTTCAGGAACTTAAGTGGAGGTAGAAGAAACTAACGAAAACAACTCTTGTTTTCGTGGTGTGGAATACTGCCACCATGAATCAAGAAAAAAATATTATTCTTTCTCTCTTTCTCTCTAGCCGCACACCTCTCTATTTTCTTCTTTATTTTTCACGCAACCATTACGTTCAATACAATTGAATGAACTCATATTATTCTCTTCTATTAATTTCATGCAACTAATTGCATTAAATACAATTAAGAGAACTCATGTATTGCATTCAATACAATTGAGAGAACTCATGTATTCTCTTCCGTGTATCAGTTTTCAAAACCTTTAATTAATTAATATCTAATATCAATTAATTAATTTTTTATTATGTTAACTGATAACTTTATTAATTAATCCTTTAAATATCTAATATTTATAAGGATAATTAATGACTTTCAATTTAAACTTTTTAAATTCAAATTTGATAACACCCTCCAACTAATGATTAACCGCATAATTAAATAATCTAATTATTTAATTAACATAATCATTAATATTCATTAATTAAATAATCTCAATATTCAATTAATTCCCAATAGATACGTGTCACTTTCGTAACACAATTAATTGGACAATCCAATTAAAAAACCGTGACCCTTGTTACCTTAATCAATCGGGCTAGCAAGGGGACCTAATGGACCCACAGTATTTCGAGCTCCAATAATCCTTAGAAATAATTAATTAAACTCTTTAATTAATATTTCATGATTATTAACTTCGGTGTTGTTCCACTAAAAACCCGAAGCTGCATTCTCTCAACTGTAGATGTTTTTACACAAACCAATAACTTTCGGTGTCCATCGATATAGCTATTACATATGGTATAATCCTCCATAAGTAGTTCATAATTAGAGCTGGGTCATAATGTCCGTTATACCCCTCTAATTACATATTTTCCATTAAGTACCATTGATTCTCTAATGAACAATAAATCCTACATTCCTTACGGAATTAGGAGAGCGCTCATATTGTTCAAGCCCCGAATCAACCCTTAAGGGAACTACTATCTACTTCTCGAAAGAAGGAGTGGATTCCACTATTGTGTACAAACCTTCCCAGCCACAAGCCAAACCGTGATTCTAACATACAAAGCATATTGACCAGGAATGTAACTCCGATCTCACCCATGGTATATCAAAAGCCGCGATCTAACCTGAAGGAGTCGATAAGACACTCAGGATTAAGATCACCCATATATAGCCATCATTTGTCGATATATATGAATCTCATCATGTAACAGATCTTATTGAGAGATTCATATAGATCGTGGCCTAGTCCTATATGATCACATCATATAAGGTGCCTCCATTCTCATATCACCATATGAATGATCTAGGATAAGATCACCGTACATTACGGAATGGACCGCAGCTGTAGATTAACCACAAATAAAGTACCCAGTTTTATTTGCTATCTACGGACTCTTTAGATTGCTTATTTCAAAATGAATCCATCCGTATATGACAATCAGATACTCAGTTTGAATTACATCCGGCAATCTTGGATGTTAAATACACATGTTATATAAAAGTATGAAACAATTTGAATGAATAAACTACTTCTTTTATTTATGTTCATTTCATATTTACAAATTACAAGCTTTAGGGCAAAAACCCTAACAGTCCGTTATTAGGCAACAGTAACAGTGATGGTTCGATGGGCAGAATCGGGACCAGTAATACCAACACAGGGTGGCAACAGCGGACAGTGACCACCAGCAGCAGCGGAAATGCTCAGTATCAGACCACCAACCCAATCCAGACGTAGACCAATCAAGTACCACCTAGGGCAGTGTCAGGAGGATTGCGGTGCTTCAGCTGTGGCGAGGTAGGACACCGACAATCGGAGTGTCAAAAGTTGGGAAGGAGATCAGCCTTGTTCAATGAAACTGACGACAGCGGAGAGGGAATTGTAGAGGTTGGAGAAGATACCCAATTTGATGAAGAAAACACCATTAAAGAAGATTTTGTTAATGGCGATTCTGATTTGATGTTGGTAGTACGTCTCACATTCTTGACACCGTGGGCTGACGAAAGTGATTGGCTTTGAAATAATGTGTTTCAATCGACTTGCACTATTCTAGGCAATGTGTGTCGATACATCATCAATGGAGGGAGTTGTGAGAATATTGTGGCAACTGAAGCGGTTCGAAAGTTGGGACTAAAAACGGAAAAACATCCAAAACCGTATAAGCTAGTATGGTTGCAAAAAGGTGGAGAGATAACAGTGTCGGAAAGAGTTCTCGTCTCTTTTTTGATAGGGTCGAATTACAAGGACCAAGCATGGTGCGATGTGGTCCATATGGACGCATGCCACCTTTTGCTCGAGAGGCCATGGCAATATGATCGAAAGGTGAAACATGACCGGTTAATGAACACTTATACTCTGCGCTTCAACAATACTAATATAGTGTTATTACCTAGTAAAAGTCCGGAAAAAACTCAAATCACCCGATAGTACGAATCTCCTTTTTTTTTGCGAAGTTTGAAACAGAGATGGAGGAAGCAGAAACATTTTTTGTGCTACTCAGCAAAGAAAAGACGGCCAAGGTTGAAATTCCTGAAGATGCGGTTCCATTACTGTCCGAATGTCCAGAGGTGTTTCTTGACAAATTACCTAAGGGGCTTCCACCCCTAAGAGATATTCAACATCAGATTGACTTGGAACCAGGAGCGATGCTACCTAACTGTCCACATTATAGAATGAGTCCTATAGAGCATGAGGAATCACGGAGACAGGTTGAAGAATTGTTGGCCAAGGGCCACATCCGTGAGAGCCTTAGCCCGTGTGCTGTACCGGCCCTTCTAATTCCAAAAAAAGATGGGTTCTGGAGGATGTGTGTGGATAGCCGTGCTATCAACAAAATCACGGTGAGATATCGGTTTCCAATTCCACGCTTGGACGATTTACTTGATCAGATCAGTGGAGCAACCGTTTTTACCAAATTAGACTTGAAAAGTGGATATCACCAGATCAGAATTCGACTCGGAGATGAGTGGAAAACTGCGTTCAAAACGCGAGAAGGTTTGTTTGAATGGATAGGTCATGCCCTTCGGTTTATCTAATGCACGTAGTACATTCATGAGAGTAATGAACCTAGCTTTGTGGCCGTTTATCGGAAAATTTGTTGTCGTATACTTTGACGACATTTTAATCTACAGTGCACACTGTGAACAGCACAAACAACACATTCGTGAGGTGTTAACTGTCCTGCGTGCATAGGATTTAGTCGCAGCCACGAGTAAGTGTGTTTTCATGACGGTCAAAGTTTTATTTTTGGGTTACATAATTTCGAGAGAAGGTTTACAGGTGGATGAGTCAAAAATCGAAGCCATCAAGCACTGGCCTCGGCCAAAAACTGTCACGGAAGTCAGGAGTTTTCATGGTTTGGCAGTTTTCTATAGGCGTTTCATCTCATATTTCAGTAGCGTCATGGCACCTATAACTGATTGTATGAAGCAAGACAAATCCGGATGGACTCTAGTGGCCGAAGAAGCCTTCAAACTCATCAAGTTGTTGTTGACAACAGCCCACATATTAATACTACCAGATTTTTCGCAACCTTTCGAGCTTCACAGTGATGCACCCAAGTTAGGCATTGGAGCGGTGGTGAGCCAAGCTGGCAAACCAGTGGCGTTTTTCAGTGAGAAGTTAGCAGGGGCGAGGTTACAGTATAGCATTTACGACATTGAGTTCTACGCAGTGGTCCAAGCCGTGAAACATTGGAGACAATACCTTTTCCATCGTGATTTTGTCCTCTATACAGATCATGAAGCGCTGAAACATCTACAAAGTCAAGATAAAATTTCAGCTAGACACACATCTTGGTCAGCCTATCTACAACAGTTCACTTTCGTCCTGAAACACAAATCGGGTACTTCTAATAGAGTTGCGGATGCATTGAGTCAGCGAAGTAACTTGTTGTCCACCATGAGTCTCTTAGTACCAGGGTTCGAATTATTCCGTGAATCACTTGTTACTGATCCATATTTCTCTTCCATTCTGACAGCCTTGCAAGCCGGAGAGAAATCTGACTTTTTATTGGTAGATGGGTTTCTGTTTCGGGGAAATCAATTGTGTATTCCCGATTGCAGCTTGCGACTGAAAATCATTACAGAACTTCATGGGGAAGGACATGTAGTTAGAGATCGTACACTCCAATTGATCAAGGCGAGCTATTTTTGGCCGACTATTCGAAAAGAGGTAGAGCGATATGTGGAGCGCTGTCGGGTTTGTCAAGTTTCTAAAGGGAAGGCAACTAATGCGAGCTTGTACTTGCCACTACCGATACCGATTGAACCATGGACATAATTAAGCATGGATTTTGTCCTCGGATTACCACGAACTCAACGTGGCTTTGATTCGATTTTTGTAGTTGTTGACAGGTTTTTGAAGATGGTCCACTTCATTCCGTGTAAGAAGACTACGGACGCAGTTAGTGTTGCTCAACTTTTTTTTCGAGAAATATATTGTTTGCATGGACTGCCAAACTCAATCGTGTCCGATCGCGACACTCGTTTTCTTAGCCACTTTTGGCGCAGTCTGTGGAAATTGGTGAACACTCGACTTAATTTCAGCAGTGCATATCACTCGCAAACGGATGATCAAACGGAGGTTGTTAACAGGTCACTGGGGAATTTGTTGCGTTGTTTGGTGGGAGAAAATACTCGGGTTTCGGATCAAAAGCTCAGTCAGGCAGAATTTGCGCATAATCATGCCATTGATCGGAGCACTGGTTTTAATCCTTTTCAAGTGGTGTATTCGGTGATTCCTCGTGGTCCGCTTGACCTCGTACCTCTTCCAAATAAGACTCGGGTTCATGGTAAGGCAGAGGATTATAATAATATATAATATAATAAAGATTATAATATATATATGATATATTAAATATTATTATATATATAATAATATATTTAATATAATATATATTATTATATAATATATATATATATTTATATAATATATATAATATTATATATGTAATTATAATATATATATATATATAATATTGGACATGATTATAATTGTTTGAAGATTTAAAGGACAAATGTCTCTTTTTGACGCTTGTCCCATGTCATGGGACAGGTAGTCCCACGATTTGAGATAGGACAGTTTTTTTTTTTTTTATCTCACATTGTCTCATTTAGTCACATGCCAAGGTCGTACCAAGCGTGAGATAAGAAGAAACTGTCACACGTTGTCATGTCCTATCCTGCGTACCAAACGCACCCATAAGGATGGTTTGTACATGGGATGATCCAATACAATGTAAATTTTCTTACACCAATTAGGATACCTTCCTAATGGGGAACCAAAGACCGAAAACGATTCTTTTTCCCAATCAAAAATCTCCTTCTTTTTTTCTCAATCTTGAAAGGCTGGTTTGGTGTCAAACAGAGGAAATTGAGAAGAAAGAGGAACCAAGGGGAGTCCATGATTGATTGATTGTGATTTAAAAAATATCTTAAAGAAGAAAACAATGAAAACATTTTTGGATACTGTCTATAAACTTTATGAAAGTTAGGAAAGAGTGTTACTTTTCTAAAGAATAAAAACAAAAATTTGTCACCGAATATGTTTTGCTTAATTTAGAAAGTCAAAAACGATACATACCCAACTAATCAATTGTAAAGGCAGTCGATGTGTGGGTGAGGATTGAAGGAAGAGGATGGTGACAGTCACCATATATCCTTCCTGAATGGACCAGTAAACATATATGTTTTGTTGCATACCAATTAAATTGGCTTCCATCAAATCAATTAATTAATTTCCCATTGAATTATTATTGATGAATAAACAAGTTTGGTATCCTTATATCTTGAAAAGATTGTTGCCAGAAATATTATTTTCATATCCTGGTTTGAATATATTCATTTTCATTAATGTTACTTCGTCCAAATTTGGTGTCAAAATCCAGTACCTAAATAATGTGGCAATACTATAATTCATTCATTTAAATTGTATTAGATTTATATGATTACTATAAACAGAAAGTATTTATTACATGAATTGAGTCAAACAGTACAATAAATATTTTTTCTTTTATAGTTGTTAATCTGTGTCTAAAGGGCACATGTCAACATTACCCTTCATTTATATATACCAAAACAAATAGATCAAAAACCGATCATGTCTCATGAGTCTGTTGATCGAATAACAAAGTAGTCTTTTATTTCTGGGAAATTGAGAGTGAAAATGGATTCATCAAGTGGTCGTAGTTATAGTAAGCAGAATGTATTACCATTTGTGGGAATGGTGATTGCAGTTGTTGCTCAGGTTAGCGACTTGGAAGTATTGAAAGTAGCAATGTCTAAAGGGGTTAACAAATATGTGGTTGTTTTCTATGCTCAAGCTCTCTCCATCCCTATTTTTCTTGTTTGGTCCCTCGTAATTTACAGGTCATCGGAGCGTCCTCAACTTACCTTGTCCACTCTCAGCAAAATCTTCTTGCTTGCAGTCTTCGGGTTTGTAACTTAAACTCTAATTGCATATCCATATATTTTTGCTTCAATATATGAGTAGTAGTGTTGATTGATTTTATAAGTTATTGTACCTTTTTCTGTGTTGAAATTGTATGCAGATGTTTAGTCAGTTTATTTACATATGTTGGGATAGAGTTAAGCTCTCCGACTCTATCGACAGCCATGTACAATATAGTTCCAGCATTTACCTTCATACTTCGCCATCATTTTCAGGTTCTTTAGTTAATTCTCTCTTCTATATTAAATTATATCAACCATTTAAATTTAGTACTGAAATATTATAAATTGATATATTTTAGGATGGAAAAGCTAAATTGGAGAAGCAAAAGCAACCAAGCTAAGTTGTTGGGAACATTAGTGTCAATTGTAGGGGCATTTGTTATTACATTCTATAAAGGCCCTCCAATCTTAAAAACAGTACTTTCAGGCACTGTCTCATCATTTCATGATCCAATATTTCTTGTTTCATCTAAATCAAATTGGATTCTTGGAGGGCTTTTCCTTGTAGGTGTAGCCTTTTTTGCTGCAGCATGGATCATTTTGCAGGTTAGGCCATTTCTACTGTAAATATCAGATTACAACTTGAAACAACTAAAACCATATATATATATACAGAATTAATCTTGACTTTCAGGTTTTGGAAACGTTTTGCAGGCAATAATCCTGAAGAAGTTTCCAGGCAATAATGATTATTTTTTTTTTTCAAGTATATCTTTGCTACCATTCTGGTTGGATTATTTTCTCTAAATGTAGTCACAGATCCAACTGCTTGGAAGCTAAGACTTGATATAGGCTTGGTTGCTGTTTTATACTCTGTAAGCATATACCATTCAAAAAATATGTGACATGCTATTTGTAATTAAAATATCAATCACCACGTAATTTTATGATCTATATAATCATATATAAATTAAATCATATATATGTTGCAGACAGTTATAGGATCTGTGATTCCAGTGAGCTTGTGTGCATGGTGCATATCAAGAACAGGACCTGTTTTTGTTTCAATGTTCAATCCATTGGCCATTGTCTTCTCTGTTGTCATGGATTTCCTCTTCCTAGGAGAGACCCTTTGTCTTGGAAGGTGAATATATACATCATTTTTGTTACTATTTTCTACTTTTAAGTCAAGTAAATAGTCATTGTGGATTTTAATTTTTTGCCTTATTCTTGGAATTTAATTTTAAAATTTTCTTGTAGTTTGATTGGAGCAGTTATAATCGTCATTGGCTTTTATTATGTGATGTGGGGAAAGAGAAAGGAAGAAAAGATATATGAACACACTGTCACTACTACCTTGAAGAGTCACAAATCATTTGATGAAAATTTACCTTTATTGCAAAACCATATAGAAGAAGAGATACATATCAGGTCATGCAGTGTAGATTGTAGAGATTAATTACTAGCAATATTAATTGATCATATTGGACATGAAAAATAATTGATAAAACTCATTAATAAAAAACAGTACTTGTTGATTATTTCCTCTATGAAATTATTAGACCTCGGATACTTGTAAGTGCATGTAAAGTTTTAAACCTAAGTTTTTCATGGGGAATATTGTGTAATTGTTGCACAAACATGTAATATATAGATGTTTTGAATTACTATAAATTTGGAAGTTAGAGGAAGGGCAAACTGACATCGAATAGATAATTTCATTAATGTGGTATGAAGAGCTTACATCTTAAATTTGTGAATGCTAAAATAACTTTTACAAAGTAGATTTCAAATTTTTTTCCTTGTCGGTTACGATTAGTATTGGTTAACGTCGGTTAAGGCTAGTTAAAACAATTTTAAAAAAATTTAAACATTACATAGAGGTCGAACTATATCGAAATGACCCCAAATTTCCCTCATTAACTCCTTACCCCCTCAATAAAAAAGTGTTGATTTTGTGACTATCAAAATGACCCCAAATTTTATTCAAAGATATATTATAATATTCTAGTAGTTCAATTGCAAAGATTTTGTAAAATTGCATTCTTCAACGAAATATATGCCTCGTAATTAAAATATACGGTTAGTCACTTTTTTTTTTAAAATAAAAAGAGTCAATTTTTTCTTATATATAATTACTAATAATTTGGGGCAGGGGACGCTTCCTTTTCAATGTTTCAATCCCAGAAAATTGTTTTTCCTTGCGGTACCAAGTGCAAGTATATAATTTTTATGTAAGACATCGACATTTCAAAAAATTGTTTGATTTCTTGACTTGTTCGTCACATAATTAGTTGGTGTATGATTCAATCAATTTGCATTAAAATATTCATATTTTAGCAGCGGTCCACATTACTATTATAAGGACTGCCCACACTTTATTTAATGGGCAATGATGGGATTCAAAAATCTCAAATTTATGCTTTTTTATTGCAAAAATTACCAAAATCTGTAATAATTATAGCAAATATTAGAGACGACCACAATGACATTTTGTTCAAAAAATTGAAACACCATCCATGCACGAATCTTTCAATGAGATTCAAAATTAATATTTTGAGCTTAAAATACTACTTGAAATCCAACCCAAGTTTTGACTACATGCATCCACCAATCATTTTCACCTCTATAACCCAAAATTTAAAAATTCAAGAATATTAAAGACGTGCTATTAAAGTGTGAGATCTCTCAGTACATTTTTTTTTATAAAAACTATAGATTAGTACAAATTACAGCAAATAATCAATTAAAATAATAAGCAAAGGCAAAGTAAGCCGAGTAAATGCATGTGACTATATGACGAGAAACACTTACATGGGGCAGTTTCATTGACGTGGCAATGAGACCGTCCAATAAAAGTGTGTCATATGGTACTTTAAAAATATATTTTTATATTTCCAATACAAATGACACACTTTTATTGGATAGTCTCGTCACGTAGTAGTGAGAACGTCCCATACAAGTTTTTCTAGTATGTGACACACTGACAATTAATACTACACCTTGAATAATTAATTACCGAGTATAATTAATATTGTAAACTTGATATTAGTGTTGTGGTTAGTGAGAGTGTGAGAGAGGGAGGTAGAGACCTGAGAAATGGAGCAATGGAGTCTGAAGAATTTATTGCCATTTATGGGAATGGTTGTAGTGATTCTGTCTCAAGTTACCATCCTGCAAGTAATGAAAGCTGCAATGTCTAAAGGGAAGAACAAATTTACTATTATGGTCTACTCTAATGCCCTCTCCATCTTTGTTTTACTTGTTTCTTGCATCATCAAACACAGGTTTGATTTTTAATTTACTTCTTCTTCTTTGTGTTTATAATATAAAAAGTTATAACGCTTGTAAGTACCGATCATGTTCATGGTTTGGCTGCAGATCGGATCGTCCTCCTCCACTTAACTTCTCCACTATCTGCAAATTCTTCTTGCTTTCATTGATTGGGTTTGTAACTTTCACATATTTGTCCAGTTTTTCATTCCATGTTAAAGGGACATTAATCTAATTTTTTCTTCATTAATTTTCTGGCCTGCGAGCAGATGTTTGATGCAGGTTTTTTCATATGTTGGGATAGAGTACAGCTCTCCGACGTTAGCCACTGCCATGTCCAACTTAATTCCAGCCTTTACCTTCGTACTTGCTATCAGTTTTCAGGTTCTTTTTCGATCGCTTTTCTACAAAGCACCCCAATTGAAGAAGGATTATGTTAATTAGAGTGTTTAAATATTATTGTTGAGTTATTTTCTATAAGCTTAAGCTTAAGCTTGTAGGTCTGATGGTTATTAACAAATCGAATTCTGTATATTGCTAATTCTGTGAAGCTCAATAACTTAATATGGGGTTGATATATAAATATATTTTCATAGGATGGAAAAACTCAATTGGAGAAGCAAAAGCAGCCAAGCTAAGTCCATTGGAACCATAGTGGCAATTGCAGGGGCATTTGTTATTACATTCTATAAAGGTCCACTACTTTTGAAAACATTTTCAGGCAGCACTACTACTAGATCAAATTGGATACTAGGAGGATTTTTCCTGGCAAGTGATGCCTTTTTAAGTTCAGCATGGTATATTTTGCAGGTTAGTCTTCCATTTCTCTCCCTTTACATGGCTGATCAAGAGTAATTAGCAGAAAAAAGAAAATTGACTTTCAACTTTTTTGGAATGTTTTGCAGGCATTAATTCTCAGGAATTTCACATCAGTACTTATCTTAATGTTGTTCACATCCTTCTTTGCTACCATTCTGGCTGCAATTTTTTCCTTGATTGTAGTTGGAGATTCAAGTGCTTGGAATCTAAAACCTGATATTGGGTTGGTTGCTGTTATATACACTGTAAGCATATTGCATTCCTTTTGCTTAATTTCCAACAGCCATAGTTAAAGCTGTTGGCCGAATAACTCTGATACCATATTAGTTATCATTCAATAATACATTGATACGTTATATTTCTTTTCATAAAAATGTTCCTCTAGATGATTATTATGACTAAAATGATTAGATTTTCCAAGCTAATGAACTTAATTAATGCTTAATTTTTGGGATATATATACCCAATCTTCTTCTTCTTGTTCTTATTATTATTATTATTATTTAAAAATGCAGGCAATAGTAGGAGCCTTGTTTCAATCTAGCTTGTGTGCTTGGTGTGTGTCAAAAAAAGGACCTATTTATGTTACAACATTCAAGCCCTTGGCCATTGTGTTGTCTGTTGTCATGGGGTTCCTCTTGCTAGGAGATGCTCTTTGTCTTGGAAGGTGAGTTAGTAGTACTAATTTGAATATGATCAAATTTTCAATGTTGTATATAATTTGCAGACTTTCAAATATTTAACTAATAATTCAAAATCCCATTGGATGCAGTTTGATTGGAGCAATCATAATTGTGGCTGGATTTTATTCTGTGATGTGGGGAAAGGCAAAAGAAGAAAATACAATTGAACACAGTGATGTAGGAAGTCTCAAATCATCCAGCGAAAAGGTCCCTCTATTGAACAACAAGATAGAGAGGATCATAGATGTGTAATATTACATCTTCAATTGAAGACATATTTGCATTTCATGAATAATTATTGTTCATATGTGAGATGGAAAATAATCCATGGAAACTTTAGTTATTAACCATTTTAATTTGGTTAATTACTTTTTTTGGACAAATAATTGCAGCTTCAAAGGTTCTAAGGCCATCTATAACACATTACTTCAATTTGGTGTCACTTTTACACTTAAAATGGTGCAACTTTCATATCATTTATTTTTTCCATCTTCAACCCCCGCCAATTGGTACACTAAAAATAATATTCCCTTAAATATTCCCTTTTATCATTCATTATAGAGTTAAGGGTAAAATTGTAATTTAAAAAAAAAACTACATTTTCTACACCATCTCTACCGTGATACGTCATATATGGCGCAACACTGTAGACATCTTCAAAATGACGCTCCCTTTTACAGTTCGGTTGGAGATGGAATCGAGCTTCAAATTGAAGCTCTGTGAAGCTTTGAAGCTCAGTTGGAGAATCCCTAACTTCTAAATACAAAGTTTTAGACCAAAAGTACTTAATGGTCATAGTGACTAACAATTTTAGAAAGGCTACATCGACTAACAATTCGACACACGTAGTATGCCTATCACCTCTTAGTAAGCACACCTTCCCGCTTCCCTTACATATTAGTAGTGGTGGTGGTTACAATATGTATTTTATTAGTATGTATGAAGGGTTTTCTTCCCGTGTTGTGGGAGTAGATAATTAGACCGCATAATAAAAGGACTAAATTTGGATGGCTAATTTTTAGGATGGAAAAACTGAATTGGAGAAGCAAAAGCAGCCAGGCTAAGTTGTTGGGAACATTAGTGTGTAAATTGCAGGGGCATTTGTTATTACATTCTATAAAGGCCTACCAGTTATAAAAACATTTTCAGGTCAATCAAACTGGCCTCTAGGAGGAGTTTTCTTTGCAGGTGAAGCCTTTTTGATTGCACTATGGTATATTTTTCAGGTTTGGACAGTTTCTCTTTTACAGATCTCAATGAGTAAACAAAAGCAACACAAAAAAAAATGACTTTCACGGGTCTAAATTTTTTGCAGGAAATAATCCTGAAGAAGTGTCCAGCAATAATTATCATGATATTTTTCAAGTATCTTTTTATTCTGTGATGTGGGAAAAACGAAGGAAGAAAAGACAAATGATCCACCGTGCAATAGCAATAATTATCATGATATTTTGCAGGGGCATTTGTTATTACATTCTATAATGGCCTACCAGTTATAAAAACATTTTCTAAAATGATGTAATAGTGATGTCACAAATCATCCAGCGAAAGGGCCCCCTCTATTGCGTAACAAGATAGATGATGTAGATGTACAATAATACATGATTGATTGTTCATATGTGACATTGGAAAATAATCTATGGAAACTATATATATATATATTAACCATTTTTTAGTTAATCTCTTTTTTTTTCTGACAAATAATTGCAGTTTCAAAGGTTCTAAATACAAAATTTTAGACCAAAAATTATAAATGAGCATAGTGATATACGGAATCTTTTCTTATGCAACAAAACAAAATATAATAATTTTAGAGAGACTTTGACGCGCACATGTAAGCACACCTGACACCTCTCAACAAAGGTTGTAGTCGTAAATTCAAATCACAAGTTCAAATCTCCTCCCTAAAGTCTAATATATAGAGAGAATAATTGATTCCACTTTTTTTTTCCTGTTTTTTAGCCTAAGCAACTATTCTTTTAACAAAAAAAATATATCGGTTCCTTTAACGTGGACCTGTTAGATTTATTGTTTTAACTTAGTGCGTATATATTTATCAGGACTTCTCCATAATCTATGACTCACATTCAAGTATCTGATATATCTAATATCAGAACGAACTGACAGGAAAAAATATTATATATATATATGGTCTCGATCTGGTCAATATGCACTGATAGAAATATATAAGGACATTGAATATGAGTAACTCATTTATAAAAGAGTTTTGACAAGTGCATACACACCAAATCAAAGCCTATAAAATGAGTGACTCGCATTCAATATCCTCATATTTTTCTATCAGTGCGCATTGATGTAAACATTTCCGTATATATATATATATATATAGTCTTTCTACTATCAGTTCGTCCTGACATAAAATTTATCAGGACATTGAATGTGAGCCACTCATTTATGAAAGAGCATTGATAAGTGCATACACACCAAGTCAAAATATGTAAAATGAGTGACTCACATGTAAGGAACTGATAAATCTTTTGTCAGTTTGAACTGATAATAGAAAAATTATACATATAAAAAGAGAAATGGAGTAACGGGTTTAAAGGGTCTCCACCACCTCCGTTTGTAAGATAGGGATAAGTTTGGGCCCACCCCAAAACTCATCTGTAAACCCCAATGGGCTGTGGGGGATGGGGCCCATGGGAAACGACCAGCCGCAATTCTTATATTCCATAATTCCTTTATTCCATAATTAAAGTAAGCTGAGGGGGTTGGTTTTTGGTTGGGATGGTTTGTTAGTGAGAGAAACAAGAGCTAAAACAAAATGGGGTTATGCACTACTGGGAAGGATTTGTTTCCATTCATAGGAATGGTGATAGTAATTTTAGCTCAAGTTTCTAATATGGAAGTCATGAAAGCAGCCATGTCTAAAGGAATCAACAAATATGTTATTATTGTCTATTCTGATGGCCTCTCCGCCTTCATTTTCCTCATTTCTTCCCTCTTCATTTACAGGTTCTTAACGGTTTTTTTTTTTTTCTTACTGTAACTTCCTGGCTGAATCTGAATGTAAATGACTTGTTTTCTGATGTTTGGCAGATCCAACCTTCCTCCAATCACCTTCTCTGTTCTCTCCAGATTCTTCTTGCTTTCAGTGTTTGGGTTAGTGATAGAATAGAAAATCAAGTGTTTTTCTTAGAAGTTAGAACTATATATGAAGCATAAAAGTCAATTCATTTTTTGTTATTATATATTTTGATATCCTCTGCTTTTTTCTTTGATGCAGAATTTCAGCCCAGATTTTCTCAAATATTGGTATACAGTACAGCTCTCCAACACTTGCCACAGCCATGCTCAACCTAGTTCCAGCTTTTACCTTCATACTTGCTATCATTTTCAGGTTTTTTTTTCTCTTTCTATAATAAGATAATTTTCCACTTTAATCATGCTAAGAGTTGTTCTTTTCTTTTTCGTTTTTTGTACCATGAGTGGTTAATTTAGGATGGAAAAACTCAGCTGGAGTAGCAAAATCAGCCAAGCTAAGTCCTTGGGCACTATAGTGTCAATAGCAGGGGCATTTGTTGTCACATTCTATAAAGGCCCTATCATTCTAACAGCACTTTCAGGCACTGCCTCGTCGCATAATTATCTTCTTCTTTCACAGCAGTCAAATTGGATCCTAGGAGGATTTTTCCTTGCAGCTGAAGCTTTTTTCGTTTCAGCATGGTATATCTTACAGGTTGGTTGGGTCATATTCCTCTCTACACAAGAAAGCTTAAAAGAGCAATTGAAAGGGCACACAATTATGACTGTTTATATATATATATATATGTTTTTGCAAATTTGTAGGCATTAATCCTGAAGAAGTTCCCCGCGTTGCTATTTGGAATGTTTTTCCTGTTCTTCTTTTATACCATTCTGGCTACACTATTTTCATTAATTGTAGTTAGAGATTCAAGTGCTTGGAAGCTAGAATTTGATATGGAGTTGGTTGCTGTTTTATACTCAGTAAGCATATATACTGAATTTTCCTCAATTGTGTTGTGTATTAACTCCGCTAGAAAAGATTAGTTCTGTCGTTGACTCGTTGTACAAGAGATCTTGGATTGTAAGTGAATCCATGTTTTAACATGCAGGCAATTATAGGAACTGGGATGCGAGTGTGGTTGTGCACATGGTGCTTGTCAAGAACAGGACCTGTGTATATTTCAATGTTCAAGCCCTTGGCCATTGTCTTCTCTGTTGTCATGGGTTTCCTCTTTCTAGGAGATGCTCTTTGTCTTGGAAGGTATATGCGATCAATTTGTTTTCAAAATTTTCAAACTTTTTAAAGCGATTTGTTTGTGCATGACATCTCCCTGACAAGGAAGGCTTTTGACCAAAACAATCCTGGAACTGAATTAAGAGTTTTTTTTTTTTTTTTCTTTCCAGTTTGATTGGAGCAATCATAATAGTAATTGGATTTTATGGTGTGATGTGGGCAAAGGTGAAAGAACAAAGGGAAGTTGAGCAATGTGAGTTAAAAAAGACCAGTGAAAAAGTCCCACTATTGGGTTAAACACTTAAACAGCAGCAGGTGTTGTCACTTTTGTGTAGAGTGATTTCATGAATTAATACATCCATTAATGTAAATGAAAGTTAGATACATTATTACAAGTTACAGCAACCTCATGTTATCAATGGTGCTTCTCCGATTAGTTCAGGTGTGGTGTGGGGATCATAATTTCAAATCTGGGACTTTTAATGCTATCAGATCATAATAGTGTATAAAATCTGATGTAGGAGGATTTAGCATATTATTAATCGTTTTTATATTTTGTGTTATTTTATGAGTGGACTATAAATACCCTTTTTTGTTATTGTCTATATATTGTAATAGACAGACTATTGATATTGAGAATTACAATACAGATAGTTTTCTCTCCATTTGGGGTTTCCCCTTGTTTGCCATGGATTTGACTTTTATCTAGCTTCCTACTGCGTCAAGTGGTACCAGAGCCCACGGTTGTTTCCCGGGGAGGTACGGTAACCATGGCCGGTGATTGGAGCCACTTCGAGGTGGAAGAACACAGAGTGAAAGCCTTTTGGGCCGATCGAGAGCTTCGTCGAAACGGAGCTGGAGATTCACTTGACCGGAGAAGCGAATATCGAAGGTGGAGTGCCCACCAACGAATCCGTTCTCCACCACCATCTCACAGGTATCTTCATCATCTTCAACCTCCATCTCCTCCATTTTCTTCACAGCACCATCTTTACTCACTCAATCATATACCCACCAAACCATTGACCTCCATTCTCGGCAACAAACAGAGTCCCAAATACGTCTCAAACCCATCACCAATCCATCTCTATCACCATCAACCTCCATCTCCTTCAATCCATTCACGCACCCATTCACACATACCAAATCAATTTCATGACCACCAAAACTCATACAATCCTACTTGTGAAACTCAATCCACCAAAACAAAGTCCCAATCCACCAAAATCCATCTTCAAAGTGACCACCAAACACAGTGTTGTGAAACCCACAGAAACCCGAACCACCAATTAGCCAACATCCATGAAAAGAAAATCGAATCGCCGCAAAACCACCGTACACGTGAAACCTCCAAACCCCAAAACCACATATTCACCAACATCAATGAAAACCAAATTGAAATCACCGATTCGCACTCCACACTCTTAAACTCAACGAATCGCTGCCTCATGATACCTCTCGATTCGAAGAACCTTCAACAACACACCGATTTTTCCCATTCCGAGAACAAACTGCAGATGAAAACTATTATGAACGAAAATGGAGGCGGTTGCAACACCCAATGGCAATTTTCAGCAACTGCGTCTAGTGTTTGTGAGGTAAACACAAGCAAACAAAATAATTTTTTGGTGCGTGATTTTACTGAGAACATTTCCAGGTGCTCTGCACCCAATTACAGTGTTATTTCTCAAATGGGTCAAACCCATGAGAATTTGGTAGGGTCCAATTCTAATTCTAAACCTAAACCCACTTTGCATAGAAACCGACCCACAACCCTAGTAGATATGATGCAATTCGTATCCGAATGGTTTGATTTTGAGGAAAATGACAATACTTCTTGTGATGTGTTAGGAGACATAGTTGTTGATTGTGATAATAGTGTTCAAGAAAAGCTTGTAGATTGCTTTGATGTGGTTAAAAATGAGGAGGAGAATGATGAAATAGAATTTTCAATTTCTGATAATTTTATCCGACCAATGACATAAGCATTTGATATCGGAGTAGTCATGGAAGTTGACATTGAACCAACAAATCAAGTTGTTGAAGAAATTGACAAAATTACAACACAATTTGTGAAGCCGACAATTGAGAGCAATATTATTGAAATTTGGTAACAAAGTTATCGACTCTCGTTGGCCAATTTGTTGGTAAACTAGATATTGGATTTGACTTTTGAGTATGCTAAAGTGGAGCAAGAATTGGTTGATGTTGACTTTGTTTGGGATGGATTTGAGGTGAAGAAAGACCTTGACGGGTTCATTAATACTCTTGATCCATTCCATACTTATTTGGTGGGCAAGCCCCCTAGTTTGATGATAGTAGACATGGATAGTTTCGAGACCAAAGGGACAGGGCGGCGACAATGGTGGATAGCTTGGACTTACTTGACATTTTGTTGGGCTATTACTTTGGTGCCAGTGTGGCTTTGAGACGCGCTTCAGAAGGACTTTTCCGTTGGGGTCTACCACTCCCACAAGCCAAATAGGGAACTTCGCTCCATTGTCGTTCTACCGGTTCATTTCCATATGCTTCAACCGAACTCGAGGTCGAGTTCTTTTCAAAGAAAGGGTGAACTGATGTAAAAGGATTTAACATATTATTAATCATTTTTATATTTTGTGTTGTTTTATGAGTGGACTATAAATACCCCTCTTTGTTATTGTAATAAACAGACTATTGATATTGTGAATAAAATACAGAGAGTTTTCTCTCCATTTGGGGTTTCCCCTTGTTTGCCATGGATTTGGCTTTTATCTAGCTTCCTACTGCGTCAAAATCAGTTTCTTAACTACGACAAAATAGATTTTGCATTCTTAAAATCAACAGTAGCAGGCGAGTTCTCTGCTGCAATTCACAGTGTAATGCTAGTTTGTAATGGTGTGGCATGAATTTAGCTAGTTTGTAATGCTAGTTCCCGCTTCCCTTACACATTAGTAGTGGTGGTGGTTACGATACGTATTTTATTAGTATGTATGAAGGGTTTTCTCCCGGTGTTGTGGGAGTAAATATTTAGACTGCACAATAAAGGGCTAAATTTGGATGGCTAATTTTTAGGATGGAAAAACTAAATTGGAGAAGCAAAAGCAGCCAAGCTAAGTTGTTGGGAACATTAGAGTGTAAATTGCAGGGGCATTTGTTATTACATTCTATAAAGGCCTACCAGTTATAAAAACATTTTCAGGTCAATCAAACTGGCCTCTAGGAGGAGTTTTCTTTGCAGGTGAAGCCTTTTTGATTGCACTACGGTATATTTTTCAGGTTTGGACATTTTCTCTTTTACAGATCTCAATGAGTAACCAAAAGCAACAAAAAAAAATGACTTTCACGGGTCTAAATTTTTTCAGGAAATAATCCTGAAGAAGTGTCCAGCAATAATTATCATGATATTTTTCAAGTATCTTTTTACTCTGTGATGTGGGGAAAAACGAAAGAAGAAAAGACAAATGATAAGCACCATGCCACCGTGCAATAGTGATGTCTCAAATCATCCAGCGAAAGGGACCCCTCTATTGCGTAACAAGATAGATGAGATAGATGTACAATAATACACGATTGATTGTTCATATGTGACATGGAAAATAATCTATGGAAACTATATATATTAACCATTTATTGTTAATCTCTCTTTTTTTAATACAAAGTTTTAGACCAAAAATTATAAATGAGCATAGTGATATACGGAATCTTTTCTTAAGCGACATAACAAAATAGGGTAAATTGCACTGAACCCCTTGAGGTTTGAACAAGTTACACTTAGATGGAAAAGTCGTTTTATTATACACTGACACCCCCCAAATTTAAATTTAACTTTGAAAATACCTAAAATACCCCTAGTTATATTATTTTATTTTTTATTTTTTTTAACCAAAAACTTTATAAAATTTAATAAAAATAAAAAAATTAAGTAAAAAATATGATTCATTAAAATAAAAAAATAAATATTCTTAAAAAAATAGTTTTAAAAAAATAAAAATAAATAAGTTTGGATATTTAGAGTTTTTCTTGTCCATATTAATGGATATCCTTAAAAAATTAATGTTTTAATGTTTTAATTTTTTTTCATTTATTTATTTATTTATTGAAACTATTTATTTATTTAATTTTTTAAAACTATTTATTTATTTGATTTTTTAAAACTATTTTTTATTTAATTTTTTAAACTATTTATTTATTTAATGAAATATATTTTTTATTTAATTTTTTATTTTTATTAAAGTTTATAAAGTTTTTGGTTAAAAGATAAAAAAAAATAAAGTATAAAATAATATAACTAGAGGCATTTTAGGTATTTTCAAAGTCAAATTTAAGTTTTGGGGGTGTTAGTGTATAATAAAGAAATTTTTCCATTTAAATGTAACTTGTCTAAACCTTAAGGGGTTCGGTGCAATTTGCCCAGCAAAATATAATAATTTTAGAGAGACTTTGACGCGCACATGTAAGCACACCTGACACCTCTCAACAAAGGTTATAGTCGTAAATTCTAATCACAAGTTCAAATCCCCAACCTAAGGGGTCGTTTGTTTTTTTGTCTGAACACTGAACAGTCCTGAATTTTTCTGAAGACTGAATAGGGACTGAAATCTGAATCTGAATGACATGTTTGTTTTTTTTTTTCCTCACATCCGAATGTGCTTAACATGTTTGTTTTTTAAAAATAAAACTGTCTGAAAATAAGTAATTGTACATTTATACCCATACTAATTAAAAGATGTAATTTAACATGCACACCATTCTTTATAACATTTTGTATGGTATTTTTTTTTTTTGCAAACAAAGTTTAATTTAACAAAATAAAAAGTTAAACAAAGAATATAAATTTGCATGTTCTGTAAACAAAGTTTAAGTTAAATTTATTGTCAAAAAAAAGTTCAAATTCAAGTTCAATTTTATACGTTGTCCACGTTTCCGGTGAATATAATTTATGAAACATTTTTTGTTTTTTTTTTTGTTTCCTGGATCATATGCACCGGAAACCAAATAAAAAAAATTATTGAATTTTTATATACAATAATTCTATAACATTTTCAAGCCATGAAATCTACTTAATATGATAGACAACTTTATTGAGCACTATACGAATAATTAGATAAAATAAATAAATAAAGAGTTCTTACCGGGATTTGGCAGGAGAGAAATTCAATTGTTCAATCTCTGAAAATTTTCATTATGAAAAGTATTTAGGTTTTTTTTTTCTTTTCTAAAACATGTTTAAAATAAGAAATATGTTAAAAGAAAATTTTTTATACCATATTAAATTAATATAAATTTGGAAATATATCTTTTTTTGGAGGATAGACTTGGAAGAGAATATTTTAATTGTAATCCAGTGATTTGGAATTAAGTTAAAAGTCATGATTTCTTACTTTTTATTTTAAGTTTTTTTTTGATATTTTTAAGTTGTTTGACCACTTAAAAAAACAAACAAAACAATGAGTTCAATTCAGATCCATTAAGTCTTAAGTGAAAAAAACAAACGACCCCTAAGTCTAATATATATATAGAGAGAGAATAATTGATTCCACTAATTTTTTTTTTTAAGCCCAAGCAACTATTGTGACGATGATGGTGACATGGGGATGTCTTGTTCTGCAAATAAGTTAGTGACCAGCATATCTTATGCATACATAAACATGAATGATTCACAATCTCAATAAACAATAAATCTGCAACCCTAAGGTAGTCCATTTGTTCCACTACTCCACACAAAATTCATGGTGCCTTGCAAGGTATTTTTCTAAGCTGTTGATCATATGTCACAGCCAAAAACTTACCACTTCATTTGAAAACTTTGTGGCCAAAGTAGCTACTTCGTAGTGGCAATTATTGCATGGGATTTGTTATTGCATTCTATAAAGTCCCACCACTTCTTTGAAAACACTTTTAAGCAGCACTAATGCTAAATAATCTAAAAAATTAGTTCAAATTTTAACTCAAATGATGTGACAGGTGGTTTTTTCGTTAGCCACATCATCTCATGTTGTGTGTGGTGATGACAACTCACTTGTCACATCATTTGAATTAAAATTTAGTTATTTGGATTGTATATTATTACTTTTCAGGCAGCATCACTGTTTCATTTCATGATCCACTTCTTTCACCTAAATCAAATTGGATCCTTGGAAGAATTTGCAGGGCCTCTCATGCTACCATTTCAAGCAGGTTTTGTTTTGCATATCATGCATGCATTCCTTTTCTATTTTCTTTGCTTTTGTTAGAATCTTTAGACTTTAGAGAGGTAAGGCTTATTACGGAACGGATAATTTAATCATTGTCTCTATTATTTAAATAATTATCAAATTGGTTATTGTAGTTTTGTCTGCATCCGAAAGGTCCTTACTGTTTCATTTTACTATCAAAATGTTTATTATTTTCAAGTTTGATAAAAATAGTCCCTCTACGCCTTTCTCCATTGAATTTTGTGTTAGTCAATACTGGTACTATTTAGGTATTTTTATCTTCCATAATTTCTAGGGGACTTTTATTTAGTAATTAAATAGCAGTATTTTTATAATTTTAAAATATTTTTGTAGTTAGCACATACTTTTTTGGTAATATTTCAAATTTTCTTATCATAATTTTCAATGAATAACATTAACAATTAAGCCAATATGGCTTGACAGTTTAGTAGTAAAGAGCGCTCGTTCAATTTGACAATGATCAAGTTTGAGTCGCAATGGTCTGCATGTGGTATATCAAAAATAAAAAAAGTATAATACATAAGGGTACAATGATCATTTTCAACAAAAATTAATAGAATTGTTAACTATAACAGTTTAATAAGACTAGTCTAATACAAATTAAAATAAGAGCAACTATTTCGATAGTAAATGAAACAACAATGACCATTGTAAATGAATAATGAATCATAAAGATCAGATGAGATGAAATAACAAACAAAGAAGCAGAGACGAGAGATGAGAGAGGCGAGAGAATGTATTGATGCTTCAGCTGAACCAACCATTTACAATTTAGAGAGAGCACTATATATATATATAGCCTTCTTTTAAGGCTAGCCCCACCAGTATACTCAATTAAGAGGATAAGCTGAGGCAGTGGATATCAACTTGATATCAAGTGGGCAAAAGTCAAGCGGTGGAAAACTACTTGAATTACAACACTTTTCCTTGGATTTCCACCACTTGTATTTTAATTTATTAGGAAAAACCAAGTAGGACAAAAAACATTGATAACAATATATGCAATGATCTTTTGGATGTTGTAGTGTTGAACGTTCTCAAAACTATTTCATTAAAAACTTTGTTAGGAAAACCCAGATAAAACCTAATCGAAGGGAAAAAGAGTATAGTGCACATATGTCCAGAATTATTGTTTTCTTCAAAACATTTCTCACATTTATACTTTGTTAGGGAAAAACTTAGTGGGATAAAAACATGAACAAAGATATTCATTGATCTGTCAGATCAAAGTAATATTTATGATGATCTTCTAGATCGAGGTAATATATATATATACGATGATTAGCAAGATCAAAGTAATATTTACAATGATCTTCTTGATCAAGACAACATATTTACGATGATCTACTGGATCAATGTAATAATTATGATGATCTTTATGCATCAAATGATTTTGGGTGTGCATAGTGAATTTGCCTCAATAAAACCTTGTCAGGAAAATCCAATGGAATAAAAAATCTGATCGAAAGGAAAAAAAGAGTACAATGCAAATATGCCCTAAAATAACTAATATATTTCATTTCATATGCTCCCCCCGATGGGAGGCTCCCCTGATAAAAGTTCTTTTGAAGCAATCTTCTGGATTACTGAAACTGACGCATAGAAATGTTTATTTCATGAAATGAAATAATGTCATAAATTATTGGAGGGAGTATGAGCAAAGACTTGCTTTTTTGGAGTAATATCCGTATGAAATCTTTTCAGAATCTTTTCAACATATTCTGATTGATGGACAAGCATTCCATTTGATCTATGTTCGATCTTCAGGTCGAGACAATATTTTCTTTCTTATTTCTTTACGAAGACACATGAGTATATAATATGATTATTATATCCTTATCTATATCGGATTTAACTGGGACGGTTATACCACATCCGTTCGTATTGTTTTTAATCCATATAAGAGTTTTTGTATGTTTATCAAATACAAATTACGAGATCTCGATTTACATGCTTCTAGCATTTTAAATCCTTCAAGGATTATAAATATCTGTATTGAGTGAATCATATAGATAAATAATTACTACATCTAGAAGACGCATTTCAAGCATTTTAGAGGCAGCCAAATTTATCAAAAATTTGAAACGTAATTGTATTCATCACTATGAAATAACAAGTTTCTGTGAGAAACTTTGTACTATGAGTCGTGTCTTATATCTCACAATCACGTTTTTCTCATTATGTTTCCATATAAAGACCCATTAGTATCTAACTAGTTTGACACCTCCAGGTGTCAAGAGTACTATTGGTCTAAATATTTTATGTTTGGCTTATAAAGTCAATTCTTCTTGAACTGCTTCCTTTCATTTAGGTCAATCATGCCTTTTGTCTACAATCATTGATATTATGAATATCATAATTATCATTTATAATTTCAGTAGAGCTACTGTGTATAAAAATGCATCATCAATGGTTGTTTCCTTATGATTCCACATTTCTCTCACCACATTTCTCTCATATGATTTATAGAAATGTTCTCAATTTCTATATTATTGTATCTCTGTTGAGATTACTTCCATTTCAATGAATTTAGTTATTTCATAGACTTGTATGATTTATAGAATTTCGCTTAATTTCTATATTCTTGTATCTCTGTTGAGATTTCTTCCATTTTAATGGATTTAGTCATTTCATAGATTTGTGTCTCTTTAGATGTATCAAACTCTTATAGAGTTGACTTAGAGAAAGTGGATTTATTTATAACTTGAGTTTTGTTTACTTTTGGGATCTCAATAACAATACCTTTCAAAAAGATTCACAAGCTTATAATATGCATCAGATGATTTATTTGTTGACATTTGCTCTGATCATTCTTCAAGAACAATCACCCGACCGGGGTTTTATGAGATTTCAACTTATAAAATCTTGTTATCTTTAATAAATCAGGTAATAGATTAATAATCATTTGATGATCAATTATCTTTCGTATTTGAGCGATACGAAGATTGAAATGAGACACATTTATATATAGAGAGAACCGAACTGGTATCTCTATTTTGTATAAGAGTAACTTTTCATTTACTCTTCTCTTCTAGAGAAACTTTCCATTTGGAAATTAATGAACATAATAATACGCAGATTGTGTATAACATTTTTAAACTATCAAAAGTTTAAATGATCTAATAGAAGATTAATCAAAATCAATATTAATCTCAAAATGATATAGAAGTCTTATCTTAGATCCTGCCAAAGATGCAATAAAGAGATATATAACGTAATCAAATATCTTAAAAAGTGAGTAAGTCCCTATATAGAATTTAGTAACTGTATCAAAATAATGAAGTTCTCACAATTACCTGGAAACGTTAGATAAGTGATCCCCATGATCCATTTTGATTATGAGTATATTTGAAAACTAGATGTTGAACATCAATCCCAGCTGCTTTGTAATATTCATCAAATATCTTGTAAGTTCAATCAAGTTAATATGCCTGAAAAACTAATAATCAGTGCAAGTAATATGGAGATGTTTGATAACAAAAAAACATGTGATCATCTTGTAGATATATCAATTAAAACTATAAAATAATAAAAATGGTTCATTTGGTGGATGAATATGTCCACATATATCCCCTTGAATGATGGGGATTCAAAACCAACTTTAGAATGAAATGGTTTTATTATTAGTCTCAATTTGTGAATATGCAGTGCAGATGAGAAAGTATGCAGCTTCTCAATAATGAGTTTCTAGCCCAAATCATACACAGATATTCAACACTCTTATTATTCATAGTCTCAATGTGACATTAATAAAGTTATATTCCTTTGATCTAAGCAGATTTCTTTATGTTCTGCTTGAATGATATAAAGTATCATTGATACACAACTTAATACTATCTGGTAATAAAATTATGGCTCTTCTAGAGCTTTTAATCAGATCTGCTGGATTTGATATGATATTAATTGTATATGTTTTTGAACTAAGCATATTTCTTTCTGCTTGAATAATATCAAGTATTATTGATACACAATTTAGGATTGTTTGATAACAATATCGTGACTCTTCCAGAGCTTTCTATTAGATTCGTTGAACCTGATACAGTATTAACATTTTCTCTGAGAAAAGTCAAATTCATAAAATATTTCTGACTCCGTAAAGTAGTATGAGTCATTGCACTCTCGGCAAGACATATATTTTTTTCTTTCCGGGAATTTTATAGACATTATGTGTAATTCTATTTTATATCTCATCTGAAATGATAATAATCTTTTCAATAGGTTTATTCTATAAACATTTTCTCTTGTCATTTACAAACATCCAAACATGGGGTATGTTTTGATATCACATAATATAAATATATCCAAATTTACTCTCTTGATATTATTCCTTCAGAAGCAAATATAAAAGGGATAAAATATCTTTTACAATCTCGTTATACGTGATACTAGGATCTTAAATCATTTTATAATACTCACATCATCATGCTGGATGTGTAGATCTTTTTTCTCAAATGAATGATATGTTAGTACTTAAATCCTTTTTATGATACTCACATCATCCTGCTGGATGTGTATGAAATGGATAAAATATTATTTCCAATTTTATTATTCGTTAGGATCTTAAATCTCTTTTATGATACACACAGTATCTTGTTGGATGTGTATGAAATGGATAAAATATTATTTCCAATTTCATTATTAGTTAGGATCTTAAATCTCTTGTATGATACTCACCGCATCTTGTTGAATGTGTATGAAATGGATAAAATATTATTTCCAATTTCATTACTCGTTAGGATCTTAAATCTATTTTATGATACTCGCAGCATCCTATTGGATGTGTGTGAAATAGATAAAATATTATTTTCAATTTCATTATTCATTAGAATCTTAAATCCCTTTTATGATACTCATAGCATCTTAAATCATTTTTATGATACTCACATCATCTTGTTGGGTGTTTATGAAATTGATAAAATATTATTTCCAATTTCATTATTCGTTAGGATCTTAAATTCTTTTTATGATATTTACAGTATCCTATTGGATGTGTATGAAATTGATAAAATATTATTTTCAATTTCATTATTCGTTAGGATCTTAAATCTTTGGATGTGTATGAAATTGATAAAATATTATTTTCAATTTCATTATTTGTTAGGATCTTAAATTCTTTTTATGATACTCACAGCATCTTATTGGATGTGTAGATAATTCTCTCAAATAAATGACATGTAAACATATTACTTCATATATATTAGATAACTTCAGATTATGAACGGGTTTGAAACCCCATGTTCCAAATAATGAAGTATGGCATTCATGTATATAACACTGGATCCAGAACTGTAAGTTCTCATCAGTTTTCAAAAACGTGTCAACTTAAATATCATAATTCCAGGAACTTTAAGTTTCGGTTAGTCAGCCTAGCCGATCTCATATATTGCGTATAAATAAATAATACAAATATTTAAAAACCATAATAAATAAATTCAGAACTATAATAGGTTCTGTTGACGGCATAAGTCATCTTGTATACGAAACTATAAATAGATCCAGAATATTGAGATGTAAGTAAATCACCCATTAGGAAATCATTTTTACTTACATGTAATCATGCTGATAACGTGTTGTAAATGAATAGTTAATAATAAAGAACATATGAGATTAATGATAAAGTGAGAGAGAGATAAGAAATAACAAACAAAGAAGCAGAGACGAGAGATGTCAGATGAGAGAGACGAGAGAATGTATTGATGCTTCAAATGAACCAACCATTTACAATTTAGAGAGAGCACCATATATATGTGTGATATATATAGCCTTTTAAGGCTAGCCCCACTTGTATAATTAATTAATGTTTTGTTTGGTAAGATAGAGAGATGGATGGAGGGAGAGGGTTGGAGGGAGATGGATGAGAGGAGAGCTCCAACCCCCTTTGTTTAGTTAGAGAGAGAAGAGAGTGGAGAGGAGAAGAGGAGGGAGCTTTCCTCCTTTTGGGCCCCACCAAAAACAATCCGCTCATCAAGGGTGGATGAGAGAGGTGAAGAAAAATTGGAGGGAAATGACAATAATGCCCTCCATTTTTTTATTACCCTCTAATTTATATAAGGGCAATACAGTAAATTTACAAATTATATATCAATCCATCCATTCAACCATCTTTTCAATACCAAACAACATGAATGATATATTTTATCCTCTCCATCCATCCTACTCTCTCTCTCCCCCCTTCATTCATCCATCCTTCCTACTCTCTCTCCCTCCTACCAAACATAGCCTAAGAGGATAAGCTGAGGTAGTGGATATCAAGTGGATATCAAGTGGGCAAAAGTCAAGTGGTGGAAAACCACTTGAATTACAACACAAATTGCCTATTTTGTATTTGTCCAACAACATTATTTCTTAAAAAAATCTTGTTTGAAAAAGAAAAGATAAGATAAGCCTAGGGGTGGGCAGGGTTCATTGAACCGAACCGAACCGACCCGACCCGAACCGAACCGAACCGAAATATGGTGTTTGGTTCGGTTTTAAGGTTGAGTTCGGTTCAATTCGGTTCGAACCGAATGAACCGTATAGAATATGGTTCGGTTTTGGTTTTGGACCTTCCAGAACCGAATCGAACTATAAATACAAAAAAAAATACAAATTTTATAATGTTTTGTATGATGGATTATTTATGTATGATCTTATTTTCTTTTGGACTGCATTTTGGACTTCTATCATTCTATGTAATGACTCATATGGACTCAATTTGGTAGAATGGTAGCTATTGAGCAGGTACTTTTGATTGAATTGGACTAAATTTGATTAGTTAAACAGTAATGTGGTCTATTTATATGTGTTTTGAATGTAAGGGATTGTTAAAAAAAATAGCCCAAAATCAGTTGCCCAAAGGTCTAAATACAAAAATAGGGCTGTTAAAGGATACAAAAAATGAAAAAATATATAAAAAAACCTCAAAGCCCAATATGCCCAATAGGCCAAAACCGAATTGAACCGAAACATACTGAACTGAGATAAAGGTGTTCGGTTCAATTCGGTTTTGTGGTCCAATACGGTTCAAACCGATTCAAGTTTTTAAAAACCGAAAATATTACGGTTCAATATGGTTTTGGCCAAAACCGAACCGAATCAAGCCAAAAACTTATTGGTTCAAAATAGCAAACAAAAATATTATCAAACCTTGCAAGTGCACAAATCGTAAATGATAGTACAATAGGCAAGCAAGGGTCGTTCCCATGAGTAATGAATTACCTACGGAAGTTAAGAATTTAAAAACACTAAATTAAGACACTATAAGACTATAAGACAACTTAAATAAAACACAACTCACACACACGATTGGGGGTTTTTGAATTGATTATTAAAAACTAAGAATTTAAATTAAACAAAAATTAAGAAACGCAGCAAAAAAATTATTTGGAAAAATCAATAGAGAAAAACTAGCTAGAACTTCCTATCCACCACTAAACATTCATCTAATCCATAGATAATAATGAAGTTAGTAAGCAATCAAACATGATGAAGATATTCACAACAAGGCGGTGGGTATTCCACACAAGTTGTATTGATTCTCTCTTAGTTAATATGTAGATTGCATGGTATTTGCATAAATACTTGTATCTCAAATTACAACCTAGTATGGGTATTTACTAGATTTAATAATTGAAATCCATTAAAAACGAAGAGAATATGAATATCACATGAACCATAAAACATGATATTTATTCTAGGTTATTCATGAATCAATTTCTCTTAATTGGGTCTTATTTCAATTAATTGTTGCATGCAAGAATATGCTTGTATGGTATTCGAAATATATCCTACAACATAGATCCTAAAATCATGCTCCTAAGGTGATCAATCAAAGAAACACAATAATAGAAAAACAATTATTTTGGAGAAATTGAAATCATCATGTAAGGAAAATAATACTTCATTAAAACACACTTGTCTATGGAATTAGAATCATGTCTAGGGTTTCAAGTTAGCCATAGCTATAAGAAGTTTAGTTACACATCATAACTATAAAAGTAAATAAAAACATTAAAATTAAAGAAAGGTAGAAGAAGAGAGAAAATAAAAACTATGAAAGATCTTCGGTCTTCAATCTTGAACAATTAATCTCCAACTCTCTCTTGAAGAAACTCTTGGTATTTATAGGTGACTACTCTTGTAGAATCTCAATTTGCTTTGTTGTAGGAAACACACCAAGTAGGAAAATAGAATTAATTAAGGAATGAAAATTCTTTCCTAACTTGGATTTCCTCTTTGGAAATTAATTCCTAATTTGAGGTTAGGAAATTTTTCAAGCATGTCTTGATTTTTAAGAGTATTTTAGGATTTGATTTGGAAAGTTTTGGGACAATTCTGGACAAATTCGGAGTGAAAATCCGTCAAAAATAAGCAGCGACCGCTGTGGGACTGCTGCCATAATTTAGAGCGCAATTGACAGCGTAATAATACCGGAGAAACATCGTTGTGCAAAAGTGCAGCGATCCCACAGCGCATGCACAGCGTATCACATACTGATATTGGAGCGATGTGTATACCGCTGCCAAAATACACAGCACAAGTGACAGCAGTCCACACAAATTTAGCGTTGTGTGTATACCCCATGCAAGGCTCTGTGACAGTGCACAGCAATTGCACTTTTTTGCGTTTTGCTTTTTGACTTGATCAATTATGTTTTGCCCCCTTCTTATGACAATTACATTTTAATTTCTTCAATCTTTTAAAATCACATTTTTATCTTTAAATTTACTCCAAGAGCTATCTTCTACACAATCTCAACAAACACATTAAAATATTCAATTTCACTCAAGAACATAACATAAAACATAGGAATTAGGGGTCTCAAATATCAACATTTATCGACCTTAACAACCTACCCCTAGATATGCCCATCCCATTATTTATACGACTACAACAATTGAAATAAGAGGCCGACAAAGTGCAAGAAAAAAAAGTGATGATTAACATGAGTGTTGAATCTGTTGATCAATAGTCACTCAACATTATTATTAGACATGACCTCGTTGGAACCGGCCCTCCAAAAATCGAATCGGAAATCAGAACCCATAAAGTTTCTGGCCCAGTTTTAAAAATAGTAGAACCGGTAAGAAACCGTCGATTCCAAACCAGCGGTTCCTACCCGATTCTGGAACCATTAGTTCCATCATTTTTTTTTGATTTTTTTTTAAATACTGTTGGAACTTCCAATGACCAAAAATAAAAGTTCTACTTCTTGCCTTCTTGATTCAGATCTGCTTTTTGGTTTTGTTAGATCTTACTTATTGGATTCAATCTGTTGGAGAGAATGAGAAGCAAGAGAAAAGATGTTTGTTTTTAGATCTCAAAAGGTTGAATACGCTAACAAATCATCGAGAGCCGGAACTGGTGTGGCGAGGTGCGATCGGGGATGGGACTGGAGAGGGAATTGTGTTGGAATCGAGCTGACGGTGGGGTCTCTGGTCAGGCTAGGACGACAGCATCTCCATCTGTTAACAGCTTCTCTGTTATTTCTCCCAGATCTTTAAGTTTCTTCGTTGCACAAAGCAAACCTCTTCTCATCTTCGTTCTTTTGACTGGAACTTATTTTAATGTTCGGTTAATGTTGTTCTTTTACTTTTTATATAAACAAATGAAATAGTAATATAAAATTTATGTTGGCAATTACACTCTTCTAACAATTTCTATTATCTCTCTCAAATTCTATCTATCAGTTTCTCATCTTCAATCTCTTCTTCTTTTTCTTATGCCTTTCCAATCTTCAGATCTTCAATTAATCCTGCAAACAAAGGATAAAATTAAATCAACAATTAGATCACAACACATATATATACATAGAAATTCAAACCATAACAAGTTCATAGCAAACAAGAATTTGTGATTTGTGATTTGTGATCTGGGTTATAAAAAAAACTAACCGCTGGAACCGGAACCTTCCTCCAGGTGGTTCGGTTCAGGTTTTGGTTCCCCTTGGAATCGGAACCGTCGGTTTGGAACAAGAACCAAACCGAACTGAACCGAACAGCGGTCATGACTAATTCTTATTAGGGATGGGCGTGGGGGCCGCAGGGAAGGTCCCCCTACCCCCATTCCTCAACCCTTACGCCTTGGCGCCCCCACCCCGAATGGGTTTTGGGGGACTAAGGATGGGGGCATTTTAGGGGGAGGTTCCCCATCCCCCACCCCCAAACCCCATTCTCCAATTTCTTTTCATTTCCAAATTCCAATACAAAAATTGAGATTTTGAATTTAGAATCTGGTCATTCAAATCTATAGTTTGACCCTGTTAAAATATCAAATTCTCAACATATTCATTCTAAAATATATAATTGATTTAAAGAAATCCAAAATAAATACATATAGTAGTTCTAATAGAGTATTACACAATAAAAGTCAAAACAAATCAAGTTTAAAATTTACATCTCCGATCGATACTCATGTACTAAGTACTAACTACTAACTAGTAAATATTATTCATGTTAATAATATAATATATATTAGTTTTTTTAAATTCTTAACACTTTAGATATAAACTAAAATAAAAATAAAAATAAAAATAATATATATATATATACAGTCATTTTCTCCTTAGTGCGCATTAATATAAATATCATCAGTGCATTGCATATGGGTCATAGATTATAGATAAGTACTGACAAGTGCATACAGACTGAATCAAAGCAATTGAATCTAATGGTCCACATGCAACGCACTGAGGTGAAAAATTTCTTATATATATACAAATTTTCTCTTGTCAGTTCGTCATGATATAAAATATATCAGTTGCTTGAATGTGAGTCATTAGATTTAATTGTTTTGACCCATTGTGTATGCATTTGTCAGGACTTCTCCATAATCTATGGCCTACATTCAAGGATCTGATATTTTTAATATCATGACGAACTGACAGAAAAAAGATATTATATATATGGTCCCGATCTGGTCAGTGCGCATTGATGGAAATATATGAGAACATTGAATGTGAGCCACTCATTTATGGAAGAGCTTTGACAAGTACATACACACCAAGTCAAAGCATATAAAATGAGTGATTCACATTCAATGTTCTCATATATTTACATCAGTTCACACTAATGTGAATATTTCCATATATATATATATATATAGTGGGAAATTGAATAACGGGTTTAAAGGGTCCCACCACCTACTCTAAATGATATGGATAAGTTTGGCCGCACCTTAAAACTCACTTGTGGGTGTTAATAGCCAAATTTAGCTATGGACCAAAGGGAAATTTTTCACCCTCCTAGTCTGACCCCAGGCCCGAGGTTATCCACCAGGGGACCACGGTTCCTAAAGTTGAGCTACGGTACCACCCCACAGAAATAAAAAGCGAGCTCCCAAAATACCTGCGATAGAACCCAGCACGATTAGATTGAACCCGCACCACCAAACCGGGAATCGGGAAGCTCCCTGAGGTCGAGACTACCTCGCAACCTCTCCGGAAGCTCGCCAAAACCCCGTTGTCATGGAGGAGTGTCAGCATGGGGCTGTATCAAGCTCCAAAAGATCAAGGGAGGTCAGGCCGAGCTCCTGGCTAGACTAAGCTCCTGAGTACCGGAGCCAAGACATTAATCTACATCGCTATCTTATCTACTTCGCCACACGAGACAATACATACCATATTCAACGACCCCTATGAGGGATCATGATGTAAAGATACGAAGATACATTGGATCATATCTGAAAACATTACGTATGTGCAGAACAAGTAATAGAGTCCAAAAAGGAAACAAACTAATCTCCACTAAGATATTCTCAACTTAGCTATTAACGCAAAGTCAATGACATTTAAATGAGAGATCCCGTCCGATAAGGAGGGAAGGGACTGAGAAAATCAATGGGAGAATCAGTTGGTTTAACATACCAAAACTATGAATAAATAGGAAGAAAAAAAAAAGAGATGGACTACTTTTCGACAGACATACGACAACAACCCTACTACATCCTAGAGAAATTTAGAGCAATTGAGAGATATTTGTACACGATACACCATTAATAAAGAAGGCATTTTCATTCTCTTTTGATTGTATTAATACTAGTATTTTTTGTCATTTGAATAAGCACTGTTTAGAATACATTCGACCTTGGGCACCACCTCCGTGGTAGTGGTCTTGAGGGTGTTAATTGAGATTTCTCAACCCGAGCAAATTTTCCTTTTAACACTTTCTGGCGCCATCTGTAGGAAAACCCACACGCAGTTAATCAAATCAACAGTTTGCATTTTCATTGTTTTACAGGAACCATGAGGCTCCGCTCCTCCCAAGGACAGCACAGAGCTTCGGAACAACCTTCGGCGATGCCAACATGAAAGGCCCTAAGGAGGGGGAAGAAGTTTGGACATCGCAGTCAAGTCCCGGTCCAGACGACTAATGTGCGGGCTTTTAGCCACCCTATGATAAGCTAGGCAGCGCTTGACCAACAAGTGGCAGCCTTCGTGGAAACCGTTCGCATCTGCCTGCTCGCTGAAGGCATCACAGTCCAACCAAAAAACCCGAATGATTAGGGAGAACCGAGCAAGCCCGGGACCATGCAGTCTGCTTTCGACCGCCTGGGACCTCCTCTTCTAGAGCCAGCTCGCGACAGGACTGGGCCCAACGTTCGATCTGGGATAGGCTAGGACCCATGCCCCCAGTTCTGAAAAAACCATCATAATATCAACCTAGGCGAGTTAAGTCTGCAGCAGATGCTCTAACCTGGGAGCAACGAGAGGCACCTAGCCCGACGGCATCAAGAAGGGAAACCCGGGCCCAAGAGGTAGGAATTAGACAAACCTCTAGAATGGATCCCGCCCATGAAGAGGATCGGGTAGAGGTCGCCAGTTCATCGGAGGGATCCGACATCGAAGAATCAGAGATCAATTCAAAAAAACCCGGGAACAAGCGACTGAGGGATCAGCTGGCAAAGCTACAGAAAGAGGTCCAACAGATAAGAAAAGGAAAGAATAAGGAGGATAAGAAGGATCCATTAAGCGAGATGAACGCTCCCTTCACCAGGAGGATCCGGGAAGCGGAGATCCCACCAAAATTTAAAATGCCAACAGTTAAGTTCTCCGGAACGGAAGACCCTTTAAGTCACCTGGAGAGCTTTGTCCAACAGATGGAGATCCAGAATACCACCAGAGTAGCTATGTGTAGGATGTTCCCAACGAGCCTAACCGACTACGTGAAAACTTGGTTCAGGAAGCTGCCTACTGGTAGCGTGGATTCTTTTACAAAGTTATCAACAGATTTTTGCTCATAGTTCCAAGGGGTCAAACCTCGTCCAAAAGATCTCATACACCTCAAATATGTGATTCAGGAGAGGGGTGAAACACTTCGATCGTACGTGGAATGTTTTCACAAAGAAGTCATACAAATGGGAGTCTTCGTCGAGAAAGAGACTCTCGCCAATTTCAGGCGGAACCTGTGGGCGGGAAAGCTTTTCCGTTCATTCTCCAAGAGACCTCCAGAGACTTACCAGGAGGCCTACGATCGGGCTCTTGAACAGGTCGAGATCGACGAACAGCTCAAAGTCAAGATGGAACACGACGATATGAGAACGGTAAAGCGTCAGAAAAAAGAAGTCCTCAAATCTGAGCCAGCTAAGAAAAATCAGAATAAACCTCCCAATAGGTCGACCTATCGTTTCCCCCTCTCTCAGCTTGGGCAAAGGTATCCAGCAAGACGAACCCCTCATCGGGCTTCGCCTCCTCCTAGGACTGTAGCTCCCATAATGCGAGAGGAGAAAGGGTATGATTATTACACTCCCCTAAACGTTTCCCGGGAAACAGTCTACCTTGCTAACGGGACAAGGGGCTACTCCAAAAGCCCACACCCATGAAAGCCCCTGTTGGCAGGAGGAACCGATACAAGTACTGTGACTTCCATGAAGACGTGGGCCACAACACTTCAGAGTGTTATAATTTACACAACCAGATCGAAGCCCTGATAAGGGGAGGATGTTTGATTGAGTTCTTGCAACAGGTAAGAGACAATATTCAGACGAGAAGAGAGGTACAAGCCGAGATCTGCGAACATGCGGAAAAGAGAAAGGGGGAACAGACTGATTTAATGAAACAGATACAGGTGATACATACCATCAACAGAGGTCCCACATTGGCCGGTATCTCAAATAATTCCAGGAAAAACCATGCAAGGAAGATTCCCCATGTAAAAGAAGGTCGGGATATCTTCAAGGTCATTAAAAGCCCGGCGGAGCTCTCCCAGTTAGCACAGATCGTTTTCACTGAAGCAGATGTCTTCAACACCGTGCAGCCTCATGATGATCCCATGGTGATCACGATACAGATTGCCAACTGCATGATCCATCGCGTGCTCGTTGATACGGGCAGCAGTGTAGATATTCTCTTCAAAGATACCTTGAAAAAAATGAACCTGAAGCAATGGTGTTACAATAGCTGTACAACTCCGCTTTATGGATTTACCTGGGATTCGATCATACCGGTGGGATCGAAGATCCTCTCAGTGATCGTCGGAACCACACATCTCCAACAGAATGTTATGATGGACTTTGTTGTGGTTGAAACCCCATCGGCCTACAACGCCATCTTAGGGAGACCATTCATGTCCTCCTTGAAAGGAATCTTGTCTATATACCACAATGTCCTGAAGTTCCTAGTGGGAACCAAAGTGGGAGAGATACGCGGAGACCAGCAAGCAGCTAGGAAGTGCTACGCAGTGTTCGCCAATCCTGCAGCTTTAGCAAAACAGTTCGTACAGGTTGCAACAATCCAGGACATGGAGGCATCCGGAATAATCTAGGAAGATATGAAGGCATCCTGGATAATCCAGGAAGATTTAGAGCCTGCGGAGCATCTAGAGAGCGAACATAGTATGCCTTATGAGGAAGAACAGAGCAAGGAATGGACCAGCGGGCAACCCGTAGATAGACTAGAGAAGATACCCATCAGAAGTGACGATCCTTCCAATGTCGTCAAGGTCGGGGCTACCCTCGAACCAGAAGTGAAAGAAGGCTTGATTGGGCTTCTCAGAGAATTCAGCGACATCTTTGCTTAGAGCCACGATGAGATACCCGGGATCCCGGTATCATTGGCCGCACATCGATTAGCGGTAGATCCAACAGTCAAGCCCGTCAAACAGAAGAGGCGTCACTTTAACGCTGAGAGGAACACTGCGGTGCAGGAAGAAGTAGACAAATTGATCAAGGCAGGGTTTATCAAAGAAGTGCGCTACCCCGAGTGGATCGCCAACGTGGTCATGGTTACGAAAGCGAATGGGAAATGGCGTATGTGTGTCGATTACACCGACCTCAACCGAGCATGTCCAAAAGACAGCTTTCATTTACCAAAGATCGATTAGCTAGTTGACTCCACGTCCAAAAATAAACTTCTTAGTTTCATGGACGCGTTCTCAGGGTATAACCAGATTAAGATGCACCCAGCTGACCAAGATAAGACCAGCTTCATTACTGGGCAGGGCTTGTACTGCTACAAGGTAATGACATTTGGCTTGAAGAATGCAGAGGCTACATACCAGCGGCTGGTTAACAAGTTGTTCAAGCCCGAGATTGGAAGGACGATGGAGGTATACATCGACGACATGATCACAAAATCACCAACCGCAGAAGGACATCGGGAAGACCTTCACAAGACCCTTCTTATCCTAAGAGAAAACCAGATGATGGTGAACCCCTCCAAGTGCGCTTTCGGGGTAACAGCGGGGAAGTTTCTAGGTTTCATGGTTCATGAGAGAGGCATAGAGGCCAACCCAAAAAAAATCAAAGCTATCTTCGACTTGGAATCCCCCACATCACTCAAACATGTGCAAATTTTGACTGGGCGTGTAGCAGCGATCAATAGGTTCATCTCTCGCTCCACCGATAAGTGTCTCCTGTTCTTCAAAGCCATCAAGCAAGGGAGAAACATGAAATGGAGCCCGGAGAACGAGCAAGTTTTTCAAGCCTTGAAGAAATACCTAACAAGCCCACAATTGTTAGTCAAGCCGGATCCCGGAGAGGAGCTGCAAATCTACCTGGCCGTCTCAGAAACTGCAGTAAGCGGAGCTTTGGCCAAAGAGTGTGGTGACGGGATTCAAAGGCCCATATACTATGTGAGTCATGCTTTAACCAAGTTATATTCTCCTGGAAAAGCTCGCTTATGCTCTGGTGACCTCGGCGAGAAAGCTCCGTCCCTATTTTCAAGCTCATTCAATAGCAGTGGTGACGGACCAACCTCTCCACTAATTCTTACAAAGACCGGATGTGTCCGGAAGGCTAGTCTTATGGGCCCTAGAGCTCACTCAGTTCGACTTAAAATATAAGCCCAGGACCACAATTAAAGCGTAGGCTTTGGCAGACATCGTTGCAGAGTTTTCAGCGTTCCCAGGCCAAGTGAATCCCGCAGCACCGAATGAGATCCCTGATAAGACTTCCGAGATCGATAATTGGCCGGAAGGATGCAAGTCCTGGACCCTCTATACACATAGAGCATCTGGGCAAGCTGGGGGAGGAGCTGACGTAGTTTTAATAGACCCGGAGGAGACTGAATTCTGTCACTGCTTCAGATTCGAGTTTAAAGCCACAAATAATGAAGCGGAATACGAATCCCTCCTAGCTGGGAAGAAAGGCAGCCATCGAACTGAAGGCCGACTACCTGCAAATCAAGAGCGACTCATTACTTGTAGTCAATCAGATGTTTGGGGTATACCAGACAAATGGAGATAACATGGCCGCTTACCTAAAGCTAGCTCAGTAGCTTAAAAATAAATTTAAGGGATTCAAGATCGATCAGGTGCCTCGACACCAAAACCACCGCGCGGATGTTCTAGCCAAAATAGTCGCAAATGGAGGCCAATCCTCTCCTCGGGGAGTTCCCCTCCAAGTGATCTCCTAACCAAGCATAGCCGTAAGTGAGGAAATCTGTTCCCTGGATCGTCAGCCTTGCTGGATGGACCTGATCGTTGCCTACCTCCAATAGGGAAAGCTTCCCGAGGAGCCCGATCAAGCCCGAAGAATTAAAAGGCTCTATGTCCGATATTGTCTTGTAGACGGGTACCTCTATAGGAGGGGTAGATCCCTCCCCTTACTTCGGTGTTTACATCCTGATGATGCTAAATAGACGTTAAGAGAGGTTCATTCTGGGGACTGCGGGAACCACATCGGTGGAGAAGCTTTAGCATATCAAGTGCTTCGTATGGGGTACTACTGGCCGACCATCCACCAAGACGTAAAAAGCTTTGTACGATCTTGCGAGCCATGTCAAAGGACTTCGAATTTGAACCACTTGCCACCAGAGCGACTGTCATCTCTCAGTTCACCCTACTCCTTTGCCATGTGGGGGATCTACCTAATTGGACCTCTTCCCACCGCTCATAGACAAGTTAAATATGTTATCGTGGCTATCGATTATTTCACAAGATGGGTCGAGGCAGGGCCTCTTTCTCGAATATCAGAAAAGAGTACGACCAAGTTCATAAAAACCAACGTGGTCTGTAGATTCGGGACCCCTCTCATCATTGTAGCCGACCTGGGCAAGCAGTTCGACAACACTCGATTCAAAGACTTCTGCAAAGGTTTGAGAATCGACCTCAGGCTCGCTTCAATAGCCCATCCTCAGACCAACGGGCTGGTGGAGTCCACCAACAAGACTATTAAGAAGCTTCTAAAGAAGAAACTACAACAGAAAAATGGCAAATGGGCCGAAGAGCTGCCTGAGGTCCTCTGGGCATACCGGACTACAAAGAGGACAGCTACCGAGGAAACACCTTACTCCCTGGCTTTCGGAGTAGAAGCGGTCCTCCCCATCGAGCATAAATTGATCTCATTCAGGGTGTAGCATTTTGAACCCGAAAGTAACGAGGTCAAGCTCCGAGCTAATCTAGACCTCCTAGAAGAGAAACAAAACCGGGTAGCTGAGAAAGTAGCAATCTACCAGAGCAAGATTGCTAGGTATTTCAACCGAAAGGTCAGAGCCCAAAATTTCAAAGAAGGGGATCTGATGCTCAGGAAGGTGACCTCGAATACTCGTAAAAGGTCGGATGGGGCCCTAAGCACCAATTGGGAAGGGTCATACTTGATAAAGGTAGTTGCTCGTAATAGAGCCTACAAACTCGAAGACATGGATGAACAACCCATCTACCACACCTGGAAAGCAGATCACTTGAGGAAGTTCTACCCCTGAGCAGGGAACTCTTGAGCAGATTAACCCCATTTAGGTTGCAATAAAATCCCTAATAACGATGTACTACATCCCGATCATCAATAAAGTATGCGTTTTTTTCTTTATCTTTGATTATGTTCTACATTAATAACCACATATTCGACTGGAAAATTCGACATCGTCACCTCAAGACCAGGGGTGAGCCGGTTAAACCCCCTCGTTGCCTCAGATGCCTTGGCCGGGCACCACCCCCCGCCAAGAAGGGTCCAAGCGTAACAGCATAGTTGCCAACAAGACCTCGAGACTAGGGACTAGCTGGGGAAGCCCCCTCGTTACCCTTGATGCCTTGGTCGGGCTACCACCCCCAAGAAGGGTCTGAGTGTAAGAGCATAGTTGCCATCCAGACCTCGAGACCAGGAAATAGCTAGACAGCCCTCCTGATGCATTGGTCGGGCTACCACCCCCAAGAAGGGTCTGAGTGTAAGAGCATAGTTGCCATCCAGACCTCGAGACCAGAAAATAGCTAGGCAACCCTCTTGTTGCCTTGGTCAGGCTACCACCCCCAAGATAGGTCTAAGTGTAAAAGCATAGTTGCCATCCAGATCTCGAGATCAGGAAATAGCTAGACATCCCTCATGATGCCTCGATAGGGTTACCTCTCCTGAAACTGATTTAAATATAAATATTTGTTTCGTTCATAGGATTAAGATCATCATGATAAGAGTTCCCTACGAAGCCAGATTGAAGTATGAACAAATCATCATCAAAGATGCAGGTTTGATTCATAGTTAGGATCAGGAATAAAGCAAGAGGTTCTCAATCGAAGTGGAAGCTCGTAATCAAGGTCAATCAAAACAAATATGAAGGAAGTTATATCAGTTTCTCATTAATAACAAAGAAGCATATCCCCCAGTAAGGCTACATCCATCAAATGGGGAGCCCAACCCCCGAATCCGAGCTACAAAAAAAACTACCAACTAAACTAATCATGAGTAAAGAGGGGTGCCCACCCCTTTTTCTGGGCAATCAAAGCCAGTCATGAACAGGTAGCGTCAAGCTTCGTAGCCCTATTGATTTCCCTCTGCTGATCCTCGCCATCAACTCCTCCTTTAGGTGGTTGCCCGACTTGGTTACCCTCGCCAACCATCGCTCATTTCAGAGGTTCCTCCTGCTGATTAGTAGGATCTTCCTCCAGGACTTCGTTGATCACTACCATGACCTCAGGAGGGATAGCCGCATCAAGAAGGGCAGCCATGGACCCTGTCTGGCTCCTGTCGACCTCCATTTCCACTCTAGAGTGTCCCTCAGACGTGCTCCTTGCTCCTTCCCCAGCTTCTGGTTGATCTCCTTCGGACCGCACGGATAGAACCTTACTTGAAGATTCCCTAGGACCTGAAGTAGTAAAGATGGGAGGAAGAAGTGGATGGTCTGCCTGGACGGGCTGCTTTCCAGCTCCTGTCTGGTTAGAGGGAACCGCTCTGTCATCGTTAGGGCGAGACAACTCAGCAGCCTTAGTCATTATCTTCTCTCTATCCCAACCAGCCATGGATGATATATCAAAGGGAAAGTGGTAGAGCCTCTGCATTCTGAAAGGAAGCATAGAAATATCCATCACTAAAGGAGGTCTCCGCATCAGCTTGCAGCTTGGCTACCTGAGCAATCAAATCCTGATTCTCGAGGTCCAACTTCTTAGCCTCAACTTTCCAAGAATCCCTCTGCTTGGCCCGCCGGGTAGATTGGATAATTTCTTGATCAAATGACAAGCTTCGTCCTCTCATAATCACAACGAAGCTCGGCCAGCTCGGTCTCCATCTTCCCTTGGTTGGAGGTCATCTCTTGCACTAATGCCTGAGCCCGCTTGAGTAATCCCATGACTCTCTTAGCTTTGGCTTCAACCTTGCAGCCCGATCACGAAGGAGGGCTACCTGGTGGCCTATAGCCACGTAAAATTTGAAGGCCTATGAGATACAAAGCCAAGGTTAGAAACCGATTAAGTTGGTAGTCTTAGAAGTAATACAGAGAAAGAACAATTACCTCAGCTAAGACAGCAGACCCCTTGGTGAGTAAGATATCACCGGACATCTAGGTCATCCTAGAGAGCCCGCCACCCGGGCAAGATGCGATGAATTGTTCCAAGACCTCGTCCTGCCCCGTCGAGCTCGACTGGGGGCGAGAGCGGCTAAGAGAAAACCCTGCGACACCCGCTTCAAAGTCCTTCCGAAGCTCGGGGGTTGGAATCGCAGCGGCATTAACTCGATGAGCAAGTGGGGCAATAGTAGCAGCAGATGGAGCAGAAGAAGCATGAATAGTAATGCCAGCTACCCGGGAAATGGAATCCCATCTGTTTATCACTTTGGAAGCCCACGATGCAAAGGTAGCCATCTTGGATCTCGCTTGGGAAGGTGATGGAGTAGGAGCAGGTGTAATTTCGGTCGAAACAATCAGCCCTTCCTTCTTTGGTGGTGGCAGGAGAAGCCCCACTCGTCATTCTGATGGATAGGGGAGGAGTGCGAGCTTGTCGGAGCTGCTGAGCTTCTCGAGAAGCTGGCTTAACAACAAAACCTATAAGTAAATGAAACAAAAAGGAAACGTCAGAACTGAGCTGGTCAATGAGACAAAGCAAGATGATTCAAGATGATTCAGTGATACTTACGGGGAATAGCATCAGAGATCTGCAGGTATTGATTCACCCTACGAGGATCGAAGGCTTCAGCGGTTGGAAACTTCAGGTTCAAGTAGTTCCTGGCCAGAATAGCCTTCAAAACGGCTTCAGACTCAGGTGGCAGGGAATCTCGGTCCCACGATGATTTATCACTGAAAGCTGTAGGGACCTTGAACTCGTGCCCTCCGATAAAAATCAAGCTTCCCCAGTCACCCCCTGCCAGGATCCACTCTTTCCTTCCAGGCGGGATCCTTCTTCGAAGCACCAGGAATGACAAAGTTAAGCTTGTTCTTGGTTTTTGCATAGAACTGACCTCGGGGAGCACCGGAGAGACTCCCGATTTGAGAAAGGTAGGCCGGCTCCTCTGCTCTGGGCTTTCTCGTCACCTTTGCTCAGCTGACATTGTTCCCTCCACAGCACAAGGAAGCCAATCAAATGCCTCCAGAAGCCGGGCGTCAACTAGAGAGGAGCAAGCTGGATGGCGTTAAGAGCACGTCGAAGGGTAGGATGAAGGGGGAGCCTGGCCCTATTCTCGAGAACCGCCACATGAATTGGAAGCACACCGTTGGAGGGATTGAAGAATTCGTAACCTTTGGGAGGCACCGAGATAGAAACACTGTCAGGAATGCCGCACTTGAACCTCAAACGATCAATCGAGTTCGGATCAACGGTAGAGTCAGGGACAACCCTGAAGTCAAAGGGAGGAAGCCTCTCCAAATGGGGACCAGTAGCCGGGACTTGACGCTCCCCCGCGGCGTCGCCACTAACCTCTCTATCAGAATCTTCATCGATTAAATCCAGAGGATGGTCGGGATGATTAGAAAACCCGGTCCCAATGGACACGTTCCTGTTCGACCGCTGACGTTACGGATTTGGCGGAGAGTCATCGCTATCTAGGTTCTTCGTGCCCGTTTTCCGTAGGCGAGGCAGATGACCTCATCGCCGTCTACAATGGAGTCAACGGAGTCATGACTGGCTTTCGACATGATGGAATGAAGTCGGTGAGGATGAAGAATGAGAAAAAAGATGTGCTTGAGAGAAGGCTTTTCTTGGGAAAATTTGAAATTTGAAAGGTATGAGGAAGGCGTTGGAATAACCAAGTATAAATAGGCAATAGAGCAGCAGCATGGGCCGTCGAAATTTTCGGTTAAGATCACCTCGAATCTCGGGAACTTCCGTAACGTAGCCGGATTAACTTGAGAATAAATCGGTCAACTCTCGCCACGTCACTCGTGCAATTAATGGAAAGATTTCCCCTAAGATTCTTGTAACGGTAAAGAAGGAGAAATTCCCTAAATAAAATAGGAAATCTGACTCCAACCCCAAACTCAATCACCGGCGTTCAAGTCAGAGAGGACTTCTGTTAATAGCCAAATTTGGCTAGGGACCAAAGGGAAATTTTCCACCCTCCTAGTCTGACCACAGGCCCGATGTTATCCACCAGAGGACCACGGTTCCCAAAGTCGAGCTACGGTACCACCCCACAGAAATAAAAGGCGAGCTCCCAAAACACCCGGGATAGAACCCGGCACAATCAGATTGAGCCCGTACCACCAAACCAGGAATCGGGAAGTTCCCCGAGGTCGAGACTACCTCGCAAACCTCTCCGGAAGCTAGCCAAAACCTTGCTGTCATAGAGGAGTGTCCGCAGGGGGCGTATCAAGCTCCAAGAGATCAAGGGAGGTCAGGTTGAGCTCCTGGCTAGACTAAGCTCCTGAGTACCGGAGCCAAGACACTAATCCACCTCGCTATTTGATATACCTCGCTATACGAGACAATACATACCATATTCAACGACCCCTATGAGGGATCATGCTGTGAAGATACAAAAATACATTGGATCATATCTGGAAATATTACGTACGTGCAGAACAAGTAATAGAGTCCAAAAAGGAAACAAACTAATCTCTACCGAGATATTCTCAACTCAGCTATTAACGCAAAGTCAATGACATTTAAATGAGAGATCCCGTTCGATAAGAAGGGAAGGGACTGAGAAAATCAAGGGGAGAATCAGTTGGTTTAACATACCAAAACTATGAATAAATAGGAAGAAAAAAAAAGAGAGATGGACTACTTTTCGACAGACATACGACAACAACTCTACTACATCCTAGAGAAATTTAGAGCAATTGAGAGATATTTGTACACGATACACCATTAATAAAGAAGGCATTTTCATTCTCTTTTGATTGTATTAATACTAGTATTTTTTGTCATTTGAATAAGCACTGTTTAGAATACATTCGACCTTGGCCACCACTTCCGTGGTAGTGGTCTTGAGGGTGTTAATTGAGATTTATCACCCCCGAGCAAATTTTCCGTTAACACTTTCTGGCGCCGTCTGTGGGAAAACCCACACCCAGTTAATCAAATCAACCGTTTGCATCATCCACCAATGTTCAGTCATCACTCCACATCATCTGATGTTGCTAAATCATTTGTCCACGTCATCAACGACTGCTGAGTTATCACTCCATATAATTGCTAGCTGCTGACGCATCACCTGACGTCATCCATTTGTCGACCCATCGGTACACCCCCATCAACTTATTCTGCTGACTGATAAAACCACGTAAGTTTTAAAAAGATTAAAATGGCGATGATATTGTATTTGTTTTCTTTTTATTTCTATATTGTTTGTTTATTTTATTTTATTTTATTGAGGTCGATTGGTGAACTTATTGTAGTGTTGATTAGCTACACGCAATCTTCTAGTGAACGATTGGGTGATAATGAAAATATTTCCATCTCTGATTTGTTTCACAGCAGCCTATTGATACATGTGTTTGACTCCAAAGTCCAATAGTGAAGGGATGCTATAAAAGATTCTTCTTTACAGGTGAAATCCAAGTGGGTGATTTGAGTTTGAGAGAGAGAGAGAGAGAGAGAGAGAGAGAGAGAGAGATGGGGAAGGTGAATATAGGAGCAACAGTGGGGATGGTGATGGCAGAGTTTGCTCAAGTTGGGCTGATGATAATGGGTAAAACAGCCATGGCTCATGGAATGAGTAACTTTGTCTTTGTCTTTTACTCCAACGCACTAGCTTCTCTTATTCTCCTCCCTTCTTCTTTTCTCTTCCACAGGTAACACCTTCACTCTCTTTAATCTTCAACAATCAAAATCAAAGCTTTTCATGTTTGCATATTTGATTATTTTCTCTTTTGCAGATCACAACGCCCTCCACTCACTTTACCAATCCTCTGCGGTTTATTCTTGCTTGGCCTTCTCGGGTATGCTAATCCCATCTATTTCTACTTCTCTTTTCTGGGTTTGTTTTTCTTTGATGAAATTGAAAGCTGAAACTGTTTAGTAGTAGTAGTTACTTGGTGAACTTGATTGATGTTTGCTAGTGCTATTTCTATGCAGCATGTTAGCACAAGTTTGCGGGTATGCTGGGATTTACTATAGCTCACCTACACTTGCCACCGCTATGCTTAATCTTATCCCAGGTTTTACCTTCATATTCGCCGTTATTTTCAGGTTATGCTTCTCTCTTGTTGTTAACATTGGTTAAATTGGCTACTTAATATGTGATTATCTTGTACTAGCGAAGTTTATTTCCAATTATCTTTCTTTTTCTTGTGTTGATTGGAGTCAGTTATAGTACTTAATGTTACTAATGTAATGCAACTACGACAATAAAAGTGGGTTTAGAGAGTGCCATATTACTGTAATTGTTCTTTCTCATCATCTATCTTTGTGTGTGTGTGTGGTTCAGTGCTTCAGTGCTTCAGTTGTGTAAGAACATGTTTGCTGAAATTCAACAATTTCTTTGGGAATTCAAGTTTATGCATGGTTAAGTATTGGGAATCCAAATTATAGTCATGGAAGTTATATATGAAACCTACCTTGAAAATTGATAAGGGTGTATTGCGGTCAGACTTTAATGCTTCGATTAATCTGTGAATCATAAATTCAGAATAAGAATGCTAATCTATTATAAAATAGACAAATGGGGTATTTTGCTCCTCTAGTAGTCAGTCTTTGAGGTGTCAATACGTGCTAACGTGGAAATGGTGTGCATCTAATCCAGCAATTAATGGCAATTTTGAGATTTATCATGTATGCAAGTGAGCTGTGGAAAGGTCAACAGATTGCATTTTGTTTGTAAGTCGTGCTTGGACCATTAAGATATTATTAAGGTGCTGAATCTGGTTTTAAGATTTTTAATGGGAGATTTAAAGCTGAAGTAGCGATTGTGGTCTCCTAGCTCACACACATATCTCATAATGAAAAAGAGACTTCAGCTCTTTTTCCCGTTCTCTGACCCTAATATTTACCTATACAATCCCAGAAAGCTAAATCCTTAAAAGTATTTTCATTTACCATGCCTCGACTTTTCCCTATTTTTCTTGCCACGGTAACTATGCTTATAGCACATAACACCTTCTAGTTTAATAAGATGGAAGGGTGCAGATTGTGCAGTTATGGATGCTGCCACATTGGTGGGTTTGGATGGCTTATAGGTTTGCTTTTTTGAAGTTTTATAGCTTCCTCTTGTTAGGAATTATGGAAATTTGGGGAGGAAATACTTTTGACAATTCTTGTTTGCTGCTTGCCTCTACTAATAATTAATATGTTATCACCTAGAATGGATCTGTATATGCAATATATGCTGGTATTGGATCTATTATTAGACACCTCTGTGAAGATCATATAGATAACGGTGAAGGAACACAGCTAGTAAATGTGAAATATATTTATGAAAGATGGCTCTCATTCCATTCAGTTATTCTGGAGAGTAAATTCAGCTTAGTTGACTTCTCTTTGTTTAATGTGTTTTTGTCCTGAATTAGTGGAGGTGGCTACTTTTGTGTGTCAAATCATGGCATTGTATACCTTTCCTGAATATTGATGTAGGACATTATTTGGAATAGCCAGAGTTTATACGAATTTCATGGTTTTTTGACATTGCCAAATTCATGGCCTTTTGGGTTTTCTTATTCGGACTTCTCTGCTTGTTATTATATTTGAAAATTGTTTTGGGCCCATGAGACTTGGTCTCCGCCCATGAGACTTGGTCTCCGCCCATGAGACTTGGTCTCCCTTTCCTGTTTCCTTTCTCTAGCTAGACTTCTATATCTCCAAAAAAGTTTTGATTAAAATGATGTTTTAATTAATAAATGTGCCAAGCATATGGCAGAAAAATTTAGGAGTACTAGCAGACTGATTTGATTTGAATGATATGCTGATGGTTCTCAACTGATTCAACTTGGTGGTTTCAGGATGGAAAAATTAGATTTGAGAAGCGCCAGTAGCCTAGCAAAATCATTGGGAACCATAGTGTTGATTACTGGTGCACTTATTATGACTTACTACAAGGGACCCCCGCTTCTGTTGACACCATCATCTTATAATCCTACCCTTCAGCTTTTCTTGGACAAATCAAACTGGGTCATAGGAGGATTGTTCCTTGCTATTGATTGCATTTTTGGTTCAGCATGGCTTATTGTGCAGGTTATATACATGAAAAGTAAAAAAGATTGAAAACCAGTTATGAAACTCCTGATAATCATCTTATGTTCCACATTTCAGGCATCAATCTTGAAGAGATTCCCAGCAGAGCTGATTGTAGTCTTTTTCTACACCTTCTTTGTTGGCATTCAATCTGCAATACTCTGTTTGGTTGTTGAAAGAAACCCAAGTGCTTGGAGCTTAAAACCTAACATAAGGTTGATTGCTGTCTTATACTCGGTAAGTAGAAAGGGAAAAGAAAACAGCCAGCCATCTTTTTTCTCTTAAAAATTAAAATAATGTGAACTTAAAGACTCTAAACTTTACGTGAAACAATGTAGGCTATTTTTGGCTCTGCATTCCAAGTTGGCATTTCTACTTGGTGCCTGCGCCAGACTGGACCTGTATTTGTTTCTTTGTTTAAGCCATTGGGGATTATAATTTCTGTTGCATTGGGCATCATCTTCTTTGGGGACACCTTCTACCTTGGAAGGTAGGGTATGGTTTGACCTCTTGAGTTATTTGAGAAGTAGGGTTTTTGATTGATCATATTATTAGAAAGGAATTTTCTACATTGTGTCCTTTTCCATTTTTCCTTCTCTCCATTTAGAATCATGGGGAAATATCCTTCTGCTCACCATTTTATTTTAAATGTAATGCAGTTTTATTGGAGCAGTTGTAATTGCCAGCGGTTTTTATTTTGTGATGTGGGCAAAAGCAAAAGAAGGTAGTATGGGTGTGGAGAGTGGAGTAAGCAGCTTAGAATCAGGCAGTCAAAATGCCCCTCTTTTACAAAATGATATGGCAGAATCAAAGCAAAAGACCCCTCCTGCCTAACAAATTGGTAATGTCTGTTGCATCTGTTTGAAACGATGTAAAGTATTTAAAAGGCCATAATAAAATAAAAACTTAAATGCTGCACTTTTGTTTTCTACAAAATCTAGTGTTGGGGTAATGGACTTGCTTTCTTGCTCATGGGGAGACCTATTTGAATAAAGGTTAAAAAATGCAGGACCCCATGGACTTTCGATAGTCCATCATAACACTTGTTTGGCTGTTACGTACAAGTTGCACGGGTCAATTCTTTAATCAAGATATGTATCTGATGCATTTGAGTGTGTTTCTTTTGACTTCTAGATAGTAGCAATTCAGTGGTGTCAGTGGGACCATTACAGAAGACGGCATTTGTTCTTTGCTTGTTTAAATCTGACCATTTCAGGTCAAGAAATTCTATAACTGATTCTCATTGTCGAGTTTGGAGATGGGTTATGGCCTTGTTCTTCTTTGATGGCACCTTTTAAGATATATTTCTTTTCCAAAGTATTTTCAAATAACATCTCAGAATATGTTCAAAGTGAAGCATAACCAAATGAACTATGGAAACAAACTGAGATGTAAAGTTTGTATAGTGGAATAGGTTGAACGCCATGCATTTGAGACTGAAACCTAATTTAACCAACATGGGGATAGAATAAGTTTTGTTAAGTTAGTTTGTTTAGCACCTCTGACATAAGATAATTCTTTAAGATTTTGGAATGGATCAAAACAGACAAATTATAAATTTATTGCTTGGTTATGACTACTATTCACAATATATTACGTAAAATAAGCATAATTATATTATACCTCATAGATGTAAAACAGATCAGTATACTTCTGATAGTTCTAGGAATTAATTTAACCAATATTGGGATAGAATAAATTTAGTTCAGTTGGTTCGTTTAGCACCTTTGGCAGTAGAGAATTCTTAAGATTTTGGAATGAATGAAAACAGACAAATTATAAATTTCTTGCTTGGTTATGACTACTTTTCTTAATATATTACATGACATAAACATAATTATATTACACCCAAATACTCCATAGATGTAAAAAAAGATTAGTATACTTTTGATAGTTATTGGAATTAGTTATGTTAGAGCAGTTCTAACTAGCTTCCTCCAGTCCATATGGATAATTCTAAATGCTGTTCACCGATAAAGAAAATCTAAAATCTCTGCATACTTTAGTTACTCCCTGCTTTTCATGTTTAACAAAGACAATTGAGTGTAATTGCATATTTCAAATGTTTTTTTTTCTTCTTGAAAACTGTTAATATTGTTTTAAATATTATAGTTTGGACTCTTATAAGCTTAAGTTTTTGGGTCTAGGGGTTATCGAAAAACCATGATGTATATCTGTTGACGTCATTCAAACCATATACACATTCCCTTTTCCCTTTTTTTTTCTTCTTTTAAATGAAGGGGCCAACCAGCCAAGAGGCGGTATGAATAGATAATGTCCGTCTGTAGATAATGTCCGTCTGTTAGTATTTGCCGCCTCTGTGCATGAGGAGACATTTAGTGCTTGGCTTATATCCATTTCAGGAATGTGCATATTCATTGATTTTATTGTTTTATATCAATTTTTCTTCGTCAATGCTTTAAAACATTTTTCTTTTCTATTTTTAATTGTCCATATAAATTTGTCAAATGGAAGTTTACTGTCAATTTAATTTATTAATGATATTTTTTGAAGCTTCAACTTCTGAATATTAATTTTATTGTTTTTCCAAAACCTGAAGGGTGGGAAGAAGTCTATGAAGAAGACTGTGATTGACATGCAGAGCTTGTTTTCTATGAATTCTTAAGGCATGAACATGGGATGCATTATCGGATGTATGAGGACTGCAAAGAAAACTTCAGCTTTGGTCTTTTGGAGTTGGTCAAACCATCCTCTGCCTCTGCATTACCACTAATGTAGCTTGGAAACTGATAAGCTGCAGATTAAGGTGATAAAAGTTACATTAATCAATATAAATTAAGCAAATGTCTATTGAATCTCCCAATTTGGTTGATATACGACAGATGTTTAGCTGATATACTCTGAAAACTTTAGGCATTACTTCCTATGTGTTTTTGGTTGTAGAATTCTAATATGATGTTGAGGTCTTTTGCACCAGCCTTAAGTCAGACCCAGAATCTGATTCAAACCCAAAAAAATTCATTAGGATGTTGTGTTTTACGTCACATGAGAATGCCGATTCTGATGTTGGATAGTACTTTACTCTGAGTCAAACCCTAATATTGAAATCACAAGGGACATTCTATTATGTATCATGGAAATGCCACCCTTTGTGATGGCTAAGACAGTGAAAGCTTTTTTTTTTTATTCTTTTTTTTTTTGAATTAATTATTACAGGGACATTCTGATTTCTCAAGTCAAAATGGAAGCTCTAATTCTCTGTAAAGAGTCAATGGAAGACATAAAAATGGGTTGGGGAAGTTGTCCATTTCCAAGATAGAGGGGTTGGCATTTGACATTGCAACAGTTGTTTTTCAAAAAAAAATATTTGACAGCATTCTCTGATGCTAAAGTGCATGCGCAGCAATTGCAAATTGAATTCTGGGAATTTATATTATAGTCAAAATCTTAACATCCGTTACCATTTGTTGAATTCTACAAGAGGTCAATAGCTAAAGATAATTGATTTATAATTATTTACATCTATTTTTGTAGTGTTTGTTCAATATAGAACCTATTTTTATGGATTAAAGTAATACTCTTTATAAAAGAAATACTTTTTAAAATTTATATAAAAGAAATCTATTAAATAATAGAGACATTCAAAATTCCTGTTTTGAAACACTGATTAATGTATACTATCTTTTTTAAGACAATATATTTTAAATTAAAAGTAGGTTTAAAACATAAGTAGTATTATCTATTATGTATCCAAAACCTGTATTACAACCTAAAAAGTGTCAGTTTAATTCAACTGATAAATCAAGTATCTATAATTAATGTATGTATACTTATTTAAAAACATTTTACAAATTGGAATATAAATGGTAAATAAATTTGTAATCCTAATATTAGTTTAAAACATACATTTTTTATATTTATCAAGATCACAAGATCTCAAAATTCCATTTTCAGCATAAATTTAAATCCTAATATGTACATGGGTGCATGTCATTTGATTCCCAACAACTTTTAAAACACTAAAAAAAACTAATAAATAATTAAATTCATATTCTCTTAAAAAAAATACATTCTCGCTTAAAAGTTTAAGGCTATTAGGCTATGTTTGGGATTGCTTATGATTGGGAAATAATTACTTATTTTTCAAGTTTTGAGCAAATGGGTGTTTGGTAAACTTCCCAAAAGCAACTTATTTTATAATTTGCTTCTCCATTAATCAGCTTTTGAGAAACTGAGTAAGGATTGTTTTTGGAAGCAAAAACTAACTTATTGCTATGCAATATGAATAATACCCTCACTATTTAAAGAGAAAGACAATAATACCCTCACATTAAATAATTGTATTTTTCAAACAACTTTAACATTTTTTTAAAAAAAAACTTTAATCCAGAAATATTAAAATTTAAAGTAAAAGAAAATATTATTTTTAATGAAAATAAACTTTTTTCAAAAAAAAAAAAAAAATACCTTGAAGCCATCATTGTTGGCCAGAGCACCGCATCCCTCTTCTCCTAATCGATCGCCGCCACATACTCCGCCTTCCCTTATCGTCTCCTCCGTGCTCGTCCTCTGGGGAAATCCTTCCACCTCGACAGAGATTCTCTCTCAACTGTCTCGCAATCTCTCTCTGTCTTCCCTCGGCACCGCATCGACCTCCTTGGTCCACCAATCAACCAGCAGCCTCAATGCCCGATTGATCCCTCGATCGTCGATCTGGACCCACGCCGTTCTGATTTGCGGCGATGACGTCAAGATCGACCGCGACTCCTTCGAGTTCGCCTTTAGAGTCTGGCAATCAACAACGACGACGACGTGGACGATGCGGCAGAAGTGTGGAGGTTGTGGCTGTCGATGATGGCTGTAGTCTGTAGATTTCAATAATCAACGAGTTGACGCAGCTTTTAAGCGAGTTGACTCAGTTGCTGGATTTCAAATGTAAAAAAACTGTGTTGACTCGAATTTTTGAACGAGTTAACTTAGTTACAATTTTTTTTTTCTTTTTAAATTTCTTTTTTTTGGATACCGTTAATGATGTCTATTTTGGTTATTTTATTTAATACATTTTCCATCATTTTAAAAATTAAGCACTTTTAAATTTTAGTTTACCAAACACTTAGGGGTCGTTTGTTTTTTCCACTTAAAAATTAATAGGTCTGAATCATAATTATTAAGTTGTTTTGTTTGTTTTTATAAGTGGTCAAACAACTTAAAAATGCCAAAAAACAACTTAAAATAAAAAGTAAAAAATCCTGATTTTTCACTTAATTGCAAATCACTGAATTGCATTTAATGCAATTCAAAATCTTTTCTTCCAATACTATCCCCTATATATAAAATATTTCTAATTTCATCATAATTATATATGGTACAAAAATCTTTATTTTAATATATTGTTTATTTTAAATGGCTTTAAAAATAAAAAAAAGGATCCTAATCACTTCTCATATTGATGTTTAATATCAATACTTTATTATAATATTATGGTGATGTATTTATATATAATTTTTTTTTATAGTGTTTTGTATGAGTTTTCTTACTACCACTTTTATTTTTGAAAAAAAAAACATTTCTTTTCTTATTAAAAATGAAGTTTATTTGTAATCGAAGAAGAAGATTATAATCATATGTGTTTATATATAATTATTATTTTTGGATTGTTATTATTCCATATTATATGTATAATTATTTAATGTAGATATAAATGTAAAATTACTTAGTTTCAGACAATTTTACTTTTAAAAAACAAACATGTTGACAATAAATTCAGATGTGAGGAAAAAAAAAACAAACATGTTATTCAAGTTCAGATTTCAGTCCCTATTCAGTCTTCAGAAAAATTCAGGACTGTTCAGTCTTCAGACAAAAAAACAAACGACCCCTTAGTAATTTTTTTTCAAAGTTGATTATTTCTTAAATTAAGCTATAAACAATTTTTTTTTTAAAGTAAAGCAATCCCAAATATAGCCTTTGGTTTGAGCCAAAGAAGAGCATGAATTGTTGTTCTGTACAGTATCTGGTGACAACAAAAACAAGGCAGACTTGGGTATCACTAAAGTATATGACATAAACCAAAACCAAACAAAATTTCAGGTTCTGGAGTCATTATCATGTTGACATAAGTTGGTGGACCAACACCTTTTTTAAATAATCTTTTTTGTAGGGCATTGATCAATGCCCACCACACAACCCCCACCCTCCATTCAAATACAAAGCATTCAAATATTGGCCCACAAATTAGGTTTAATTACTCATAATCTTGGTCTAAAACAATAAACTGTTGTTGATTAGCTTCAAATTTAATAGACAGGAAGACAAATTAGAGAACATGAGATCAACTATTTCTCCAAACCAAACCAATATCTACACTAACATGAAGTCACGTCAGCTTCCCTCCCTTTGTGTGGAGTTTGAGTCAGTCACCCGAGTAGCTTCTTCACTTCCAGTAGCTTCACCACTTTGTGAAGGGGTACTTCTTGTGATTCAGAATTTTCAACAAAACTAACATTTCAATAGATCTCGTGACATCTGTAATCAATGGTTGACATTTATTTTCTTTTATTTTTTTTATCTTTAAATGCGATCTATTATTTTTAACTATTGTATGTTAGCATAAAGATCGGTACAATAAAGAAATTTGTCTCTCTGTCTTAGTACTCTTCTGATGGGATTGAGATCTTCTGTCAAACTGATTTTTTGGCTGACCTCAATAGATTTGATTATATGTGTAATCAATGATCGAGATTTTTTTTTTACTTTTTCACTTTCATTATCTTTAAATGCAATGTATTATCTTAATATTTTAGGTGAGTACAAAAATCAACACGTAGAGGATCTAAATCCCTCTTCATGATCATCTTGAAGAAGTATTTTATATTTATTTATTTATTTACATTTCTCCAATGAATTAGCTTGTTTTTCATCTATAAATACCTTGAGAAAGAATCAGCCTTCTCATATGATCACCTTGACTGATTATTCTCTCTTTATACAAAAGAGAAAGGCTTTGACACATAAAGCATAGCCAGAGAGAAAGAGTGGTTGAGGGAGGGCTTGTACATATTGTTCTATCTACTTCTTTTCCATTGTAGATAAAAAGATCCTCAGAGAGAGAGAGAGAGAGAGAGGAGAGAGAGAGAGGAGAGAGAGATGGGGGTGAGTGGAAAATTAGAAGAAGTGGTGCCATTTGCATTGATGGTGACCATGGAAGGTAGTACCATTGCACTCACAATTTTGGCCAAAACAGCCATGACTGGAGGGATGAGTCCTTTTGTTTTCATTGTCTACACAAACACTCTTGCATCCATCATTCTCCTCCCTTTTTCCTTCCTCTTTCACCGCGGAGAGAGGTGAGTGCTTCTTTCTCCATCTCCATCTCCATCTCCATCTCCATTAACACTTCGTACGTGTTCATTATTTCATGTCTCTTTTTATATATTTTTTTTCAGAATTCAACAACCACTCTTCACTTTACCTCTTCTTCTGCGGTTTTTCTTCATGGGTTTAACAGGGTTTGAACTCTCTCTCTTCTTGATCTCATTAAAGTTTCTTTTGTAGAAAATGTTCCATACTAACTAATGGTTGATAAATATGTATGTGTGTGTGTGTTGCAGGATCGCTATTGCTCAAAACTGTGCATTCCTGGGGCTGTATTATAGTTCACCAATTGTTGTGTGTGTGATGGGCCTCACGATCCCTGCTGTTTCCTTCATTGTTTCACTCATCTTCAGGTTTTTCTTTAAACTACTTCTTCTTTACATATTAATTCATTTTGATCCAAGATTTATGGTGATTTTCAACTTCTTTTATAAGATCAGAGGGAAAAAAGAAGGAGAAGAAATAATGTTAATAATAATAAATAAATACAATCGCGTATCTGGCACGCAAAGTTTCAAGTTACAACAATATTATTATTTTTTTTGGTAGGCCACTAGGCCCAATGTCTTAAATTATCCACTCATCAACTTGCTACAGTTGTGTGCATATTTGGAGAACATTATATGCAGGCTGCTTCTCTTTGATCACCTCATGCACTTACCAGTACCGAGTACGATATATGTATTTTTGTCAGTTCCATATATATATTTTGTTGTTGACTTGTTGTTAACTGTTATAGTCTCTAGCGAAACAACTATATTATCCCGTGATGAAGGGTACGGTGTTGAATGTTGATTCCAAAAAAAAAAAAAAAACATGTGTATCCTTAAATTTATCTTCTTCTTCTTTCTTTTTTTTTAATTATGAGCTAATATAAATTCAAATTATTCAACTGATCATCGGTATGATATTTACGGAATACTTTTTTTACAAAAATATTATATAAATTTAGGTTTTTTATTTAAAGGGGAAGGACTCGAACCCACGAACTCGTTGCGTGGGTATGAGGGGTTTATCACTTACTCAATCCCATCTCATTGATATTTACGGAATACTTAATATTTCATTTAGGATAAAAAAAATTTGAAATTTTTGAAGTGTATTAATTTCATTGTTAAGTGGTATATCTATTTTGTATAAAGTGTATTAATATATGTGTGTGGTATATCTATTTTCCAAAAAAAAAAAAAAAGAGTATTGGATATGTAATATATGAGTAACTTCCCTTTCTTTTTTATGGAAGTTGTAATTGAAACTGTCAACTATTAATTGAAAAACACTTTCAAGGAATGAGCTTACATCTGAAAAACATAATTGATGCATATGAAAATTGACACATATATTAGAAGTAATCTTAATTAGTTAAATTAAAGCACATTAATCCAACAATTAAAAATGGGTGTTTAAAACTGATCAGATTTTTAATCTAACTATCAGAAAAAGGGAATCATCCAAACATGATCGTTGACAATTGCTAGACAACATTTGAAATAAATATATACATGACCAAGTTTATAAGATCAGCAGGTTGGTGCGGGTCCAGTTTATTTTTTCGTCTGAAATTCTAAATTATTAGACCTGAAAAAAAAAATTGTGAGATTATGCATATGGTAATTTCTTTGTATAAGATGATGAAATTACATCCAACCTAGCTGGGGTTTACATATTCACATATGTACGTATAACTTTCGGAAAACTAGCTAACATCGACATTCACTGGTGTTGGTCAAACTAAACCACGGTATGGGTATTTTCATCCATTCATCCTATTTTTTTCTTTAAAACACAAAAATGAAACAAAGATCAATTTCCACCGTCCATCAAATGGACGGTGGATATAAAAATGGGTATCTAGATGCACGGTGGAGATCTATACGAAAAAGATATTGAAAAAAGAAAAAGAAAAACAAATATGGAGATCCAATTGAATCTCCATCGCGATGAAGATGGATCCCAATGTCGATGCTCATCAGGCCATCACGATGGAGATCCTGGCGATGGGATCTCCATCGCAACGGAGATGATTCTCAGATCTCCATTAGCAATATAGATGATGGAGATCCTTCTGAATCTTTAGATCTTATTTATTTATTTATTTCAGATTGAAGTTTTTTTTTTCTTTATATTTCTTTTGATCTCTATTGTCCATCTATTGAGATGGACAGTGGAGATCCATCAGTTTTTTAATTTATTTCTATTATTTTATTTTATCTCCACCGTCCATCTCATAATGGGCGATGGAGATCCAACTATTTATTTACATTGTTTTTTAATTTTATATTTAAAAAATATCTTTATTAATTTAAAGGATATTTAAGTCTTTTTACCATTTTGACCCGATCAACAGTAACTTGGTCAACATTAACGGCAGGGGAGATGTGCGTCAGTTTTTCAAAAAGTTGTATAAATATGTGAATAAGTAAATCCCAAATAGGTTTAGTGTAATTCCCTCTTGTAGGATATACACGCATGAGTTGATATCTCAGTCTAATAAAATTATATTGTAATAAACCATTATAGTTGATGTATAAACCAATTGAATTGTTATTCCAGGACAACAAAACTAGACTGGAAAAGCTCGAGTATTAGAGTAAAGGTGGTTGGCACTTTGATATCAATCATGGGAGCATTAATGGTGGAAATCTACAAGGGTCCATTCATTAGAAAAGCTTCTTCTTCTCAACTTCAATCACAAAAGCCATCACTCTTTGTTTTCTACACAGCACCAGACCGTTGGGTTCTTGGTGGCATTTTGCTTGCAACTTCTTCTTTATCTGTTTCTCTATGGAACATCATTCAAGTAAGTACACAAATATTTTATATATTCCATCGATCGATTAATCCTCTGATCATATAATAATACTCTGTTTCTGTTTCCCACTATTGATTTTTGCTTAATTATTTGGTCATGATCAGATGGGAACTATCAAACTCTATCCACAACCGATGAAAGTGGCCTCTTTTTATAGCATAGCTGGGACTTTACAATGTGCATTAATCTCTTTAATGGTGGAGAGAGACCTCAACTCTTGGAAATTAAAGCTTAATTGGGATCTCCTTCTCATTGTTGTAACAGTAAGTTCATATATAGTAACTTCTAATTGTATATTTGTAAGAATTGTAAAAGAGTATATATGTCCTGATCATGAAAACATAAATATATATGTCATGTTACAGGCAATCTTCGGTAGTATAATTCGTACTAGTGTTCATATATCATGTACGCATATGAAGGGCTCTTTTTACGTGCCCTTGTTCAAGCCATTTGGGATTGTTTTCGCAACAACTTTCGGTGTCAGCTTCTTTACCAATGCTCTTCACTATGGAAGGTACGACATTTCTTCTTTTTTTCATAGGAAATTCAACTTGCACGAGCAATGGTCAGTCAATGATGTTTATTGTCCAGTCCTGATCACTTCTTCAATCTTCATAACTAAAATGTTGAAGTTAAATTGATGTGCAGTGTGATAGGAGCAGTGATAACTGGAATGGGGTATTACACAGTGATGTGGGGACAACTCAGAGAGGATGAATTACGCAAACGCAAGAGTGTCGAAAGGGTTGAATCTTCTGATGAAAATGTCCCTCTCTTGCAAGAAGAAAATGAAGTCTGAGATTTAATCTAAGCAGTTGATCTGCTAAAGGAGAAAATTGTGATATAAATTTTTCCCAAGTAAGTATATATAGTAGTCTGATCTCTCTTGTATAGGACTATATATCTATTGAAGTACTAATCATTGTATTTATTTTTGTTTTGTATAGTTTTATGATAGCCGGAGAGAGATAGATTTATCAAACTTTGTAAAGATGTCGATCGATCGAGGAAAGCATATATATGCATTCTGTAAAAACAAAATGTAATTGGAAATTTGGAAAATGTGTGTGCTAGTTGTACATAGTTGCATTTAGATCATATGCAGAAGGTTAAATGTATGAATAACAGTGAATGAAGTACCTTGTAACAAGTTTTTATTTACAAGGTGCTTCTATTTACTCAAGTAAATTAAATCAGCTTTGTGATTTTGAGTAAAAAATTTCTTTTTCTATGGTCAGCTTTTACTTGCTACAACAACTATATAGTATATATACATACAACTCCTGGATGAGTGGCAAATACAATTGAAGGGCGTTAATTACTGCATCAGAAGTTATTAATTGAGAATAAATTAGTTAGGTTGAAAGAGAACAAACTATCAACCTCTAGGTTATAGCCACTAAGATGGCCCAAAAATTTATTCCATTTATGGATTTGGGAAAAATGTAGCCTTGCAAGATTAGTAACATAGATGCCTCTTATTGGTGTTGAATCATTGTCTAGTTTTTCTTAGGTCCGTTCTTGTTCACTAGCTAGCTGCCTCCTCTTGTCGGTGCAGAAGATATTTGATAAACTGATCTTCAAGACCAACAAAATTTGTTTGAGCATTTTGAATGTACTGATTTTTTTTATATGTTGCTTGATGTTCTACTACATATGGAGATTAATCAGAAGCTAGTGCCCCGTGGTTACGTCCAAATATGTAATTCAAGAAAATCACCGTTGCGCGATATATAATATATATGAAAATTTTATTAAACACTAATGTAAACAGGACGGTCCAGAATCCAGATTACATCAACTCAGAAACTTACACAACACATAATTAAGTACTAAATCATCACTCAGCAAAAAAACTAAATTGTGTGGCAGGAAAGGAACTCCATTCACATTATTTAGAAGTAGAAGTACAGTCTTAATTATCTTCTCTATGCCTGGAGAATATAGTCATCAATTTCTTTGAAGTTCTTGACAACAAACTCCTTAATGGCATCTGGATCAGGGATCTCGTGGCTTGTCTTTTCGAACTCACAGGTCCATTTCACCAAGCTCCCATCTCCCTTTGGAATCACTGCTATGAATGCCTTGAACACCTTGTAGTATTCCAAGAGATCCCCATCAATCACACTGTAAGATACCTTCATGTTCACTTCATCCACATGTTCTATCTTCTCTGTCGATTTCTTCACAATAGGTGAACCTGATCCACACAATCAAACCACCAAAATTTGAATACAATCCTGTTTTCATTCTCTGAAAATCATCTTTAATTACTTATTTCCACATCTCATATACTACAAAGATCATTTATTAATGGTACATTTCTTTTAGCAATCAAGAAAAAGTGGCCAATAATGAAATGTCATTAGGCCTTGGTGTATCTTACACCATTCTGTTATAGTCAAGGGCTTGACGGGATATGTCGAGATCAATAGCTATAAAGTTATAATCATGATTTAGAATACAACTCCCACTACCGGGGAGGGAGTCTACTCACACTTTAAACCTTTATTAAAGGTACATTGCTTTTAGCAATCAAGAAAAAGTGACCAATAATGAAATGCCATTAAGCCTTGGTGTATCTGACACCAATCGGGTCAAGTGCCTGCTGAATACAACTACCACTGCAGGAAAGGGGTCTCCCCACACTTATAACGTGTCCATTTTTTGTGTAAAAATTAATCATAAAAAGGAAAAAAGACGTTACCTTCGGCGTATGTGAGGAGGCGAACAGAGCCAGAGGCCTTGCCGTCACCTTCAAGAACTTGAATGCTCTTGTAATCGTGAGGGAAGGCTCTGGGAAAAAGAGAAGTAGAGTCTCTAATGCTTCCCCAGAATTTGTCTGCTGGAGACTTGACCTCAACGTCTACTTCAAGCTTTCCAGCTACAGCCATTGTTTTGTTTTGTTAATATAAGCTTACAGAGATAGAGAGAGCAAGAATTTTTGCACATTTGACAAGTTAGCATAGACATGTATAAATAGTGGCAATACATGGTTTCTGGATGAGTGCATTAAATTCATTATTTCAATGCTCAACTGCCTTCTCGGCCAATATTGAAATTCCTATCTAAAATGCATTTATAATGCGGCTATATGAGACGAGATGAGGTTGATCTGATAGTAAACCTCTTACACCTGCATCATGAAAATACGGATTCGAGTCATCCTCTCCCTAAAAAACCCCGAATTTATTCAATTGTGTAATATTTCAAAGTGTGTATATACACATATATGAGAAAATACTATCAAGTTTAAAGGACTTTTTTCTTTTTTTTCTTTTTTTGAAATCTACGGGTTAAGAGTCTAACAAAACCTGATGAGATCGAGATCAAGATGAAAACAAGTTACCACAGTACCTGTACCATTAAATGTTTTGGGTATGGTATGTAATGTAACGGTGGTATCTTAGATTAGTGGGTGTTAGATTTAAGGCAGACATATAACAGTGAGTCGGTGAGAGTGGCAATGCAATCAATAAGTTCAATTCTAAGGCCAAGTTTTGTGATGAGAAATGTTTGTCCGTGCAATGTAATCCTGTTATCATTCAAAGCCCTTGTCGGTGTGGCAGGTGAGAGCTACAATTAATTCACTAATCGCAATCAACGGTCAAGTTTCGCTTGTTATCAAAATTACAAGTATGACCAACTGTTGAATTGGCGTAGACAAACAAATGGATCATATGTATCTATGAATTTATCACAAAACCTCCATTTGCAAGAGGATTTTTATGAATAAGAAATATTGAAGTATCTCAACTTTTGTATTAATGTGTCCGTTAAATTCATCAATCTATTGGTAATAAGAAATAATATAATTGTAATATTCAAATAATAATAATAATAATAATATAATTATCATCTCGATTGGAATAAAAATTAAAACTTTTAACATTACTCTCTACACGAATTTTGAAGCAACGTATTTTACAAACGGTGCAAACGTCAATAAACCCGACCCCTAACATGTTATGTATTATTTTTAACATTGCATAATGAAGAGTATATAAAACTGAATTGGGCCTATTTGGTTATTGTCAAGTCCAGATTGCCCAAGAAGGTTTCAATAAACAAAGTTCATTAAACACCAAACTTTGATTTGTGGTAAAAGCTTGGAATCTGGGTTGGATTTTTATTTTTGCATTACATTTCTAGTTTATTAACAACAATTTTAAAAAGAAATCAGTGCAGTAAATAACAATAATTCGAGTAAGACAATCTGATTTGATATCAGCTTCAGCTTTAGGATTATCCATCCCCAATAATGACATGCATGAAGACTAACCAAGACTTGGATAAGCAATTTTTTAAGTCATTAATAATAGCACTTTTAAAATAGTGTATAACATTTTTATTTCTTTTTGCCATAATTCGGTTTTTTTTTTAAAGAAATATTTAATAAGCACTTCTAGAAAGAGCTTTCACTTCAGAATAACTTTTTTGAAAAAAAAAATTAAATAATGTAATAATGTAATAGATAATCTTCAAGCTTTGCATATCACCTATTGCACCTCCTTTTTATATTGAATGTGAGGAATTTAAATTCCATCGTACGTATTTTACAAATATATATATAGTGAGTTTCTCCCGTTTGGTTTGATTGGGAATAGATATCCACACATATTTTTACCTTCAAAATCACTCTAAAAGCACCGCAAGCTTTCAATTCTCGCAATGTTATTAATGTGCTTTAGGACAAACAAAAAGGAAAAAAAAAAAAAAAAGTCTCATAAAAGTAGATATAGAAATGAAGTTTATGGTAGTGATAACAACATCCTCGCCCAATGTGGATTAGCTAAAAATACACTCATTTAACAAAAGATTGTCTTTGATTCGAATCGTCATAGGTGTTATATTAAAAAAATAATAATGATAATAATAAATAAACACTTTGTGTTTGAATTCAAAAACAGAGCTCTTTAAGCTCCCACCATATCAATCATGTTAGGTGAGCAATAGCTTCAAAACACAAGATGGGTAGTAACTCAGGTCCCACTCCCACATCGGCAGAAATCATATTTTGTATTTTTATAACTTGTGTCATCTTCATCAGATGGTGATCGACATGATAATGATCATCAGAATGATAAATCTCACCATATAAACTTAAATCATTTAAGAAAAAAATAGATTGAAAGCAGCCCTTCAACGGCTATCTATATTTCCTCTCATGAAGCTTGAAGAAGAAAATCAAAATGGAAGGAGAGATTGCAGTTTCAATTTCCTTATCGAAGCAAAAACATACACACACCCACCACTACACATCTAAAGGTGAGTAGAGCAATACCTACTTTGCTTTCTTTTTTCTTTTTCTTTTTCTTCAAGTACATATCTCCCTACAGATTATATGGTGGTTGGAAAATGTGGTTGAGTATCTTATAACCTCACCTTGCTCTGCACGTACTCTTCATACAGATTCTGATACTATCCCAAATTTCATTTTTGCAGATACTGCTTATAATCCTTTCCATTTTCTTCAATGTCTTGTTTACGATTTCGTCGGTTCTCCTACTTCTGCTGATGCTATCGAACTTCTCTATCCAATTGTCTGTTTCATGTAATATAATCACTAAACAGAAGTGAACCCGTTCGGAAAAAAGAGAGCTATAATGCCATTCGGGTTGGTTTCAGCATGGAACAAGCGCAGACGAAGCAAGTCCCAAGATCATACAGACCCTTGTATGTTGTTCTTTATCTTCAATAATCTTCCTGGTTTTTTTATGATAGCTCAGAAATATATCAATCAAAACCATATTGCATTGACCTATTTTGTGGAAGTGATCAGTCTCCACTGTTTTAACATCTATTTACCTACCTTTCAGGGCTTTACAGACCTGTAGAGTATTGGAAACTTGAAGATCAAACACCTACTCAACGCCCAAAAAGACATCGCGGATCATCCGTTTATACACTCAAGGAAATGGAAGAGGCAACATGCTCCTTCAGTGACGAGAATTTTCTTGGAAAAGGAGGGTTTGGCCGGGTTTACAAGGGCACTCTGCGGTCAGGAGAGGTATTTAACTTTCACCGTATTGAAATGTAATAAAAATAGCTTATTTCCACAATCTAGCAATACATCTTCAATGAAATCATCCATACCATTTGTAGAATCCTGAACAACTTGCTCATATTGAATAACTAATTAACTATTAGCTTCGATTGCTACACGCTTATATATGGAGACTGGTTAAAAAGAGTTATTGACACAAAAACTTGTTTCTTTTTCGGATCCTGAAGGTTGTTGCAATTAAGAAAATGGAGCTGCCGTCATTTAAAGCAGCTGAAGGGGAGCACGAATTCCGTGTAGAAGTTGATATCTTAAGCAGACTCGACCATCCAAATCTGGTTTCCTTGATTGGCTATTGTGCTGACGGGAAACACCGGTTTCTAGTATATGAGTACATGCAAAGAGGGAACCTGCAAGATCACTTAAATGGTTTGTATTGTAGATAAAATTCATTTTTCATGACATCTTCCTCGTGCTAAATATCTAATAGTCTGCAACTCGATGCTAGGAATTGGAGAAGCAAAAATGGATTGGACTTCACGGCTCAAAGTAGCACTCGGAGCAGCAAAGGGACTTGCCTATCTCCATTCAAGCTCTGCTGTTGGGATTCCAATTGTGCATAGAGATTTCAAATCTACCAATGTTCTTCTAGGTGCTAACTTTGAGGCAAAGGTAACTAGTTGAGGGGAATTTTATATTATATTATGAATTACAACAAGCCATAGATGTTCTAAAACACAAATTGCTAGTTTCCATAGATATCTGATTTTGGGCTGGCCAAGTTGATGCCTGAAGGTCAGGAGACTTACGTGACTGCAAGAGTTCTGGGTACATTTGGCTACTTCGATCCTGAGTATACGTCGGTATGTATTTTTGTTTCATAAGGATTATCTTCCAATTACTTAATAATTAATATGTTTGAAAGCATTCAATTAATTTCTATCAGAATCTTCAATCCATAATGCTCTCTATATAAACTACTCATGTATTCTCGAATTCTCAATGTTCAGCCTCAAAAAATAAAAGAAAGATATAACTAATGAACAAATTCATTAAGGCATCTATTATATACATGTGATGTGTATATCTAAACTCATGTTAGCATCCATGATGGAAGTTAGGCAGGTCAGAGTCGAACAATAAGTTTGGTAGGTAAGATACACCTATGCTACGTTAAACTTTCTATCTATATATATATTCCGGTTCCTCAAAAGTACACAGCACATAATTATGACTTGGCTAGGGTTATAACATTAGTAATTCTTGTTGATCAAACCATACAGATCTTGCCAGTTCGCTGCTATTAATAGTCTTATATGTTCTCTAAATGAAGATGGAAAAATATAAGTTTTCATGAATCTTACATGCCTTAAATTCAAGGAATTGACACTCAGCAGCTAGATGCAAGTCACTGAAGTGAACAAAAAGAGTATCTTGTTAACATTTAGAACTGCTAGAAAATATAGTCTTTACCTAATTTGTCAAGGTACCCAAAGTTTAAAATTCAGTACTCATTATTTCAAACCAAAAATAGTATAACAATCTAATGAGATAATGTAGCTTTGGCTCCACTTAAAAACAAACGGAATCACTATATAAGTTTTAATATTGAACTTCTGTTTCTACTGTAAGTAATATGATGCACTAAAAGGAAAAACCTTAAAGAAGTATTTTATCTGTGTAGCCTGTGACAGTACAACTAAATAAAATTATCTGTAGGAGACTCTAGTATTAGATGTTAATTTTTTAATACTAAATTTTATCAGCAAGTCTGATTTTTGGATTTGTCTCTCTTGATGACAGACAGGGAAACTCACTTTGCAAAGTGATGTTTATGCATTTGGAGTGGTACTTCTAGAACTTTTGACTGGACGCAGAGCTGTTGATCTAAACCTGGGGCCAAATGATCAAAACCTTGTATTACAGGTACGATAGAAAAATTGTCATTCCTATGCTGTAGTTTTCAAATTTCAAGTACATGAGAATTTTGGCTGTGTAAAATGACTGGAATAATAAAAGGGTGGTTCTTCTTGTTTCAGGTAAGGCACATATTGAATGATCGGAAGAAGTTGCGTAAGGTCATAGATCCAGAGCTTAGCCGAAGTTCATACACCATGGAATCTATAGGCATATTTGCTAACCTGGCATCACGCTGTGTCCGTACAGAGAGTAGTGAGAGGCCATCAATGGCAGAATGTGTAAGGGAAATCCAGCTAATTATCTATACCAATTCAAAAGGTTTGAGTATGCCTATGCATGCACTCAGAATGGTCTGACAAACCAATATGTTTTATCAGCATAGTAAAACTTTTTTATTTAATAAATATCTTTTATTTCTGTCATTGGATTCTTAACTTTGTAAGCTGAGGGGCCTATGAACATAAAAGTATCACATGAAATCATCTGACAAGAGACTGAGAAAAGAAGAAAGTGCTTCACTTTTATAAGTTACAACATGACAAATTCAAGTAGGATAAAATTGAGGACAGTACTATGGTACAACAAAAGGAGAACATAATAAAGTTAACAGATAATAAATGAAGATCTAAGATCAGAAGGGAACATTTTCTTGTATGTTTGGTTGTGCCTACTGCCTAGCATCACAATCTTTTTCACGAAACAGAATTGGTTCATGTTATAAACTGTTGAAAAAACAGGGATATGTATTCTGTAGTCTGTACTCAAATAACTTTAGTGTAAACAGTATTCTTTGACTGAAATCACACCATCAACTTTACAGGCTCAACAAAACAAATATTTTCCCTTTTTTCTCTAAGTTCAGACTCAATATACAGTATATATCTCATGTATCAAAACTGGAGAGAAAACAAATATTAACAACCTAAAGCCAATGAAATTACCTTGTAACAAAACAGGTTTCTAGCATAAACAAGATACGTACGTCTGATTGGCTTCCAGCCAGAAATCAACCAATTAGAAGATCCTCACAACCCGGTTGGTCTACATATTGGACAAGTAGAATCCAAATCTGCAATAAGAGAACAGAATAGAAGAAATTTAGAAAATAGCAAAAGGAAGATCAAAACAAATGAAAACAAGAGACAGAAAATATAGGCCACAATTTGGATACTGCACAACAGTGATTCACAATATGTGTACGCGAGAGAGAAAATTAGTGGCAGTTTCATACTTTCATCTATACCAATCTTACAGATGAAGGAAATATTAGCAGCAAGAACCTTATACCTTGATAAACCACCCTGGATTTCCACACACCGATTTATGGAGGAAGTTCCTCATCAGGGCCTGCAATATCTGATTTTGAAGGACTATCGAGAACTGGAAGTTTCTTACACATCAAGTGCTTGCGTCTCTGCAGCATCAACAGGATCAGGAAACTATCTGTCTCGATGGTTTTGTATCCTGCTTTGTTGTACATGTTGAATGGAGCTGCATCAATCATTCTGCAGTGCAAGTAAACCTCATTTGAGGAAGTCATCTGCGATATTATTTCTTCACTTGCCTTCAGAAGATGCCAACCAATGCCCCTCCTGAAATTTCCAAAATATATACTTACAAAACTTGTCTTGCTTAATACGGATATGCTATGGGATTAACTAATATAGTAGGCATGGGGAAAATTCTGAATAATAAACCAGTCACAAAACTACCAAAGTAATATCAAATAGGTTGAATAAAGATCAAGGAGAGACAATATCAATAACAATAAACAGACATCATCAGGCATACCGCATTGCAATAATAGCTTCACTGCCACCAAAAAAACTGAAAGCAAGTCTAGAGAGTGGATAGTCGAGATGAAGCATAAGGCTGAAGAAGATTATAATGTTTAAAAGGTTAAGTAACTCATACTCAATCAAGGATACCAGAAACCAGTAGACACAGTTTTTTAGGTACCTTAATATACTTTGAGTACTGTTCAATTAATTGGCAGCATGATGTATTAACACAAAATTGGAGACTGCTGATAGGCAGCATTGAATAGGAACTCAACACTAATCCAAGTTTCAAATTTAACATGACATTGTCTACAATTTGTCATCTAAAGTACTTATCAAGACTAAATTCAGGCGCAAACTACAATACTAAGATCTCATCCATTTGCATGGATATTATCTCATTCTTCACTCACATAAAAGACTGTGTTCATATTCTAAGTTCTTCTACAATGTCATAGGCATTAACACAAGTTCAATTCAAACGTGTATCTCCAAACTCAATCATAACCTAAAGATTGTGTCCATATTTAAAGTTCACTGCCGATGTCATAGGGAATTAACACAAGTTCAAATCCAACATGTATCCCCAAACTCAATCATAGCCTAAAGCTTTATACAATTCAACATTTGATGAGTGCTAATTACATACAAAATAGATCAATAAAGTGCAAGGGAAGTATTTTATATTCAGAGCCTTATATTAAGTCTCCTAGTGTTTGTATCACCGACTTATATTAGATACCCAGAACACATTACTCCTCATATAGTCCACCATTAACAGATAGCGTTACACAAAGGTCCTCAAATCAACCATCTAGTAGTGTCCCAACTTTCACAATACTCAAACAATCAAATTAGCAGAAAAGATAAAATCAAACTTGAAACTGTATGTTACCTTCGAAGCTGCTTTTGAACAGTCATGTTACAAATATAAGGCGCGTTCTTGGGAGGACTAGGTGTAGGAGGTGAAGAATTAGCACCCATTTTATCAAAACAAACCTCCACAGTAGCAGCGAGCTTCACTTGTTCACTGCCACTCTGGCACTCCTCCTCCTTCTCTCTATAAAACCCAACAAGCGTGACAGCATGTGGCATGACAGCTCTTCTCTCTAGCAAATACTGTTTCACCAGGAACCCCAGCAACTTCTCATATCCAATAGGCAGCAACATTGACTCGGCAAACGACTCGGCCAACAAATTGACAGTTGCATCCATCTCTTCTTCCGGCCTCATAACACGAACCCACAAAAACCCAGATTTTAATTCCTGAAAATGTACAAACTTTTCGAGGGTCTTGAGCTTCTCAAGCTCTTCATTGGTCAAAAACCTTCCTGTTCTAAAAGTGTCTTCAAGAAACGAATAGGCGGCGGTGGTGGTGGTGCTGGTACTGGTTGAAGAAGAGGAAGAGTGAGAGGAAGAGACAAGGGATTTGAAGTGGCAATGATGAGATTTGTGGTTTGTGTGTAATATTGGAGGAGTTGAGGAAGTGAAAAGAGGTGTCGCTGTTCTGTGGTGTTGAGGATCTGAAGAGATGGAGAAGGATAGTGATGCAGCAACAGCTGCCATTTCAACTTCTGATGAGATTTTTTATTAGATTCTTCGTTGTTGAGTTGATAATGCGAATTGCAAAATGATCATTTTATCAACTAAACAAACAAACAAGGCAATTTACATCGACCAACTATTCGATTGTTTTATAATTTTTGTTTGCGATATTATTGTGTTTGTCTTTGTCAGGAAATAGGAAGACAAAACGCACCGTGTCAACTCTAGTCAACGGGCCTCACCGTTTAGGCCCAACTAGCTTTGCAGGCTAGATGGACCGGGTCGGGTCGGGTAAACCTTTTGAATATATGGGTCAAAGAATTAGGGTTTTAGAAGATTTCTGTAATTTGGGTCAAAAACCGAAAAACCTCACACTTCGATTCCACAATTCCTCAATGAGCAACCCAATGTCTGTTCTCTCGCCGGAGGCTCTCTCAGCTTCCGGTCGGAGCTCAGAGAAGCTAAGCCTTCCACTGCTCCAATCCAAGATGAAATGCGATCCCGAAGGCTACGAAACCGAACTCATTCTCATTTACAGACAATTCAATTCGGCTCTCGATCTGTTCCGTCAACAAGCCGCGCTAAACTTTGGCTCCACCACCGGCGTCGGTGGCGACCCTACCGTAGCTAAAGACCTCGGTGATCGTGCCATGTTTCTAGCGCACGTCATGCCGTTTTTTCGCAAGCAACTCGCTGAGTTCCCGAGTCAGCTCGCCGAGTTTTTGAAATCGTCTGCGCCGACCATACGGTCGGGACTTAGGTGCCACGTCGCCGAAGCGCTTATACTTCTTGTTAATCGAAAGGTATACATTAATTTCCGTTGTGATGATTTGTAAATTGTAATTATAACTCTGTTCTGTTTGGTTGGTGAGAAAATGAAAGGAAAATATTATAAGCGTAATATGTATCATAATTTTGAATCAAAAGTTACTGTTTTTGTTAAGTTTTGAATTTGATTTTGAGTGTTTGCATTTAGATAGTTGATATCCAAGACACTCTTGCGCTATTCATGGAGCTTCAAGCTCTAGGCGATAGGAATTTGAAAAAGTTGGCGTTTTCACATGTTGTTCAAAGTATTAAACGCATGAACGAGAAGCATAAAGACGAGCGCAAAAATAGAGCACTTCAGAATATCATGTTTAGCATCCTACAGGTTCGATTTAGTCTATTATTTTCAGCTCTTACATTATTGCACTATGTGAGATACTTTTAAGGTTTCACTGATGTATGAATCATTCTGCTTTTTCCAGGGTGAGGATGAAACAAGAGCTAAGAGAGCACTTACGACACTGTGTGTGCTTCACCGTAGGAAGATGTGGTTTGATGATAGAACAGCAAATGCTATATGCACTGCATGTTTTCATTCTTCATCAAGGTATGCATTGTTTTCCTTGGATGTTTGAATTGATATATTTACTTTGGAGTTTAAGAAAGTACTATTGTATTTTGATTCTTCAGGATCATGATAGCTGCTCTATCATTTCTTCTTAACTATGAGAACGTAGAAGATGATGATAGTGGTGCTTCAAGTGATGATGAGTTGACTGCTCAAGCACCACAAGTCGTCGTTAATAAAGAGGATATTTATAAGGTTAGTTATGTTCTATGACGATACTATCTGTTCATATGTGCCCATTATGATTGTCAATTGAACTAATGTTCCCTGAATTTGTTAGTTGACAAATTAACATTCAAAATGCTAGATGTTTGAATCAAGACATTTACGTTTTATTATTATATAGTTGTTGTAAAGTTTTTATTCCAGCTCTTCTGGGTGGAAAGGGGTTAGATCTCTTGTAATTGACTTATTGCAATTTGCTGGAGATATTGGTTTAACCTGTTGTAACATTTTAAATATGCATTATATTATTATTGATGCTGAAATTGCTCAATCAAATTTTAGGCTCAACATAAAGGCACATCTGCTAGCAAGAAGAAAAAGAAAGCAAAACTGCAGCGTGCATTTCGTAGTATGAAAAAGCATCAACGCCGGTCATCAGAAAGCAACTCTTCCAGTTATTACTCACCTCTTTATCATCTGATGGATGCACAGGTCTTCTCATTTCCAAATATCATACTCGATAATTTTAATTTGGTTCGTTATAATTGTTTCTCCTCATGGACCTAGCGGCATGATTAAACTCCTTTTTGCCTGCAGGGATTTGCTGAGAAGCTATTTTCTCGTCTTCAAACTTGCAATGAACGCTTTGAGGTGAATATTATTTGATGATTTACTTTCAGCAGATTAAACTTGCCTTTATGGCTTAATTATTTTTCCCCATAAAGAAACTAATTGAGATCATTGATACAAATGTTTTACATTTTTTTTTTTATATATATTCTTTTCGTTTTAACTATATCTTACATTTCCGTATTCTTCTGGCCACTATAGGTTTCCTACATATGTGGGTCTGGCTAATTGAATTTAGATGTGAAAAGTACTAGGAAATAAGATATGGCATTACAGTGTAGTTTGAAGTGAGGCTTTGTAAAACACCCAGTGAAATGTTTGAAAGAGAGGTTCTGTGTACGTTTCGTTTTGTTCTAGGAATCGTCTGATATGTGGACTATTTGTTCATTTTGTATCTCTTTTCTTTTTAGTGAGTATTTTGTCTTCTAAAAAATTGTTGCAAAGAGAGAGGTCATAGTTGCTATAAGCACATGGTCAACACTTTTTATTGAAACCATAATGATGGATGGATTTTTCCTGAATCAACTTATGTTCAAGTCAGTAATGAATTTTGCCATTTTCCTGTAATAAAGATTTTTTTTTTTTTTGACAGAAGTGATAAAGAAATTTATTACATAGTCAATAGGATAGATCGGAGGATGTAATAAAGAAATAGAGGATTTCTTTTTTTCTTGTTCTCACTTTTCGCCATTAATAACTCTTGCCTAAATTATACTGTTGTTTTATTATTTCATTTGTTTAAACATCAGGTTAAAATGATGGTGTTGAAAGTAATTTCTCGGACAATTGGGCTTCACCGATTGATTTTATTGAATTTCTACCCTTTTCTCCAAAAATATGTCCAGGTAAATTATCCAATTCATTTGTTGAAGTTGTTACTCTCTTTGATATGTAGTAAGACAATGTTGGTATATGCAGCCTCATCAACGTGATATCACCAACTTACTTGCAGCAGCCGTTCAGGCGTGTCATGATATGGTACTAGACTTTTTTGTTTTGATTGATTGGATTAGAAGCAATGATCATTTGTTTTCCTGTCAATGAAATTTTTAACTATTTTATTTATTTCTTGCACTTTAACTTTTTATCATTACACTTTCACTCATTCAGGTGCCTCCTGATGCAGTTGAACCTTTATTCAAACAAATAGTGAATCAATTTGTACATGATCGTTCACGTTCAGAGGTATTGATTCCTAGCTGCCGTAAGTTATAGTTTCTAATTAATGACCTATTGATATATCTTTTACTTTCTTGTACCAGGCCATTGCTGTTGGACTAAACGTCATTAGAGAAATATGTTTACGAATTCCTTTGGTAGGTAGCTTGTATTAATTGGATTTCTTTAGTTAAAATTTGCTTATGCATCTTATAACATTTTGGATTCATTTCATGTCCTTCATAATGTATCTTTATTACCTCGTATACTTTTGCAAGTTACATTGCTGTCAAAACTAATATCTTGTTTCCGTTCTGCCTTCTAGTTGATGAATGAAGATTTGTTACAAGATCTTGTATTGTATAAGAAATCACACGAGAAGGCAATTTCAGCAGCAGCACGTTCTCTTATCTCCTTATTTAGAGAGGTATTCATATCATTCTCTTGCTGCACCGCCTGTTTGCGCGCGCGCGTGAGCATGTGTGCTCTTATATGCCTGCTCAATTTAGGAAGACTTGTTGTTTACGTGCAGGTTTGTCCTTCACTGCTAGTCAAGAAAGATCGCGGGCGGCCTATTGACCCTACGGCTAGGCCGAAAGCATATGGAGAAGTCAATGTTGCTAGCAATGTTCCTGGTGTTGAGTTATTAGAACATGATGATGAAGACAACAACTCCGAGGAAGGTGATGGTTCCGATGATTCTGCATTCAGTGGCTCCGACAATGATCATGATAACAAGGAGATTGCAGTCGATGGCAATGAGGACGATGATGATGAAGATGACAATGCAGTGGATGAAGATGATGACGATGATGATATTAATAGTATTGATGATGACAGTGGTATCAGTGATGATGAGGAGGAAGAGGATGAGATAGAGGCAGAGGAGGTCGAGGGGCGTGAAGAAACTGATGGTTCTGATAAAAATGATGATAATGAAGCCGGAGAAAGAAAACCTCCTGTTAAGGAATCTAAAGCAAGAAAGAGGAAGTTTTCTGATTTTGATGGACAACTTATTGCTGCTGACACGAGTCTACGAGCTCTAAAGAAATTGGCAGAAGCAAAATTAAGCCATGCCTCTTCTGACTTAACAGACGGTATTCTTTCTAATGAGGACTTTCGAAGGATCAAGGAACTAAAGGTTTGCTACTTTTCTTACAAGTTTCTGCTAAATGTCATACATAGTGTATCCTTTGATAATGTTAAACAGTACCATCTGGGGCTTTTTTATTATTGTGCATTTTCATGGCTGTTACACATAATAGCCATAAGTTTATATATTAATTGTTGGATGCTTCTTTGGATTATATTATCAGGCAAAGAATGATGCAAAGGTAGCTTTGACTCAGCAAGGGTTTAAGATTCCAAGTTCTGATCAATTGAGTTCCAAGCGCGTGGATCCAGCCATGCTTGAAGTAAGTCCTCTATGGTTTTACTGTCCATTTGTACTTTTAGCTTGCTCTTCAAATACTGTTGTTTAATGAACACACTTCTGTAAGCCCTAAGAAAGCAAGTTTTGTGGAGGCCGGGATCCAAATTTTTTCCCCATCTCCTTGTTCTTATGTCTATATTATCTTCTTCCAATTTTTGCCCTTGCTGGCGATACACTTTCATCTTAAAAGAGTGCTTTCACAAGGACTGGTTTTGACCTACTTGTTCATGCTTATTATAGGCTCATGTACGGCACAAATTAAGCAAGGAGGAAAGACTTGCTTTAGTGAGAGCAGGGAGGGAAGACAGAGGAAAATACATGGCTCGCGCTGCTATAAAGCAGAAAAAGGTACTCTCAATCATTGTATTCCAAGTTTCCTGCTTTCATAGTTAATGATATTCTTTCTGATTTAAATAGACGTAGTATTGCCTTTGTAACTTTTAGAATCACGTTTTTGACATGTTTGCATCTCTGTGTTGTAAATCCTTGCAAACTGCAAGGGCACAAGTTTTTGCATTGAATGATTTGTTCCATTTTCTAAAATTTTGGGCAGTTTCTGTGTTTCAGTGATTTACTGGGAGCTCCAAATGTCCTTTTTCCGTTGCATGTTTTGGTTTCTGATAATGTTTGAATGTTCTAGTCCATACACAATAAGAATCTTATGAATTTAAGCTGATCAATAGTGAAAAAATTTGGCACTTGGAAGAATGTGTTCAACCTCTGGGATTGATTTTCCAGAACCATGATAAGATTATGATGCTTCAGTTTGGCCAAAAATATGATGTTTTGTGTGTAATTCCTTAATCGTGTTTTTATGTTGTTTGTGTTATGAACAGACGGGTGGTTTGAGCAACCGTCAGAAAGAACACAAGAAGGCTATGCCACTTGCTGCAAAAAGAGCCAAGGTTGTAAAATCTCGGCAAGAGAAAAAGATAAAACAACAGCGATCTGGAAAACAGTTCCGAGGGAAGAAAGCGTGGAAATGATCATGAAGCATTCATCTTTTGTTTTTCTGTTTTTTGTCTAGTCATTTTTATAATTAAAATCAGATAAGAATTCTCATTAGAAAATGTCAATTTTAAAAGCTTTTTCATATGATAGGATCACCAAAAAGAATATTTGTCAAATTGAATCCGATCAACAAATTAGGTTTTCAACATTTACACTATTTGTCTTGTGAACCTGCTCCTGTATTCATTGTAATTTAATTGGAATGAATAAACTCTCGGATGATTTACAAGTTAACCATGTCACGTAATAACCCCCACAAATTATTTATATATAGCCCTGCAATAATATGTACACATTAAATGTCAAGAAAATTTACAAGTTTTGCAATTCCCCTAATAATATCTGCAAAAAGGCCAACAATAATGTGCTTTGACAACTTAAAAAAAAAGCCTCTGTTTTCATGATCTCGAAAATGAATTATCTTGTACATCGGATTCACTCCTTCCATTGAACGAAATGTCGAAATCTACCTGACTGTATTTGTTGTATTCAAAATCGGCCTCCAAGACCGCCGTGACCTGGACAATCCTTTTACACCACATCCTATTGCACTAGTCTCCATCACTGGAACCTGGTTCGGACTTGTATCCGGCGAGTTCCATATCAAGATTGAGCTTGTAAGATATTTGCTTCATGAAGGAGTAGTACAACGTCCTGGTGACTTATTACACTACTTTTGCTGTGAGCCATTAACTTTACTAGCTATTTCCAAACGAGAAACATCAGCTTGCAAGTTGCAATGCTGAGGATGGAAGGGGAAAGTAAATATGGTTCGAGGAGGGTATCGGGTTTCAAAAACTGAGCCGGTGACCAGATGCTAGGTTCCAAAAGCGAAGAGTGGTAATATTTGTGTGTACATCTCAAAATTAGTACTTTTTAACAAAAAAAATTCCAACGTTGTCCTCGAATAACATTGTAAAAAGAATTAAAATAATTATAAATGCTCTTCATTTATCGTATTTAATAATGAATGATTAATTTTGAAGAAGAGATGTGAAGGTATTAACTGTATAGTTAAAAACAGTGAGAATTCTATCAATAGTGTCACTATGAATATGGCATAGTTAGGGGTGGGCACTAAGTTCGGAACCGAACCGAACCGAATCGAACCGAACCAAAAAAAGGGTGTTCGGTTCGGTTCATAAAATGAATTCGGTTTAAACCGGTTTAAAAAATTGAAAACCGAAATGTTTTCGATTCAAACCGGTTTGGTTTCCTAAAAACCGGTTTAAACCGATTAAACCGCCTATATAAGTAAAAAAAAAACCCCTAACCTACTTCTTTTATTTTATTAAATATTATTATTTATTAGTTAGGTTTGATTTGAGTTTTTTTGGGCTTGGACTATTAAAATTTATGAACTTTGGCCCAAAATTAGAATCCAAAAACCCATCAAATTTTAAAACATATTAAAATGACTCATTAAACCCATCAAGCTCATAAGGCCCATTAGATCCAAAACCAAAATGAACCGAACCGAACCGAACCGATTAAAATCAGTTCGGTTCAGTTCGGTTACCATTTCTTATTCGGTTTAAACCGGTTCAATTTTAGATAAACCGAAATATTTTCGGTTCAGTTCGGTTTTACCCAAAACCGAACCGAACCGAACCGTGCCCACCCCTAGGCATAGTTATATTGAATTTGTAGTAATGAGGTTTATAATTGACAATGATCTAAATTATTTAGTCATATATTTATTATCAGGGTTTGCACACAAAGATTACTAGGTAATGGAAAGTTAGTGGCACATGTTGAACACACTGCTTTGTCATGATAGTTTAGCTATGTTGACACTACCAAATAGTGTAACATGTCCTGCCCTTAGTTTTTGATCGGTCAACTTCACTATTGACTATTTTGGGTTTGATGACATTAGAAGGTCTCTTTTATTTAGTTGTGTTGTAACCACACATGTTTAAGTCTCTTGTTGTGTTTAAGTCTCTTCAAGGCTTCAAGCACAAGCTAGACAAAGTTTATTTGGATTCCTAAAGCTTGCAATTCTTGAACTATGAAAGTAGATATGGACCCCAAAGATTAAAAAAAAAAAAGAGATTAGAGTTGTGATAGATTTCTCACTTAAAAACAGAGCTCTATTTACAGAATTACAAGCTTTACTGTCATGAAGGGGAACCTAGCTCATCAGCTAGGCCTTTCCGGGTGTGTTAACGGTAAAATGGTAGATAAACCAAGGCAACAATGTACTGTTAACTTCAAAACGAAACCGGGTTTGATGAAAATTCCTAGTGTTGGCAACATCTTCTTTTGGTTTTGGCATTTCAATTCAATCACCTAAGAGATGGTTTAAGCTAAAAACTAAGCATGCTGATTATATGCACTAGTCATCTAAAATTGATTAATAGATCAAATTTAAAACGAAAGAAGAGAATAAGTAGATTAATAAAAGTGAGAAGCAAGATAAACATACATATAAACAAGCACCTTCGTGTTTAAACTGAATTTCAAAGAATTGCTGAGAATGAAGCCATTTGCACAATGAATTCTCATAAAAACAAAAAGAAATAAACAAAACTGACAAGATTTTAAATTTCTTTACAACTTCTCAATGATATCATTTGTATAAACAGCATAATCTTTCAAAAAGTATGTTATCTTTGTTGCCATTAAAGCTCTCTTATATTATCTTCTGTGACATTTTCCCCGTCTCTCGTTTCCTTTCATATCAGAGAACTAGAGAAGAGCCCAAACAACAATCATTTTATCTCCCTAATTGTTTAGATGTTCTCTTAAAGCAATATTGACCAACCAATTAGCAAAACTAGAGAAAGCATCAAAGCGAAACAAAAACCAGATAGGCAGATAAACAAAAACGAAAGTTGGTCAAGTGTAGGTCAACATCTGCTTTTGGTTTTGGCATTTCAATTCAATCACTTAAAAGATAGTTTAAGCAAAAAACTAAGCATGTTAATTCGATATTTTACTCCTAACTGCATGCTTTTCGAATTCAGGTAATCTTCATAAGGTATGCACCAGTACACAGACATAAAGAAGAAAAAGACATCTAAAATTGATTAATAGATCAAATTTAAAACAAAAGACGAGAATAAATAAATTAATAAAAGAGAAGCTTAAACAAGTACCTCAATGTTTAAACTGAATTCCAAAGAATTGCTGACAATGAGGGCAGGCATTGCGCAATGAATTCTCATAAAAACAAAAAGAAATAAACAAAACTAACAAGATTTTAAATTTCTTTACAACTTCACATTGATATCATTTGTATAAACAGCATAATCTTTCAAAAGGTATGTTATCTTTGTTACCATTAAAGCTCTCTCTTATATTTTCTTCTGTGACATACTGAAATTCTTTCCCCGTCCCTCGTTTCCTTTCATATCAGAGAAGATCCCAAACAACAATCATTTTATCTCCCCATTTGTTTTGATGTTCTCTTAAAGCAATATTGACCAACCAATTAGCGAAACTAGAGAAAGCATCAACTCAAAACAAAAACCAGAAATTGATGATGTAGTACCTCATTCTCCTTTCCTTGATTGACCTTCCCATCTCTTGATAATCTCTAACAATATCTGATTCCAAGTATCAACAGGCCCTGGCAAACACCAGTGAACACAGTCGTTCTGTACACGCTCTTTAATTCCATCGGCAAATGGATTCGGATGCATATAAGGCCCCGGGTGACCATCCGGCCTCATTAACGATAATTTGGTAACATCCAATGCCTCTAACCTCATCCCCTTAAATTGCTTAGCATTCTCCTTGGCCAAGTCCACTTCTTCAACCTCAAGATTCCTCATTTCAGCATCCATTCCTTCAAGAACTTTCTCTCCCTCTTTAAAAGGCTTAGTTTTAGAACAAGCACCAGCCTTATCCCACTCACCTTCGAAATGTGCAGGAGAAAATGTGGTCACGATCACATCTAAAACATTGTCGCTAGACCCTCTTCTCTCCGTTATGGTCTTGAGAGTGGTCTTTAAGGCCTTCCTCAAAACATCGTAGAATCCTATCTCAGTGTGATTAAGTCCATCACAAGCATGGCAACCCAATACAGAATCACCATCAAAATACACTGCTGGATGTAAGAACCAATGTCCAACAGACAGAACAATCATGTCTATACGATCTAAATCAGCCCCCCACTTCTCATCAATACGATCCAGATACAATTTGTTATAATTTGGACCCGTACTAGATTTCTCAACACCATCCACAAGAAATGGTGACCAATAAACTGAAATATTGATATTATGAGAAGCAAAATTCCATTTTCTAAACTTGTTATCTTCACCATTTCGATACACAAGATTATGAGCAGAAACAGTAGCTAGTATGCAAAGAAGGGACTCTAATTGATTCCTAGCCATTGAATCACCAACAAAAGCTACATGTTTGTTACTAAGCAATTCAAGAAATGTGTTGGGATCAAACCTCGGAAGCTTACATTGCTTTGGTTTCCATCTCCAATAGAGGTAATCAAAATCTGGTCTACCATGTGTGATGCAATTTTGACCTTCCTTGATTGTGCCACAGGTTGTTCCATTGTACAAAGGTCCAATCTTGTCATGTACCCAATTGCCATTGGTGTAGTCACATGGAGGTTCATCGGCTCTAATTTCCCCTTCTGCAAAAGAAAACAACAACATAAAAAACACTTGTTAGTTACACAGAACCAAAAACCCCACATTTTTAAACAAACCCAACAACCATTTTTAGCAAGATTACAACAAAAGGACACTTTTTTTACGTCAAAGCTTGTACCTTTAGAGAGAGATGAAGAAGTAAAAGAAGAAGGAGAAGATGATGAGGATGAAGTTATGATAATGGGTGTGTTGAGAGAGAGCTCATCAGTGGAAGAGTGAGGAAACTGAAGAGGATAAAAGTAACAGCGAAAGATTGCTATTGGGAGGATGGTATATAAGGTCCAAGGTAACAACTTCTTGGTGAAAGAGTAAGGCTGATGATGGTCTTTGGCCATTTTATATATAAAAAAGAATACTTGGTTTCTTCTTCTTCTTTTTCTTCTTCTTCTTCAAGCTCTGTTAAACTCTGATTTCTAGCCTTGGAAAGCTGTGGAAGTTGCAACCATCTTTGATTTCCCTGAGTTGGCAATAGTTTAGAGAATGAGAGAGACACATCACAGAGAGAGAGAGAGAGAGAAGTTCTTTGTGGGGGTTGATAGTGAGTCAAAGGTACATCGAGAATCCCATTATCTTTCTGGTTTGGCCAACTAAAATATATGATATTGTGTTGTGAGTTGTGACCCCCTGTCTCCATTCATTGAAGTAACAAAAAATAAATGTTAAAAACTCCATGTAATCATGTCTCTTGGAACATGGTACATGGGGGGATCATGATCCTATGCTGAATCTGCTGAACTGCGTTGATCTTTTAAAATCATCCCTACACATGGCTATTAACAAAATAAATGGTCAAGATTTATTCTGTATTTTCTTTATTTAAATAGATTTATTTTACATTTTCTTCCTATCAAAACAGTGTTGTTTGAGTCCAAAAAACAATCACAGCCCTTTTCATCCTTTTCTAGTTGCTTCTAATCCAGTTCTCCAACGACAGTAAACAATTTTTGAATCGGGAACCAGTCACTAGGGAATCAATCTTGACCATTTAATTTCATAAATACCAAGTATTAGCAGATGCTTTAAAGCTAAGCAGGAAGACTAATCTTTTTCTTTTACCTCTCTCTTTTCATACTATATCGATGAACCAAAAATAAACCATTATTAAGAATTATTCGATCAATATTTCCTCTAAATACAGGTGTCTAAGTAGATCTTGATAGGTTATTGACTTTAAAAAAAAAGAATAGTAATGATAATAAATTAGGCCTACCTAACTAGGAGAAGATTCTACATACAAAAACGCTGTTTACCTATTATAAATTTATAAAAGCACAGCAATGTTACCGGTTCCCCTTAAAAGTCAAAATTATACCAACTAATCAGCAGTTAATTAAAGGTTCACAGCTCTGTTAGTTGAGGAGAAAACGGCACGGTTTCAGATAACGGAAACCTTCCTAGTAAATTGGGTTCTAGCTTTTGTTTTTATTTTCTTTAATTTCGTTTGTTTTCGGTTTGGTTTTTTCCATCTAAATGTGGTAAATAGTCGGCTTTATTCTACAATAGAAGTTGCTTCACAATATCATCAAAATAATGGATGCTACTGTCTTGTATTTGTATAGATAGCCATATGAGTCAAATCTAATGATTAAATATTTAAATTCTAATTTAACAGTAAATAATAATAGTAATAATAATTTTTCTCGTAATTATCCATTAACAATTCAATTTCGGTATTTTTTTTTTTGATTATGAACTATATAAGAAATTGGATGAAATCATTTTTAATATATTACATATCCCTATTTGAAGAAAAATTTGTGCAACAATTTAAATTCTTGATTATCACATTAAACGTCTCACTTCTTATAATCAAATGCAATGTTTATGTTGAAAAATTCCATAATATTGGACCACATATGTAAATATTAAATGTGTTGTACTATATTTAGTTAAGCTTAAATTAAAGTGGTCTAATTAAGATTTAAAGTTGTAAGATTTAAGGGTATAATTGTCATTGAATTAATGTATAGATACAAGAGTGTTATATCTAATTTGATGAGGGGCCAAATTAGAAATAGCAAAACATATAACAATCTAATTATTATATTTAGGGTTATGGTTCCCAAATTACACGATACTTTTTGGCTTGTCAATATCCCTATTACCAGAACAAGAGAAATGTCTCAAAGATCGTGATAATTTGAAAGATCTCAACTCGTCCACCAACCTCCGACAATGGGTTCAGGTACGTTTCCACTCTCTCTTATCTCTCATTTCTCTTGAATTGATATGAGTTAGTAACATGTATTTGGGGTTTGATTAAACATGATATAGAAACATGTTTAGGTTAAACTTTTAGATGAATTGTGTGTCTATGCATGTCAGATTTTTTGTTAATCAAATTATTACAGTTTAAACTTTTCATATTTATTTTTGTTTGTTTAAGATGCTTCTATTTAATAACAAAAATTCCATGGATAATCATTATTGTTTTTCTTTTCTTTTTTTTCCTCCCGTAACGTTTTCTCTAAAAAGGTTTTTAAGCAAAGAAACTGTGGTGATAGATGTTTTTTTTTTTTTATTATTATTACAATAAAATCGGGTTTAGATAAGATAAGCATCAACACCAGTAATTCGAAGGAAACAATATTTTGATTACTTCATAATTCTTATGTTTGGAAGGTGACAAATGGCTTTCACAGGACTGACCTTTTTTTAACAAGTCAATTCAAATTAAATTATCACATGACACTTGTAATTACTCGTCTAGAAATATCAAAATAAGAAACAAAAACAAAAAAGTCTTTTTCAAAAAACAAAAAAACAAAAAAACAAAAAAGTCTTACCTATAAATCTTTTAATAGATCTTGACAAATTTATTATTAAAGGATTTTTAAATTTTGACAAATTTAAGCACCATCCCAAATTCCCAGCCATATTTATAATTAAATTGAACTTTTAATGGAAATCCAAGAAAACGCTCTCTCTCTCTCCTCGTTTAAAACAATTAAATAATTAAAGATAGAATGGACTATTGACACAATTAAATAAAAGATTGAAAAACGAAACAATTAAAAATAGAATGATACAAGATAACAACTGCTTTACTTTTAAAAAAAAAATTACAACATTTATTATAATAAAATAATAATTGTATTTATTAATACATGTTTTTATTTTAATTTTTAACAATAAAGTAGTTGTTAACATATATTTTGAAAAACAGGTTAACACTACCCAACAATTAAATATATAATATATAGTTAGTTGTACCTAAGCTATTAATTGTTATGTGAAGGAAACTCAAATCTCAAATCCAAATCTGTGGTGATTAAATTGTTATATAAAGACAAGTGGGGAAGTAGCTATAATAATCAATAATAATAATTAATAATGCAAGATGTGATGATGTACTATGAAATAATATTATTTTTATTATTTAAGGTAATTATATACAGTGCTGTTACTGGCTTAATAAACACATACTTCTCCACCGACATAATAGTTAGATTCATTTTTCAGTCTTGACTTTACAATAGGAAAATAATAATATTTGCAGTAATAATTACGTTAAAAATATCTATATTTACTTTTTTAAGATATTAATATATTGATAATAAATATGAAATATTACTTAAATTTTAGTTTATTATTATTTGTATCCACACGACACATAGAATAGTATTTATTACTTTGGAATTTGGACAAAGACGATATAAAAACCATTATTCATTAGATATTAAAATAAATTCATTGAAATATTTCAAGATTTATGTAGTATATATTAATTTTAATAATATTATATACAGTTATATAATCGTTGTTATGTGCCCTAAATTTGTGACTGGTGCATGATTAATTTTTGAAAGCCGGATGAACTTGAGGTTTAGACAAATGACTCATAGATCAGCGTTTCGAATCCTATTAATGACGAAAGCTTTCAAACAAATACTTGAATTAACAACTATGTTGTCTCAATAAAAATAATAATAATAATTTATGAATGAATAATGTAGATCAACATTCATGCCCATAAAGAGTGGTGACCAGCTCATCATCTCTATGTGATACAGAAAATGATGTCCAGCTCTCCAGTCTCCACACATGACATGACAGGGTCCAAGGGACCACCTCTTCTTCTACTATTTGAATTTGACCCCACACAAACCTAAAATAAAAAGTTGGCCCACTTTCAGCATCACTTTAATTAAAAGCAAAACAGTTGTGATGGAAAACAACAAGTCTAATTAACCATGGAGGTGAGGTTCCTGGTTACTGGTTACTGGTTACTGGTTGGTTTTAACGTGATTAATAATTAACTAAAAAATTGAAGGAGGAGAGCGAGAGCGAGACATTCCCTTGTGTTAAGTGTAGGACCATTTTTAATAATTTGACGAGCCTTCATCAGATTATTCTGGTTCTTATGATAAAACGACAGGGAGAGCCGAGAGGAGGTGGTGGTAGTGGTGGGCACGGTTCAGTTTTGGGACGGTTTCGGTTTCGAAACCGTCGGTTTCGGTTCCGTAGTCATCCAAACCGTAACCAAACCGAGAAAACCAGTTTGGTTTTCAGTTTCGAACCGCCGGTAAGGCGGTTCGGTTTCGGTTTCGGTTTTGGATGGTTTCGGTTTCGGTTTTCGGCAGTTTTGGTTTCTGTTTCGGTTTTTGTTTTTTGTTTTTTGTTTTTATTATTTTTTTATCCACATAGCACTTCTCTATTGGTTGAATTTTTTTAAAATATATAAACCGCCCCAAACCGCCGGTTTTGGGCGGTTTTGGGACATCCCTAACCGTAACCGGCGATTTCGATTACGGTTTCGGTTTCGGTTTTGGGTGGTCGGTTTCGGTTTGATACCCACGGTTTAACCAAACCGTTGGCACCTCTAGGTGGTGGTGATATCTGGTCCCGATAGCCTTCAACATAGGGACCATATATTAGTATATCACCACTACCTCTCGCCTCTCGCTGTCGTTATTTAACCACGTTTTCGCTATCTATAACTTTCCGCATCAACTAAATAACTTTATCATACATTCCTTCATAAAATATAAATCTATATAATTTACAGAATTTTTACCATACAAATAACTTTATCATACATTCCTTCATAAAATATAACAAAAAGATCAAACTAGTCCTGAGTCCTGACATATTCGTCCCGTACTGTATATGACCGAAACTAGGTCAGAACCCAGTATCTATACAATGCAAAAATGATAATAAATTTCCACAGTAGTAACAACTCTTTTATCAATGTACAAGAAAAAAAAATTGGGTTTAAATTATACTCACCGAGTCACCGTAAAATTAGAGTTTTTTTTTTTTTTTTTGGATAAACTCCCAACAAAGAAAAGAAACCTATTATTATTAAAGTGGAAACAGTGTTTAAACAAGGCCCAAAACCCAAACCAGCCATTAAGCAGAACCAATTCAACTGTATGAGGTGGGCTTACAAACCCTAGTCTTATTAAGTCCACCCTAAAAAGAGGTACATACTTGAAATTTGAAAACCCAAGGAAGGTCCTGTTATAAAGTCGAAAAGACTAAAAAAATCAAATAACATATTAACAATGGAGGGTAGTAGCAATGTGGAGGACTTGGCGGTGGGTTGCTTGCTCTCCCTCAAGACCACTCTCGGCGACGAATTTGAAGGCCAGATCATCACCTTCGACCGCTTCTCCAACATCCTCGTTCTTCATATCCTTCCTTTTTCTATCTATCTATCTAACAATTGTTGTGTATTTCATTTCATTTCATTCAAGTGGTTTTTTTTTTACAATTTTTTTGAGCTTCTTTAACTTTAATTTTGGATATTACAAGAGGGTTTGAAATCCGGGCCTCGGAGAAATATCAGACTTTGAAGGCCAATTATATCAAGGAGTTTTCGTATCTGGGTCACGGTGAAGACCCTCTTGATGCCAAAAAATGTTATCTTGATCTCAATGCTCTTCAAGCTAGAGAAGAATTAGCTGTTAGGTATTTTTTTTTAATATAGTTTTCTCATACTTGTGGTTTGATTTTTTTTTATTTTTTATTTATTTTTTATTTTGCTGAAGTTGAATGCTTTGGATGTGAATTTTCAGGAAAGCTGAGGCTGATGCTGAGAGGATTGGAGTTGGTGTTACAATTGAGGCCCAGGGCATTTTTGATGCTTTATCTAAGACGTATGTGCTTTTTTTTTTTATGTTTTGTTTAATATTTCAATGCTTATTACTAATTTTTTAGTTAATTAGTAAGTTTAGTAGTCCTCTATATAGAACGTTCATAGGTACATTTTGAGTTCAGGTAAAAGGGAGTTATGATCACGGGGCTATAAGTCATGTTCTACTGTTAAATAGCAAGCTCCCAATTATCTAGTTCTAGAAAGTTTGTGTGCTTGGGAGTCCCTGATGAGAGGTCTTGATTTTTGAACAAATTAGGATTCTTATATTTGGTCATACTGAAAACACTGGAAAGTGTTTGATAGAAATGATAAGGTGTTTGATAAAAAGACTGAATGAGAAACTAGAATTGAAAAGCTTGAAAAGCTGGTTTGTTAATAACAGAAATTAACTAACTCTGTTACATTTATCTCCTAACTTACTAATGTTGACCATCACTGATCACAGCATGATCAGCTGTTGATAGATGGTGTTGGTTGAGTGCCTTTGTACTCTGATGCTCTGTAAAGGGCTTTAGTTTACATTTGCTCTTTGTATGTTTCTTCCAGTAGCTTAACATGCCCGTTGGAGGCTTCTTTTCTTTAGCACAGCTTTCTTCACAATGTATATGTTTATCACATACATAGTTAAGCTCTATATTCTTAGCGAACTTTAGGAAGTGCATGTATACATTTTTCTTAACAATTTGTTTATAATGTCCTTTACTCCTTTATACTAATTTCTGAATGACTGGGAATCTTAATAGATATCAGGACGTGTAGTTATTCTTTTAAGTAGGATATGTATATGCTATTATGCTATCCTACTATATTTATGCCATTACTAATGATTTATATTATTGTTATTGTTATTATTATTATTTCTGTTTTAAGTTCATTGATTGCATATGTGCTTCTGCTTTGTTAAGTTGTTGTCTAATAACTTCAAATTTGGGAGATGCTAAAGTGTCACTGCTGAAAAATAGTGCTAGTCTTTCACTAGATTTTCAAATGTTAATTAAAGTGAAGGTGTCTCTCCTTTGTGGAGTTGGTGGTGGGTGGGAGGGGTATCAAAATAAATTGGACATTTGTTAGGCAGGGTATTGATGTTATTGCAATTGGTGATCTACTCACAGTGTATAGTTTGCATATTCTGAATCAATGAAGGAATGCTGATTAATCTAGTTTTGTAATTAAGCTTGGTTTTATGGTAATAATCTGAAGCCATCATCTTTCTTTCTTCTTCAGTTTCTCTTTTAGCTAGACAAAGAAGTGTTAATTTCAGTCTTCTTTTTTCACATAAATGTTGCAAGATTTAGTTTGTGTCAACATGTGTCCATGCACGCATGGGTCGAATAAACTTCTCAGAGGTTGATCTTCATTGCAATAGGTCTTATTTTGTCCTTGAAACTCCAATAGCAGAAGTTTTTCTAATTTTTGAAGTTATGTATGTCATGTTAAGAATTATATTATTCACAATCAAGTTACCTAATTTTCCATTATTGATGTTAATGGTATATAAACAGTCTTCCAGTGCGCTGGGACAAGACAGTCATTGTTGTGATGAATGAAGTGCGTGTTAAAAGTCCTTATCTCCCAGAATCTGTTAGTGGAGGAACTCCTGCAGCCAATGACCGAGTGAAGAAAGTGGTAAGCCTCTTGGGGGGTTAAAATTTCATTTTAGTTGGAGTTCTGATCCAGAAAGCTGATTTACATGTGTGTATCTCTTTTTCAGCTTGAGTTTGAGAGAAACAGGTTGCAAGTTCGTGGTGCCAGTCAGTGATGATTTTAGCTTTGCATCCTCTGTTTTCTAGGAAAGTGATGAGTTATGATGGGTATGTTGCTTGTTCTCATTGATTAGGTGCCATCTTATTTGAGAAAAAAAAAATCGTCTTATCTGTTGCTAAGAGGATCTGAAGCTTACATTAGACTATTAGAGGACAATTTTTTTTGGTTATGATTACATTTGTAGCTATTCTTTCATCATTACACCTCTGGCTTTGTTATGGTGTGCTTCATATCGGAGTTATTAGAGTGATAATCAGAGATAACGCTTGTTGTGATGTGCTTGTAGATATTGTTGTGAAATAAATGTGCTAACCGTAACTTTTTTATCCAGTTTTCGTAACTATCTAACTGAAAAATTATAAATCAATTAGAATGCATATTTAATGAATTTATGAACTGCAGTTTACATGTTCGTCCAATAAAAATAAGTAGAATGATCTGGGACATTGCAGACCGGTTTTTATCTTTCATTTTCACCTACACTATAGAGTTATAGTTTGTTAGACGAATCCTTATATCAACATTGAGATCATAAAGCTGATCAAGGTTTGATATGCTTCACCTTACTTGCCTCAATTATATTTAAGATCATTATTGAATTAACCCAATTAGCCTTAGGGACATCCAAATGGTTGATGATGAGTTGTTCGAAATCGCATTGTGTTGTGTGTGCATCTGTTGTATAGCCTCCAATCTCCATGTATGTCCTTGTTGCTCAGAGAACTTATGAACTGTTGTACAATGGGCATGTTTCTGCTTCTTGGCCTTACTGCCCCCCATGTAATTTTAAACTCGATTAACCAACATGAACTGAAATATTTTAAGTGCATCACCTATCCTTTTTTATCTTGCACTTGAATGGATTGAACCATTTGCCATTGTCAATATTACTACTGTTCATGCTGCTCTCCCATGTATGGTCAAAATTTAGAATCCATGTCGTTGGTTGAAAATCTACATCTTATATAATAACTAGACGTGAAAAAGAAAAGAAAGGCTTTATTTATTTTTATTTTTTTGAAATTAATATGGGCTTTATTTAAGCAAACAAGATAAATGAATACAGTATATGTAAAAATATATTAATAATTAATAACGTTCAATTTATAATTTTTATGAAAAAAAAAATCTTTAGAAGTTACATTTGATACTTTCTCAAAATTTAATTGAAGATTAGATTTTAAAAATATATGTTTTTGCATAAAATTTTATTTCCATAACCTTTAATTTTTATAATTGAAAAAACTTATCCTTTATTTATATAAACAGATCCCTAATATTTTGGGACCATACTTTGGCATGAGGACTTAGAGGACCGCCTTAGTTGCCTAAGGCATGAGCCGGACCTGCATAGTGGTCTAATTAACAGCATGTTACATGTATATCAATAATCAATTCATTACACCATGAATCATTAATTATTACGAATTACGATGGCATGTTGGGGACGGAGCTGGTGGCGTTTCATGGTTTCCATAATGTGCAACAGCAGCCATAACCAGTGCGTGTGAAATGAAAATATTTACGGTGAAGTTGGTGTGTGAAGAGTGTTGTGTTGTCACTGGTAAGTAAAATTGCTTTGAGAAGGAAACGATGTACTACAATTGATGAAAAAAAGAAGAAGATGGTATATGCGTACATATTTATAGAGGCGTATGTGTGATTAAGTGAGTTGATTTTTGTTAATCAACTTTTGTCCAGGTTTTGAGCCAGAGCACGGAGTATCTTGGTAGTGTCACGTTTGATTTGGCATTGTTTGCTTGGTTTTAAAGGATCAATTTACAAAAATACCCACTATTGTTTGCGAAAGTAGGATGATTTTTGTCTATCCCTACCAATAGATGGCAGACTATTGACGTTATGTTGAAGGGTGTTTTAGGAAATTAAAATAATTATTACTTTAAAAACAAGTTAAAGATAAACACGTATATAGTATGTCACATGAGACATCAATTGTAAACATTTAAAAACATTTTTAAATGTATATGTTTATCACATACATAGTGTGTATCCGAACCAGAAAAGATTGCATGCACGATAAAAACATTTCTCTTGGTTTGATGGTAGGGAATGAGACCGAAAGAGTGAGAGTGAGAGCGCGTGAGTGTGGCAGGAAGACTGAAGACAAGTACACAGTGTGTACCTATATAGTCTATAGCAGTATAGCCTCCAAAACAAACAGTACTAACCAATTCTCTCTCACCAGAACGTTTCTTATTATGTTCAACTTCTTTCGTTATTTCTTCTTCTCTCAACAATGGCGGATGCCGAACCCGAACTAGAGAAGCTTGCATGCACCATGGAAGCATTTCTCTTGGTTTGATGGCAGGGAGTGGGACCGAGAGAGTGAGAGTGAGAGCGCAGTAAGTGTGGCAGGAAGACTGAAGACACGTACACAGTGTGTACCTATATAGCCTATAGCAGTATAGCCTCCAAAACAAACATTACCAACCAATTCTCTCTCACCAGAACATTTCTCATTCTGTTCAACTTATTTCATTATTTCTTCTTCTCTTAACAATGGCGGATCCCGAACCCGAACCAGAGAAGATTGCATGCACCATAGAAGCATTTCTCTTGGTTTGATGGCAAGTAGTGGAACTGAGAGAGTGAGAGTGAGAGCGCGTGAGTGTGGCAAGAAGACTGAAGAATGTACATATTGTGTACCTATATAGCCTATAGCAGTATAACCTCCAAAACAAACATTACCAACCAATTCTCTCTCACCAGAACGTTTCTCATTCTATTCAACCTCTTTCGTTATTTCTTCTTCTCTCAATAATGGCGGATCCCGAACTCGAACCAAAAAAGATTGCATGCAATGTTTGCCTTTCTAAGACGGCTGAGCCAAACTCCTCCAGTGAAACAAAGGATGCTGCTGATAAAACCTACAAACGGGGCGAGATTCTTGAGCATTTCAAACATGCTCATGGACTGTTCAAAGAGATCTATAATGTCTGTATGAAGGCTTTTCGGTTCCAAAATGGTGATGAGTCTTCATCACCATTCTGTTCACAAGTAAGCATAAAAGTTAAGAGTATATATATATTGATAGGTTTGGTTTTATATATAGTTATTTATTTTTGTTTTCTAGTCAACGGATGAAGACCAATAGCAGGAAGATGAGCAATCGGTTCAGGAAGTGGTGGAAATGATATGAGTTTCTGAGTTTAACAACTTGTTTTCTGTGTTGTGTTTGTTTTTTTTTTTTCATGCTTTGTCTTATTACCGATCAGTACTCGATCTAAGTTTCTTAGTTATGTGTTTTTTTTCATGGTTTTTGTCTTTTCGTATGCAACCGCGTGCAAATCCTCATTTAAATATATGTATCATTTTAGTACGGTGACACTCGTCCGAACAACAATGAGCATTATGTCATTTCCCTCGATTTTCGGTTCAAAGTCCCTACAAAAGTCATGTTGGTGTCTGTTGGGGTAGAAAATGTACTTTCGGTTGTTCGATGTAAATGAGCGCTTCGAGAGCTCTTCTTATGGGGTTAGATGGCTCTTGTGTGGGTGTAAATAGGTGTATGATTGATCACCGAATGGTTAAATATTTGTTAGGTCTGGTAAAAATGGAGAGATTACCCTTTAAGGAAGGTGAATAAGGGTTTATATAGGGCTTTGCTCTGACACGGAAAGGTGTCTTGTCTTCGTCCTGATGAATTGTTTTGACAAGCAGTCGTTATTAGGTCAACAAGTGTCGATATGAATGTAATGCCACTGATGAGGGATCAGTGGGTTCTAGTTCCCTGGTTTACCGTCAAGTTCGAGAATCCGAACTGATATTTCAGGAGGTGGTATGCAACGGTGTTCAAGCTACCTTTCGGTATTGTCATAAATATGTCCAACAACACCCCCCCCCCCCCCCCCCCCCCCCCCCCCCCCATCAAACTCATCAGTTGGAATGTACGAGGGTCTTCATTGTACTGCCACGAGCTATGGGCTTGACGTGTAGGCATGTTCTTACCCGTATAGGCCTACAATAATTGGGTCGATGCCATCTTCCATGATTCTAGAATGGTCGACGTATGACGCGTGGAGGTATGTGGCGGTTACCTGACTGTCACCTTGGTAGGGTGACCGCCGTGTCATTCCCAATTCTCTCTTGAGGAGGTTTGAGGGCTATAAATATGATGGAATAGTTCTAACCCACCCATTTGTAATTTCTTCAGTGATCAGAACTGTCTTGGTGTTTAAAAAAGTTTTCTTGAAAAGGTTTAGCCTCCAAAACAAACAGTACCAACCAATTCTCTCTCACCAGAACATTTCTCATTCTGTTCAACTTATTTCATTATTTCTTCTTCTCTTAACAATGGCGGATCCCGAACCCGAACCAGAGAAGATTGCATGCACCATAGAAGCATTTCTCTTGGTTTGATGGCAAGTAGTGGAACTGAGAGAGTGAGAGTGAGAGCGCGTGAGTGTGGCAAGAAGACTGAAGAATGTACATATTGTGTACCTATATAGCCTATAGCAGTATAGCTCCAAAACAAACAATACCAACCAATTCTCTCTCACCAGAACGTTTCTCATTCTATTCAATTTCTTTCGTTATTTCTTCTTCTCTCAACAATGGCAGATCCCGAACCCGAACCAGAGAAGATTGCATGCAATGTTTGCCTTTCTAAGGCGGCCGAGCCAAACTCCTCCACTGAAACAAAGGATGCTTCTGATAAAACCTACAAACGGGGCTAGATTCTTGAGCATTTCAAACATGCTCATGGACTATTCAAAGAGATTTATAATGTCTATCTGAAGGCTTTTGGTTCCAAAATGGTGATGAGTCTTCATCACCGTTATGTTCACAAGTAAGCATAAAAGTTAAGAGTATATATATTGATCGGTTTGGTTATATATATATTTATTTATTTTTGTTTTCTAGTCAACGAAAGAAGACCAAGAGCAGGAAGATGAGCAATCGGTTCAGGAAGTGGTGGAAATGATCTAAGTATCTGAGTTTCGTGAGTTTATCAACTTGTTTTTTGTGTTGTGTTTGTTTTGTTTTTTTTTCATGCTTTGTCTATTTACCGATTGTACTCGATATGAGTTTTTTAGTTATGTGTTTTTTCATGGTTTTTGTCTTTTCGTATGCAACCGCGTGCAAATCCTCATTTAAATATTTGTATCTGTTGTAAGTGGATTTCTACTTGTGCCCCACTTGGCTCCCACATGTGTCCCACTTGTGCCCCACTTGATCACCATGTCATATATCATCAATAATATATCTCATTGCCTATATATATGTTTCTTGATTTCTTTGTAAACGAGTATCATCACAAAATTACACAAAATTCACTCATGTCAAATACATGTAATTTTCTCACTCTCTCGCTTCTCTATTTTCTCTTCACTGTTCTTCACATGTTCTTCATTATTTTCACTTGTGTTCTTCATATTATTATTTATATATTATTATTATTTATAACACGTTATCAGCACGAATGTATGTAAGTAGAGAGGATCCCCTAATGGATGATTTACTTACATCTTAATATTCTTGATCTATATACAGTTTCGTATAACAAGATGGCATATGCCGTCAACGGAACCTATATATATATAGTTTTGGATTTATTTATTTATACCAATTTATTTTATGCACATCGCAGGTGTTCTTTTGGCCCTGTAAGGTAATCTTATGACCCTGAAACCATTTATTTTTATGCACATGGCATGTGTTCTTATAGCCCTGTAAGGTGATCTTATGACTCTAAAACCATTTATTTTTATGCACGTCGCATGTGTTCTTATTGCCCTGTAAGGTGATCTTATGGCTCTGAAATTGGTTAATCCATTATACTCTTTAATTATATTACAGAAAAAAGGGGGAAGTTGTAAGCATGGTTAAACTTGTGAATCTGAAGTTTGATGCATTCAAAGTGTCAGTAGATAACTATATGTCATGGGTTATTGATGATGTATTATACTTAAAATCCCAAGGCCTATACTACACCATTGATGATGGAATCAATGCTAATGAGCAAGATAGATCCTCAGCGATGGTCATAATCCGTCATCATTTGAATGAGGATTTGAAAGCTCAATATCTTACTGTCACAGATCCTGTTGATCTGTGGCAAGAGCTTAAAGATCGTTATGATCATCAGCATGATGTAACATTACCAAATGCTAGATACGAATGGCAACATTTATGTTTCCAGGACCACAAATCAGTTTTTGAATATAATTCTGCTCTGTTTAGAATCACCATAGGGTTGAAATTATGTTGTGAAGAGGTGTCTGAAAAGGATATGTTGGAAATGACTTTCACAACTTTCCATTCCTCAAACATAATATTGCAACAGCAATATCGAGAACGTAGATTCTCAAAATATTAAGAACTTATCTCATGTCTTTTAGTAGTAGAAAAAATAATGAGATACTAATAAAAAACCACGGATCACACCAGACTGGTTCTACAACATTTCTGGAGGTGAATGCTAATACTGTCGGATATCGTGGTCGTGGTCGTGGTCGAGGACCATGGGTATGATCGTAATTCTAATCGTGGTCGTGGTAACAGTCGTAATCTTGATCGCGGCCCTGGTTATGGTCGTAATCTTGGCCGGGGCCAGGGCCATAGTTTTAAAAGATCCGATGGGTATAATCAAAACGCTCAGCAGATGTGGAATACTTATGGCAAAACATTTCAAAAGAAAAAATGCTCAAAATAGGCCCAATACAAATAATAGTGTTTGTTTTAGGTGTGGATGTGACAATCATTGGTCGAATGAATGTAACACATCGAAACGTCTGGTAGATATGTATCAAGCATCAATCAAAGGAAAGGGAAAGAAATCGGAAACTCATTTCATTGAGGATTCATATCCTAGAGATATTACGAATCTCAATATTACAGATTTCTTCTCAGACCCGAAAGACAAGCCAGCTACTTCAATTGGTGATGGAAATATCCATACCAATTAAATACTACTTACAGTAGTATTATTTTGTAATTTCGTTCATATAAAATATATCTCTATGTAATATATACTTTTTGAATCACTTTTTTCTGATATGCACTTTATTTTTCTTTATGAAGCATACAAAATGAATCCAAATGATAAAATGGGAATTATTGAAAAGCTAGAAGCAGGAGATAGATGTCTAGTTGATAGTGCGACAACTCATACAATTCTACGGAGTCAGAAATATTTTATAAAATTAACTTTGCTCAGAGCAAATGTTAATACAGTATCAGGTCCAAGCGGATCTGATAGAAAGCTCTAGAAGAGCCACGATATTGTTACCAAACAATACTAAAATAAGTATCGATGATGCATTATATTCAAGTAAATCTAGAAGGAATCTGCTTAGTTTCAAAGACATACGGAGGAATGGATATTATATTGAAACTATGAATAAAGATAATATTGAATATTTGTGCATTACTTCTCATGATTCAGGCCAGAAACTCATTATAGAAAAGCTGTGTGCTTTATCTTCTGGATTATATTACACTATTATCATAAGTGTAGAAACTTATGCAGTTATGAATCAGAAGTTCTCAGATCCAAAAGTGTTTGTACTTTGGCATGACCGTCTTGGTCATCCAGGATCTACAATGATGCGTAGAATCATTGAAAATTCTCATGGACATCCATTAATGAACCAGAAGGTTCTTTTATCACATGAGAATTTATGTACTGTATGTTCCAAAGGAAAATTAACAATAAAACCATCTTTTTCTCAAGTTGGTTTTGAATCCCTATCATTTTTACAAAGAATTCAAGGGGATATATGTGGACTTATTCATCCACCAAATGGACCATTTTGTTATTTTATGGTTCTAGTTGACGCATATGTAAAATGGTCACATATATGCTTATTATCAACACGTAATATTGCTTTTGTAAGATTACTTGCACAGATTATCAGGCCCGCAGGCTTCGGGCTCATTTTCCCGATCACTCAATTAAATCCATACGCCTTGATAATGCTAGTGAATTTACTTCCAAAACATTTGATGAATATTGCAAAGTGGTTGGGATTGATGTTGAACATCCAGTTCCACATGTTCATACTCATAATGGATTTGCATATTCACTTATTAAACGTGTCCAGATAATTGCAAGGACTTTATTATTACGAACGCAATTACCAATTTCTGTATGGGGGCATGCTGTTTTATAAGCTGCTGTATTAATCCGGCTTTGGCCCACTGCTTACCATCAGTATTCACCAGTATAACTTGTACTTGGTCATCAACCAGATATATCTCATTTACTTATTTTTGGTTGTGCAGTATATGTCCCAATTTTACCAACAAAAAGAACTAAAATGGGACCCCAAAGACGTTTGGGAATATATGTTGGTCTTGATTCACCATCGATCATTAGATATCTGGAACTTTTGACTGGTGATCTTTTCACAGCACGGTTTGCAGATTGTCATTTTGATGAAACAAATTTCCCATCATTAGGGGAAAAAAAACTTCTTCTGAAGAGAAGCATGAACTTTCCTGGAAAGTTCCTAGTCTAATTCATTTAGACCTATACACATCTCAATGTGAGAATGAAGTACGTAAGATAATACATCTTCAAGCAATAGCGAATCAGTTACCAGATGCATTTACAGATGCTACAGGGTAACAAAATCATACATCCCAACTGTTAATGTACCAGCACAGGTGATTGTTCCAGAAAAACAATCTAAATAAATGATAGCAAAAGAATCATCTACTGCACGCCAAAAGCATGGTAGACCATTTGGCTCAAAAGATATTGTTCCTCGAAAAAGGAAAATAAATAAATCCACTTTCTCTAAGTTAACTCCAGAAGAATTAAATGTCCCTGAAGGGACACAAGTTACGAAAGTGACAAAATCCCATGTGGGGGGAGGAATCTCTGAAGAGATACAAGAATGTAGAAATGAGGAAATTTCTATAAATTATACAAGAAAATTGTGGAATCGTGAAGAAACAATCATTGATGATGTATTTTCATACAAAGTGGCGACTGAAATTATAAATGATGATTATGAACCTCATAATCTCGATGATTGTAGACAGCGGTCTGATTGGCCTAAATGGAAAGAAGCAATTCAAACAGAATTGACTTCATTAGCCAAACGTAAAGTATTTTGATCAATAATTCAGACGCCTGAAGACGTTAAACCTGTTGGGTACAAATGGGTTTTTATACGGAAACGTAATGAGAAAAACGAGGTCGTGAGATATAAGGCACGACTCGTAGCACAAGGTTTATCGCAGAGACCTGGTATCGATTTTGATGAAACATACTCACCAGTGATGGATACAATTATGTTTCGATTTCTGATAAGCATGGCTGTCTTGGAAAGACTGGAAATGCGTTTGATGGACGTAGTGACCGCTTATCTATATGGTTCACTAGATTCAGATATTTACATAAAAATCCCTAAGGGATTTAAAATGCCAGAAGCATGTAACTCAAGACCTCGTAATTTGTATTCGATAAAATTACAAAGGTCCTTTTATGGATTAAAACAATCCGGACGAATGTGGTATAACCGCCTCATTGAATATCTGATAAAAGAAAGATATACTAATAATCTTATATGTCCATGTGTTTTCATTAAGAAATCAGAATCTGGATTTGCTATCATAGCAGTTTATGTCGATGATATGAATATAATTGGAAACTCCTGGGGAACTCCTGAAAACTGCTGAATACTTAAAAAGGGAATTCGAAATGAAAGATCTAGGAAAGACAAAATATTGCCTCGGGCTCGAGAACGAGCATAGGTCAAATGGAGTACTTATCCATCAATCAGCATATATTGAAAAGATTTTAAAAAGATTCCATATGGATAATGCTCATCCACTTAGTACTTCTATGGTTGTCAGAACTCTTGATCCTAAAAAGGATCCATTCTGTCCAAAAGAAAATGGTGAAAAGATATTTGGTCCTGAGGTACCATATCTTAATGCAATTTGTGCTTTATTATACCTTGCTCAGTGTACTAGACCAGATATTGCATTCTCTGTGAATGTACTGGCTAGATTCAGTTCAGCACCAACTCGAAGACATTGGAATGGGATCAAACATATTTTTCGTTACCTTAGTGGAACGAAAGATTTAGGATTATTATATACAAAATCTAACAATCTTTCAGGTTTACTTGGTTATGCTGATGCCGGGTATCTGTCTGATCCCCACAAAACTCGTTCACAAACGGGATATGTTTTTACATACAATACAATATCATGGTGCTCTATAAAACAGACTTTGGTTGCTACATCCTCTAATCATTCTGAAATCATCGCACTTCACGAAGCAAGTTGAGAATGTGTTTGGCTAAGGTCAGTTAGTCATCATATTCAAAATTCTTGTGGATTTTCATTATCTACAGAAAAGTCAACACAGATATTTGAAGATAATGCAGCTTGCATTGCTCAAATTATAGGTCAAATGAGATAGAACCAAACATATTTCTCCTAAATTCTTCTATACTCATGAGCTTCAACAAAGCCGTAAAATTGATGTTAAGCAAATACGGTCTACAGATAATCTTGCAAATCTGTTTACCAAAACATTGCCTACATCAACTTTTGAGAAGCTGGTATATGGAATAGGCATGCATCAACTCTGTAAAGTACAAGATTAATGCTGAAGTTTTTTATGAGGAGGAGCATTCAATCAGGGGGAGTAAAGTTTTAAATGGGCATGTATACACTATACTCTTTTTCCCTTCGATTAGGTTTTGTCCCACTGGGTTTTCCTGACAAGGTTTTTAATGAGATAGTTTTTAATGTCCAACCCCACTAGATCCAGAGAGAGCATTGTATACATTTTGCTTAAATTTTATCCCATTAGGATTTTTTCTTAGAAAAATTTAAAATACAAGCGATGGAAATCAGGGGGAGTGTTGTAAGTGAATTTCCACTTGTGCCCCACTTGTGCCCCACTTAGCTCCCACATGTGTCCCACTTGTGCCCCACTTGATCACCATGTCATCTATCATCAATGATCTATCTCATTGCCTATATATATGTTTCTTGATTTCTTTGTAAACGAGTATCATCACAAAATTACACAAAATTCACTCAAGTCAAATACATGTAATTTTCTCTCACTCTCTCGCCTCTCTATTTTCTCTTCACTGTTCTTCACATCTTCATTATTTTCACTTGTGTTCTTCATATTATTCTTTATATATTATTATTATTTATAATAGTATCATTTTAGTAAGGTGACACTCGTCCGAACAGTATTGAGCATTCTGTCATTTCCCTCGATTTTCGGTTCAAAGTCCCCACAAAAGTCATGTTGGTGTCTGTTGGGGTAGAAAATGTGCTTTCGGTTGCTCGATGTAAATGATCACTTCGGGAGCTCTTCTTATGGAGTTAGATGTCTCTTGTGTGAGTGTAAATAGGTGTATTATTGATCACCGAATGGTTATATTTTTGTTAGGTCTGGTAAAAATGGAGAGATTAACCTTTAACCAAGGTGAATAAGGGTTTATATAGGGCATTGCTCTGACACAGAAGGTGTCTTGTCTTCTTCCTATTGGATTGTTTTGACAGGTATCGTTATTAGGTAGACAAGTGTCGATTTGCATGTAATGCCACTAATGAGCAATCAGTGGGTTCTAGTTCCCTGGTTTACCGTCAAGTTCGAGACTTCGAACTGATATTTCAGAGGTGGTATGCAACTGTGTTCAAGCTACCTTTCGGTATTTTCATAAATATATCCAACAATCCCCAATCAAACTCATCGGTTGGAATGTACGAGGGTCTTCATTGTACTGCCACGAGTTATGGGCTTGACGTGTGGGCCTATTCTTACCCGAATGGGCATACTTTAATTGGGTCGATGCCATCTTCCATGATCCTAGAATGGTCGACTTGTGGCACTTGAAGGGACTTGGCGGTTACCTGACTTTCACCTTAGTAGGGTAACCGCTGCGTCATTCCCAATTTCCACTTGAGGCGGTTTGAGGGCTATAAATATGAGGGAATAGTTCTAACCTACCCATTTGTAATTTCTTAAGTGATCAGAACTGTCTTAGTGTTTAAAAAAGTTTTCTAAAATAGGTTTAGCCTCCAAAACAAACAGTACCAACCAATTCTCTCTCACCAGAACGTTTCTCATTATGTTCAACTTCTTTCGTTATTTCTTCTTCTCTCAACAATGACGGATCCCGAACCCGAACCAGAAAAGATTGCATGCACAATAGAAGCATTTCTCTTGGTTTGATGACAAGGAGTGGGACCGAGAGAGTGAGAGTGAGAGCGTGTGAGTGTGGCAGGAAGACTGAAGACATGTACACATTGTGTACCTATATAGCCTATAGCAGTATAGGCTCCAAAACAAACAGTACCAACCAATTTTCTCTAACCAGAACGTTTCTCATTATGTTCAACTTATTTCGTTATTTCTTCTTCTCTCAACAATGGTGGATCCCGAACCCGAACCATAGAATATTGCATGCACCATAGAAGCATTTCTCTTGGTTTGATAACAGGGAGTGTGACCAAGAGAGTGAGAGTGAGAGCGCATGAGTGTGGCAGGAAGACTGAAGACTCGTACACATTGTGTACCTATATAGCCTATAGCAGTATAGCATCCAAAACAAACAGTACCAATCAATTCTCTCTCACTAGAACGTTTCTCATTTTTTTCAACTTCTTTTGTTATTTCTTTTTTTCTCAACAAATGATGCAATGTTTGCCTTTCTAAGGAGGCCGAGCAAAACTCCTCCACCGAAACAAAGGATGCTGCTGATAAAACCTACAAACGGAGTGAGATTCTTGAGCATTTCAAACATGCTTATGGACTGTTCAAAGAGATTTATAATGTCTGTATGAAGGCTTTTAGTTCCAAAATGGTGATGGGTCTTCATCACCGTTCCGTTCACAAGTAAGCATAAAAGTTAAGAGTATATATATTGATCGGTTTGGTTTTATATATAGTTATTTATTTTTGTTTTCTAGTCAACGAAAGAAGACCAAGAGTAGGAAGATAAGCAATCGGTTCAGGAAGTGGTGGAAATGATCTGAGTATCTGAGTTTTGTGAGTTTAACAACTTGTTTTCTGTGTTGTGTTGTTTTGTTTTTTTTCATACTTTGTCTTTTTACCGATCGTACTCGATCTGAGTTTCTTAGTTATGTGTTTTTTTTCATGGTTTTTATCTTTTCGTATGCAACAGCGTGCAAATCCTCATTTAAATATTTGTATCATTTTAGTAAGGTGACACTTATCCGAACATCAATGAGCATTCTGTCATTTCCATTGATTTTCGGTTTAAAGTCCCCACAAAAGTCATGTTGGTGTCTGTTGCGGTAGAAAATGTGCTTTCGGTTGTTCGATGTAAATGAGTGCTTCGGGAGCTCTTCTTATGGGGTTAGATGTCTCTTGTGTGAGTGTAAATAGGTGTATGATTGATCACCGAATGGTAAAATATTTGTTAGGTATGGTAAAAATGGAGAGATTACCCTTTAAGCAAGGTGAATAAAGGTTTATATATGGCTTTGCTCTAACACGGAAGGTGTCTTGTCTTCGTCCTGTTGGATTGTTTTGACAGGTGTCGTTATTAGGTCGACAAGTGTCGATTTACATGTAATGCCACTGATAAGGGATCAGTGGGTTCTAGTTCCTTGGTTTACCGTCAAGCTCGAGACTTCGAACTGATATTTCGGAGGTGGTATGCAACGATGTTCAAGCTACCTTTCGGTATTGTCATAAATATGTCCAACAATCCCCCTTCAAACTCATCAGTTGGAATGTACGAGGGTCTTCATTGTACTGCCACGAGCTATAGGCTTGACGTGTGGGCCTATTTTAATTGGGTCAATGCCATCTTCCATGATTCTATAATGGTCGACGTATGGCGCGTGGAGGGACGTGGCGGTTACCTGACTGTCACCTTGGTAGGGTAACCGCCGAGTCATTCCCAATTCTCTCTTGAGGCGGTTTGAGGGCTATAAATATGAGGGAATAGTTCTAACCCACCCATTTGTAATTTCTTAAGTGATCAGAACTGTCTGGGTGTTTAAAAAAGTTTTCTAAATAAGGTTTAGCCTTCAAAACAAACAGTACCAACCAATTCTCTCTCACCTGAACGTTTATCATTCTGTTCAACTTCATTCGTTATTTCTTCTTCTTTTAACAATGGCGGATCCCGAGCCCGAACCAGAGAAGATTGCATGCTCCATAGAAGCATTTCTCTTGGTTTGATAACAGAGAGTGAGATCGAGAGAGTGAGAGTGAGAGCGCGTGAGTGTGGCAAGAAGACTGAAGAATGTACACATTGTGTACCTATATAGCCTATAGCAATATAGCTTCCAAAACAAACAGTACCAACCAATTCTCTCTCACCAGAACGGTTCTCATTATGTTCAACTTCTTTCGTTATTTCTTTTTCTCTCAACAATGGTGTATCTAGAACCCGAACCAGAAAATTTGCATGCAATGTTTACCTTTCTAAAGCGGCCGAGCCAAACTCCTCCACTGAAACTAATGATGCTGCTGATAAAACCTACAAACAGGACGAGATTCTTGAGCATTTCAAACAGGATCATGGACTGTTCAAATAGATTTATAATGTCTGTATGAAGGCTTTCGGTTCCAAAATGGTGATGAGTCTTTATCACCATTCTGTTAAAGTTAAGAGTATATATATTGATCGGCTTGGTTTTATATATATATATATATATATATTTATTTATTTATTTATTTTTGTTTTCTAGTCAACGGAAGAATACCAAGAGCAGGAAAAGGAGCAATCGGGTCAGGAAGTGGTGAAATGATCTGAGTATCTGAGTTTTGTGAGTTTAACAACTTGTTTTCTGTGTTGTGTTTGTTTTGTGTTTTTTTCATGCTTTGTCTATTTACCGATCGTACTCGATCTGAGTTTCTTAGTTATGTGTTTTTTACATGGTTTTTGTCTTTTCGTATACAACCGTCTATAACCTATATAACACACAGTATCACACCAATTCTACCACCATAGTGTTTCTCTTTCTGTTCCGGTTCTTTTTGTTATTTCTTTTTCTCTCCGTTTATTTAAACAACTATGGCGGATCCTGAACCTAAGAAAATTCCATGCAATGTTTGTGTCTCGAAGGCAGCTGAGCGTAATGCTTCCACCGAAGCTAAGAAGGCTGCTTATATCCGCTACAAACGGGACAAGATTTTTGATGATTTCAAGAAAGATCATGGACACTACAAAAAGATTTATCATGTTTGCATCTATGCCTTCGGTTCAAAGATGGTGTCGAGTCTTCATCTCTAGTCGGTTTATAAGTAAGTATGAAAGTTAACTATTAAATATAAGAGTATATCGGCGGTCTGATTTTATAGCTAATTATTTTTGTGAGGCTAAGGATCTGTCATGTTTGCATGTATGTCTTCGATTCAACGATGGTGACAAGTCTTCCTCTCCAGTCTTTTCATAAGTATGAAAGTTAACTATTAAATATAAGAGTATGTCATCAGTTTGATTTTATAAGTAGTTGTTTTTGTGAGGCTGAGGCAGGAAGAAGAAACACACACTGTGTGTGACGACTGACACAATTTACGGCATAACACACAGTACATATAGCCTATAGTCTATATAAAACACAGTATCACACCAATTCTTCCACCATAATGTTTCTCTTTCTGTTTCAGTTCTTTTTATTATTTCTTCTTCTCTCCTGTTTATTTGAACAACAATGGTGGATCTTGAGCCTAAGAAAATTTCATGCAACGTTTGTGTTTTCAAAACAGCTGAGTGAAATGCTTCCACCAAAGCTAAGAAGGCTGCTTATGTTTGCTACAAACGGGATCATGTTTCTGAACATTTCAAACTGGATCATGGACACTATAAAGAGATCTATCATGTTTGCATGTATGCCTTCGGTTCAAAAATGGTAACGAGTCTTCATCTCCAGTCGGTTCATAAGTAAATATGAAAGTTAACTATTAAATATAAAAGTATATCGTCAGTTTGATTTTATAGTTAATTATTTTTGTGAGGCTAATGCAAGGAAGAAGAAACGCATATAGTGTGTGACGACTGACACAACGTATGGCCTAACACACAATACATATAACATATAGCCTATATAACACGCAATATCACACCAATTCTATCACCATAATGTTTATCTTTCTATTCCTGTGATTTTTGCTATTTCTTCTTAAGTCTCATTGGTTATGCCAAGACTTCTTTATATTGGTTGAGCAGATGTTGGATTTTGTTGGACATCGGAAGTTTCTGCGTTTGATCTGCTTCTAACGAAATTAATTGTAGAATAATTCCCTTTTGTTTTTTTTTTATCTTTTTCCAATACTGATGCTGTGACTATTTTTTTTTTCAAAGCTGGACATCCCCTGTAAAAAAATAGTCTTCCAACCAAGCTAAAGAACATGTAGAGCAGGGCAGGCCCATGAGGGTAGCAAACCCAGCCATTTGTTGGGGGCCCCAATTGGCCCAATGTACTTATACTTCTTTTGTAAAATTAGGGGCCTCATGACCCAATTTATTTAAATCTAAAAGGATCTCAATCTTAAACCTTTAAGATCTTTTATTTATTTATTTTCTTCATCACATCGAGACCCAATTTACTAGTCAATTTAACAAAAATAAACATAAAGACCCAATTTTAACATAGCATCTATTAAAAAAAACAAGAATTCTAACATAGCAGATTACCGCTTTACCAGACATCGTTACTAAGTTGCTAAGTTGACAATTGGCATCATCTGGGTCAAAAAGTGTTAGCTATTCTTGATGGTAGTAGTATAATTGGTAAATTTGCACTTCAAAAAGCAAAAAGAATAGAAATGTAAACGATGTTTTGTTTTTATATTTTTAGAAACGATAAATCTTTTTTATTTTAATTTATGTGAATTACATTATATTTGGTAAATGAAGAATTATTTATTGAATTTTTTTTATGTTAATGATAATAATTTTATATAGGGCCACTGATTTTTATTAATATCATAAAATTGCTCTGGCCTCAAAATGTCTGGAGACGGCCCTGATGTAGAGCCTTGAAAAGTCTCACTGTATTGGGCCTATGGTTCTCAATCACTAAGTCCCCAATACCATTTCGTAACCTTCTAAGGGCAAGATAAAAAAATCTGCAATAATAGAAATCTTTTGTTAACTTGAGTTGAACATTGATGCACTTGCCTGGCTGACCGATTTATCTTTTTTGTCTTGAGATGAATATTGGTGCACTTGCTTGGACTGACCAATTTTTCACCTGAGGCCACCATGACTTCTAACTTTGTCTTTCTTTGGTATTAACCCCATATATTTAGCTGTTTCAATTCTAATGAAATTATGTGTGCTCCCTAGAGTCGATGAGTACTACCAACGGTTTATGTAATAGAGTACCTGCTACACACATTGTTTTCAGAGCTCGTAACCAGACTATAGCATGTATAGAGATTTCAGGAGTCCCATCACCATTGTGTCCCTCGCTCTCCCCTTCAATCTCCATCTCTTACATCATCATTGCTCTCCTCCAAACTGGCTTGTATCATGAAGAGACGTTTGCATTGATGACCCGGTTCGAACTTTTCATTACAACGAAAGCACAGTCCGTGTAAAATCTCACACACACAAAAGAATTTACTGAAGAACTGTTTATTGAATTGATATTTTAAATTGAAATAATGCCAACTATTTATAGTAGCTGGGATGAGGTAATATGATAACATCAAACCTCTAACTGATAATAACAAAGAAATAAAAATACTTGATAATCCTAACTATCAGATAATACTAACAAAAGATAAATAGGAATTATCTAAAAGATAAATCCAGCCTAATATCTAAACTGATAATTAAAAGATAATTAATAATAATAACTTGGTTTAATCCTACATAGCTCCCCTTAAACCAAGTCTTTCATAACTCATCATGCCCAAAGACTTCTTAAGCTTCTGAAAAGTCTAAACTTTGAGCGGCTTCGTGAAGATGTCTACAACCTGTTCCTCTGAACGGCAATACTCGATCACGATCTCTTTGTCTTTCACCAAGTCCCGTATGAAGTGAAACTTGATGTCAATGTGCTTACTTCTACCATGGTAGACTGGATTCTTGGTCAGAGAAATGGTGGATTTGTTATCGCAATAGATCACCGTGGGAGCATCTTGTTGATGCTTTTACTCAGAAAGGATACGACGCAGCCACACAGCCTGTGTAGCACCACCACCAGCTGCAATGTGCTCAGCTTCAGTTGTCAATAGAGCAACCACCTATTGCTTCTTCGATGACCAAGAAAATACCTCAGAACCAAGATGGAAAGAAAATCCGGAGGTGTTTTTCCTCTTCTTCGTATCACCTGCCCAGTTACTATCTGTATACCCAACAAGCTCGACTTTGTTAGCAGAAGAGTAAAAGATACCATCACCCACTGTGCCTTTCACATATCGCAAGATACGCTTGCCAGCCTGCAAGTGAGATTGCCTCGGAGAATCCATAAACCTACTGATAAGCCCAACTCCATAAGAAATATCAGGCCTAGTAGAAGTTAAGTACCTCAGACTTCCTACTAGCCTCCTAAAGATGGTAGCATCAACTCGCTCACCAGTCTCATCCTTCTCCAACTTCAACCTTTCTTCAACTGGAGTTAGCATCGACTTATATCCATCCATCTTGAACTTTTTCAGCACATCACCAGCATACTTCTTCTGACACACAAAGATGCCATCATCTGTCTGAGTCACCTCAATGCCGAGGAAATAGAACATCAACCCCAAATCTGTTATCTCGAAATGACCAGTCATTACACTCTTGAACTCTGCAATCATCTCAGGGTTATTTCCGGTAATGATCAGATTATCAACATATAGGCACACAATAAGAATATCTCCCCGGGAGTTGGATTTGATATACAAAGTGTGCTCATAAAGACATCTCTGGAATTCATGCTGGATAAAATATGTGTCAATGCGTGTATACCACGCCCTGGGTGCCTGTTTCAAACCATATAAGGCCTTCTTCAGCTTGTAGACCTTATTTTCTTTCCCTTTTCTTTACATACCCCGTAGGTTGCTATATGTAGACTTCCTCCTCTATCTCCTCATTCAAAAATACGGATTTCACATCCATCTGGAAGATTCTCCAACCATTCTGTGCAGCAAGAGACACAATCAAGCGAACGGTGTCAAGTCTGGTAACAAGAGCAAACACCTAGAAATAATCGATCCCTGGCTTTTGCTTGTAACCTTTCGCAACCAGACGCGCCTTGTAGCGTTCCACCTCACCGTTTGGCTTGTATTTTGTCTTGTACACCCACTTAACACCAATGGGCTGCTTTCCACTTGGCAAATCAGTAAGCTCCCATGTGTTATTCTTCTTAATCGTATGAATTTCCTCCTCCATTGCTTTCAACCAGCAATCATTATGAGCAGCATCTTCATATGTGATAGGATCACAATCTGCAAATAGTGCAAAGTTCACCAACTCTTCATCTGTTGGATCGTCGTCATTACTGAGAACACAATCCTGCAAACGAGCTGGCAACACCCGTTCACGTTGTGGAATGACCAGAAGATTCTGTTGGATGTGGGTTCACCAGGGATGGTGGGGCCACTAGGTCAGAACCGGATCATCTCTCGAATGACCATCAATCTCATCCAGGTCAACATCAATATCAGAAGAGCTCCCTTTACCGCAAGACCAGTCTCAGCATCCTTGCTCATCGAAGGTAACGTCTCTGCTGATAATCACTTTTTCTGTCACTGGATTATAAATTTTATAACCCTTCGTTACCTGACTGTAGCCGATGAAGATGCACTTCTCTGCTTTATCATCAAGCTTCTTTCTCAAGGCATCAGGTATATGAGCATAAGCAATACACCCAAACACTCGTAAGTGTTCAATGCTGGGTTTAAGTCGAGTCCAGGCTTCTTGATGAGTCTTTCCGAGAATACTACTGGTGGGACATCTATTCAATAGATAGAACGCACAAGCAACTGCATCACCCCAAAAACCTTTGGGCAGTTTCTTCAAGTGTAACATACATCTGACCAAGTCCATGACTGTTCTGTTCTTCCTCTCCGCTACACCATTCTGCTGAGGAGTATATCTCGGTGTCAACTGATGATTGATGCCATGTTTTTGCCAAAAACCATCTCAGACAACATATTTTGTCCCCCGATCCGTTCTCAGAGTCTTGATAGACCTTTCACACTGATTCTCCACCAATGCCTTAAATTTCTTAAAGGCATCACAAGCATCTGACTTCTGCTGCAAGAAATACACCCAAGACTTCCTGCTGAAGTCATCGATAAAGGTAATAAAATACCTATATCCCCCATTTGACGGAGTCTCCACGGAGCATAGGTCTGAGTGCACTAGCTCCAAGGGCCGACTGGCTCTCCACGTCTTCTTTGTAGGAAATGGGTCTCTGTGCTTCTTTCCTACAACACATGTCTCGCATACCCTATTAGGAGGATTAATGGCAGGCAATCCTGAAACCATCTTCCTTGAAGAAAGTAGCTTCAGACTCCCAAAGCTCACATGGCCAAACCGCATATGCCATAACCAGCTCCCGTCTCCGATTACAGAACTAAAACATGGTAAAGTGTCACTGTTAATATGCAGCGGAAACAAACGGTTTGGTGACATGTTTACCTTTGCTATCAGTCATTTCTGTTCATCGTTGATCGTGCATACCCCTCTGTAGATCCGCATATCATACCCCTTCTCTGAAAGTTGCCACATGCTCAACAAATTTTGATGCAGACTCCGAACAAACAGTACCTCTGAGATGGTATTCTTGGATCTGTCCTTCAAAGAGATGGAGATTTTACCCTTCCCCATTACCGGCACCTTTGAGTCATTCCCAAACTTCACTTCCGAAGTAAAGGTCTCATCCAATTTTGAGAACATCTCCTTCCTACCACACATGTGGTTGCTGCAACCTGTATCCAGAAATCATTTGTATTTGGTATTATCCACTGCTACACTACACGCTAGCAACAATGTTTCTGAATAGTCTCCATCTTCTGCAACATTTTCCTGGAAATTTCTCCCATTGGATTTGCACTCATTCTTATAGTGGCCATGTTTTTTACATCTGAAACACTGAATCTGAGATTTACTCTTCTGATTAGTGTTATTGCCTCCTCCACCTTTCCCCTGGCTAGATCTGGAAGCAGCTCCCCTCCTATTTTGCGAGTTCTGACCCTTCTGGCTTGCCTCAGAATTCTTCCGGGTCCTCGATCTCATACTTCTTATCCAGACGTTGTTCATGGGCTTGGAGCGATCCCATCAACTCATCCAACGTCATCGCCTCGAGATCTTTGGACGCCTCGATGGCAGTCACCTTGTATTCAAACTTCTCTGTCAGTGTTCGGAGAATCTTCTCCATGATCTGAACATCTGAAATTGTCTCACCATTGGACTTCATCTGATTAACAAGTGCCAATGTCTGTGAGAAGTAATCTGCCACTTTCTCCGTTTTCTTCATCTGGAGAAGCTCCAACTGCCTTCGCATGGTCTGCAAGCGAACTTTATTCACCTTTTCAACTCCTTTGTAAGTGTTCTTTAGAATATCCCATACCTGTTTTGCTGATGTTATATGTACGATTTTCTCAAAAATCACTGGATCCAGCAACTGGTTAATGAAAAACCTGGCATTTAGATCCTTCTTGGTTGTTGCAGCATCTACTGGCCCAACAATACCCTCGGAAACAACAGTCCACAACTCCTGGTATTCAAACAGTAGTTGCATCTGGACCCTCCAATACTCAAAATTGGTTTTTCCGACAAAATTTGGTATTTATGGTTGTATTGTGTTATTAGTATTATTGTTAAGGGTGGCCATTGTAAATTGCAATGTAATTTGCCAACAAAACAAAAATAATAATAACAAAACACACAAAGTTAAAAGCACCGGCACCTTTAATAATTTAATCACGTGAATAAACCAATAATGCAGCAAATCAAAAACGTCAAACACACCACACCTCTTTGTTCACGCTTCTTCAAAACGCACCAAACCCTCTCGTCGACGTTTTCTGGTCACGAACTCGCCACAAGTCGCGATTTCGGTGACTTTCTTGGTCAGCGACGGTGTACTCCGGTCAAGCAAGAGACAGCCAACAACCTCTGCTGGTCAACAATGGGCAAGGATCGATAGATCTTGGTGAAAGAACCGCGAACTTGGATCACTCCGATGCACCGGAAAACTCATCGGATCTGGTCAACGGACACCTGGGTTTTGATCCCGGTCGTCTTCTGAAGCTTTTGGTGGTGGTGGTGACAGTCCACTCGCGGCGGCACCGGCATGTGAGACTACTTTCCGGCGGCTGTGGGTTGCGTGGAGGTCTGTCCGGCTGCGCTGGCTGCTGCTCCGAACTCCTGGATCCTCAACTCCTGGATCCGCCTACCACTCCTGAATTCTCAACTCCTGAATCCTACCCTACTGCCCTCCAAGCCTCGAATTTGGCTCTGATACCAAATGTAAAAACTCACACACACAAAAGAATTTACTGAATAACTGTTTATTGAATTGATATTTTACATTGAAATAATGCCAACTATTTATAGTAGCTGAGATGAGATAACATGATAACATCAAACCTCTAACCGATAATAACAAAGAAATAAAAATACATGATAATCCTAACTATCAGATAATACTAACAAAAGATAAATAGTAATTATCTAAAGGATAAATCAAGTCTAATATATAAACTGATAATTAAAAGATAATTAATAATAATAACTTGGTTTAATCCTATGGTTCGTTCTTTCTTCTTTCATTCTTTCTTCTTTCATTAAGTTCCTCAATTATCATCTTTTTTATAGGTGTTGTCGGTTGAACACCTTGTGAGAACCTAGGAATAGCTTGCGGTTGCGTCGAGGTTCTTGTCACAGTGGAAACTGGCCTTTTTTGAGCCAACTCTGGAGCCTCATACAAGTGTGCAAGGCCGATTGTTGTGGTCAATGTGGTCGGCCTGGCGGCATGCACATCTGTATGTATATTATCCTTAAGCCCACTAATGAAACAACTGACTAGTCTTGCTCCAACCTTTGCCAGTAACTTCTCAAACTTTGTCTGGTATTTTTTTAAGGCTGTTCTAGATTGTTGGAGTTTTGTTAATTCACCAAAGTAATCTAGAACTTAATTAGGACTGAACCTGGAATATAGACCTTCCTTGGATTCTTCCCACGAAACATAAATCAGCTCCTGTTTAATAAATTGAAACCATAACTGGGCGTCTCCCTCAAGGTGAAACAATGCTAATGTAACACGATCCGAATTTGGTGTGCTATGAATTTGAAAAAATTGTTCTGATCTGCATATCCAACTAGTTGGGTCCCCACTTAAATCCATCATATCTCGGAAAATCCAATTTCACTGCTTTAGGCAGGAAACTGCTTAATGAACCTGTTGGTTGGGCCAAGCTTTGATTGCGTTGTCGCCCACCATAATGTTGTAATGGTGACGCCGACGTCTCCCCCACTTCTTGCGTATGCTTGCTAACGTTCACGTGCATAGGAGTAGCTATTGTAACACAACTATAACTTCTTGTTAGTAGCTCCCTTTTTGTCTCTCATGAGTTGGGGAAATTGAAGAAAAAAATATCTGAATAATTACTAGCAGAATGAAGAGATCAATAATGACTTGAAAATGCATGTTATAAGAAACTAAAACTCTAAAAGACATGCTGCTTATAAAACAGAAAAAATGTTCTCATTAATTATCATAAAGAAGAATACACATTTCAGGTCACACACACACAAAATACATGCAGGATTCCATAATTGTTAAGAAGCTCAATAGTCCCAAAAACTTGCAATTACAAGTAGGCCAGAATCTTCCGAGTAACTTTCTTCAATCAATTAAAAAAGGCTCTCAACCGAATCGCACATCATCAAATTCACAAGATAAAAGTTATTAAAAATTGAAAAACAGAGGAAGGAAAGTTATTCACATAATGAAATAATATACGAACATGCAAGGTGTGTTTTGATTGAGATATTAGGAGAAGAGAACACAAAAGTAGCTCCTAGTCTAAAAAGGAAATTGATGTTTTCGGGGGATTGAGAAATGCAAAACCACGATATCAATTGAATATCAATTGGACGAATTTTGTAATTACGTCGGTCCCTTAACTCCATGAACTCTCAGTCCTTCCACGCTGCATCAGGAGGGTTACCCATTAAGATATCAAATGTTTTCAAACTCGATAAGCTAACGGGTGGATTTGAATTGAGTAAAATTTGAATCAATCCATTTACAACTCGACACATATTCGAATTGATTCTACAATTGTCAGGTTTAATCGAGGGTGTAATGATTTAATATAAATAAATGAAAAATATTTGGGTACTGACCGGTTAATACCCAAAATACTGACCTCATTATAGCACGTGGCTTTTTTTTTTTTTTTACTTTTTTTACATTTATCTCATAAATTGGGTCACGAGCTACACTCTTATTAGTGAGATCAGTATTTTATATACAGACAAGGATAGTTCAAATTGCTATGGAACAGCAAAATTAGAAAAAAAAAAAAGCAAGTCTTCGATTTAGATGATTAAAAGGCAACCATTGCAATCTTACATGCCAGTGGGGATAGATATTGTTATTTTTTGTTCCCATGTTATCAAAACGCCTATATAGAGAATCCATATTATAACATAATTTGATTTTGATCTAAAAGCATTTGAAATTCTAAATTAAAGATATATATATATAGCCTTTCGACTGTCAGTTCGTCCTGATATAAAATATATCAGGACAAAGAATATGGACCACAGATTATAGAGAAGTTTTGACAAATGCATACATTTTAAGTCAAAGTATGTAAATCTAATGATCAACATTTTTCGTCTTGATATATTTTATATCAGGACAAACTGACAATAGAAAAATTATATATATTATATATATATATATAAACACATGCATACAATTGTACGTTAAACAAATGGACACCAATAATATGTTATATAATTTGTTACTATTATGAATATCATGGAATTGTGTGGTAAATCATATATTAGTTACATACAAACTTGCTTAACACAGAAAATTTAGACACTATAGTATTACTCATTCTACTTAGAATTTGAAATCAAATAAAGGGAAAACAACAAAATCATAATAATAACAGTTTTATTATGTATTTGCAAAAAGAATAATGAGTTGTTGAAGACTTGAAGGCAATAGGCGGGTGGTAATTAGTAATCACACCTTCTAGTGAAGTTGATGTTCCAAGTTCATGTAATAAAACAACGACGGTACGTACATTTACATAATGATGAAGCTTCTTCATGTGAATATTCATGAGGTGGTTTTCCAATATTATTGTTAATTAATATGAAATTGTTTGCGTTGACAAAAACCCCTAATCTTGATTCCCAACCAATAACATATATCTTTCACTTGTTTAACTATCGACCGGTAGATGGACGAGTTTGAGACTTCGACAAATAATTTTCAAATCAATAGTTCGAATTTTACCAATTGTAAAAAAGTTTTAAAAATATATATAGTCTAGATAGGTGGGTAGATAGATATATACCATAAAAAAAAATACAAATACATAAAATAAATCTTACCCATTAAAATCTATAATTGCCCTATGTTATAGATCCTTCAAAACTTAGGAAAAATATAATTATTTCTTACGATAAATAGTGTTGTTTCTTTTTATACTTAGGGATGTCAAATGATCGACCAATTGTCAAACTGTTCATTTTTACTTTTCTTATATTTTGATTCTGATTTTAAATTCAAAATGAATTTTCAGAAATGTTTTTCAAACTTAACTTGAGACATATATATATTTGTGAAACTAATTGATTTGGATTTCATTACGATTAAGTCACAACTTGTTTATTAAGCGAAGTGTATTAAATTTGAAATAGATTGGTAAAAAAAGTAATTAATCTGGTTTTATTATTTTTTTACTATATAATCAGATTTTAGACTTTTGAAGATTCGGGTTAATCTATGTTATCTTTTCTAGGGGTATAATATTTTTGTAAAAGTTTGTGGTATATGATACAAAATTGAATTATCGACTTCTATTGAAGTCTCTATTTATATAATTTATTAATAGCATAAATATTCTCTTTGCTTCTCTTTTCTGAACCATAAAGCAAAAGTAGACGGACAATTGACTTGAGGTTATTAGCGTTTGTTTGATATGATTTTTGTATTACTCAAAATTGTTTGTTTAATGTTAAAAGTTATTTTCAATGGTTTTTTATTTAATAATTTGTCAAAACTAAACAAGTGATTTTTTATTGTTAAAAAAACCATTTTATGTGACCGAGAGGTCTAAAATTTGAGCTTCTTCCAAGAAACACTTTTTTAGTTTTTTTAAAAAAGATAAATAGTCTCAGCTACCCCCTATAAACTTTAAATATTTCACCATATACCAATCTATTATAAATACTTTATTAATGTTCATTTTGTAATTTTTAACAATAAAAACTCTTTTAAAGATATTTTGTCAAACAATTTACTAATTTAAAAACGCATATTTATAAGTAAATATCAAACAACGTATAACTTTTTATTAAAAGTTTTACTCAATAAAAGCTTTATTTGTAAAAGATCTACTCCAAAAACTTTATTGGAAAAGTCATTCCAAACACACCCTTAGTAATAAACTAATGTATAACACATAACTACATAAATGACATTTGATAAATTTCTAGGCATGAAAAACAATAGAGGAAAAAAAACCGCTAATGCAAAATTAAAAATCTTATTATTTACATGCGTATGAAATAGAGAATTTTCCTTTATATATATGCACTTTTTTAAATTAGTTGGAAAAAAGAAAAAATATATACATTTAAAATTTATTCTTTTAAATTCTTAACATATATATTAACTTTAAGAAAAATTTTGATCAGAGTTCTTTATATATTTATGACTTGTGTTAAACAGTGTTGTTAAGCCCATGCTATAAGGAATTAAAACTGAAATAAAAAATTTAGATTTATTCTTTATGCATATTTTGTGTGTGCTTTAAACAAATAAATAAATAAATACTTATTTATTTGGATTCTTACACTCTTAGCGTGTTAAGTTTTCTTTTATTTATTTGTAATTTGGAAGTATAATACAAGGGAAGGTAAGTGGGCCAGTAGTGGGGCCTCCAAAAAGGAATAAAGGGTTGAGATTGAGAGAATGTGGGGTCAGATTTCAGATTTGAGAGCAGTGGCCTGAGGCCAAAATGAAAGGTGAGTTTAAAGAGTAGATATTAACCAATGAAGGAAAGTAAGTAACAATCCTCAATCCTCAATCCTCAATCCAATCACATTGAAAGCAACCTCACATTTCACATCATCAGATACGCTATGATCAATTCATCTCTCTAATTAATTACTTTCTTCTTTAACTCATCATTATTAATCCTACCTTAATTATTTGTCTATCTTTGCACATTCCCTCATTAATCTCATTGACTTAATGTAATAGTATCAATTATCTAACCTGTTAGAGAAAAGCTTCAATGCATCCTACGTATATATCACAAGACACAAAATATCTTGCCAACTATCTCTGAATTGGGCAATCTTCTTAGATAAGAAAAGCTCAAGCAGGATTAAGGGATATGAAATGTAATTACAGCAAATTAGGCTATTTAATCAGACCCAAAAAAGAAAAAAGAAAAAGAAGGTTAACATGTAGCTAAGAAATTGAGTGTGACTGGACTCCATGACTTTCCACGAGAAAGAGAGCTCTGCAAGACGTGTCAATGTACCAGGTGTAATCATTCAATATATACTTCAAGCAAAACGACACAGAAACAGACCAGAATTTATGTGTACGTTTTGCAGATAGATGACTTGATCAATAGAAAAGGACCCATCAATCTTAAGAAACCATGCAACAAATTCAAGAAACCTCTTCTTCTTCTTTTTTTTTGTAATTGGTCAACTTTCATCTTTGTCTCTAAAGTTTATCACACTTAATGGGAATTCTTACAGCTTTATTATGAATCATTTTTAGTTATTTTTCTAACATGTAAGTAAGTAATTAATTCAAAATATAGAATGAAAAAAAAAAAGACTGGTAATTAATTTACTAGTTAAAGATTAGTAAAGGTGACGGTGGAGTCGGAGATGCTTTTATACAAGCTTTATCTTTACGTGACTGAAGAAAAAGATTAAAAGAATTTAGACCCACTTAAACAAAATTATTAAAAAAAATGTAAAGGAATTCAAGTTAAGGCTCAAAGGAGATTCCTTTCGATGACAGAGAAGAATTTTGGTTTCTTTTCAAGTTTTAGTAGTACTAGTAGTATTCTCTCTGCTTTTGCTTTTTTCGCTTCTTCAAACTCTCTTTTTTCATGTTTCTGGCAGCCCCAAGTGGGTATTTGGCTCTAAAATTACACCGTTAGGCTACTACTCTTTAGCTAGTCTCTACATTGCATATATCTTCATTATTGCTTTTCATTGAAGGACCTTTCGAGAGAAGAATACACCAGCGGTTTTTCACTTTACTGTTTTCAAGTTTCTTCTATTTTTATGTGCTTTGTTACCAGTACTACTCTTTATTCAAAGTAGAAAATTCATTTGAGTAAGATTTAGTTTAGCTAGTTTTGTGGTGTATGTAATAGTTGTTTTTGGGAACACACAGTTTTTTAAATTTTAATTTTAATTTTTGTTGTTGGGTTTTGAGTTTTGTGGGTTATTTTTATGGAGATTTGAGTCTTTAAACACATAAAGATTATATAAGAATTTCTTTGAGAGTGAGAAGAAGAAGAGAGAGGAGGAGGAAGATAACATGGCAGGAGGTGGTGGAGGAGGTGGTGGTGGAGGAGGACATGCACCGCCGCCAAAACAGGAGGAGCTGCAGCCGCATCCAGTTAGAGATCAGCTGCCAAATATTGCTTATTGCATTACTAGTCCTCCACCTTGGCGTGAGTTTTTTTTTCATCAATTTATCTCCTTTAATGTTCTATTAATGATGTCCATTTTAGTTGTCAACTTTTACACATCCTCTGTTACAATTTATAAGTTGTTTTTTTTTTTTTATATTGTACAATTTTTTGCAATGGAAGCCTGTTTGGTTTTGCTTGTATGCACCTTTGTTCTTTTTATTGTAAGTTTCAGTCAATTTATACTCCTAATTTAACATTTCAAAAGTTTCTCTAATTTACTATGAAATTCAATCAAGAATTTGTTAGTCAACTTAAATCATTTCATATCATGACTCATGAGGTTGTTTAATTGTTGTAGCTGAGGCAATTTTACTTGGATTTCAACATTACCTGGTAATGCTTGGCACAACTGTGATCATACCCACCACTCTTGTTCCCCAGATGGGAGGAGGAAATGTAAGCTTTCCCAATTCTCATGGACATTTAGTTACAATTATCACAAATTAATCTGATCTTGCTGTTTATATAATTATATGTCTAATCGTAATCTCAATTTTATGTATTAGGAGGAGAAGGCAAAAATGATTCAGACACTGCTATTTGTGGCTGGTCTGAACACAATGTTTCAGATATTTTTCGGTACTCGTTTACCTGCAGTGATTGGGGGATCCTATACCTATGTGCCAACAACAATTTCAATTGTCTTGGCAGGTCGATACAGTGACATTGTCAATCCTCAGGAGGTTGCTGCTTGTTTAAAATCCATCATCTTGATAACTCCACCTTACAATAAGGTTTATATATGTCAACATGATCCTGATTCAACTGCTTTCTATGAGTTTGCAGAAATTCGAGAAGATAATGCGAGGAACTCAGGGTGCGCTTATTGTTGCTTCAACTCTCCAGATTGTCGTTGGTTTTAGTGGTCTGTGGCGTAATGTTGCAAGGTATGCATGTTGAAACCTTGATATTCAATCTAAATGTGTGCGCACGCACACATATATGGAAAATTTTACAGTTCATGCATCAACTTGGTACATTTTTAACTTGTCCAGGATCTATTTAAAATTAAAATGTTGTCCAGGTTTTTAAGTCCAGTTGCTGCTGTTCCTTTGGTTGCTCTGTCTGGCTTTGGACTTTATGAATTTGGCTTTCCCGGGGTATGTATAAATCATGTTAAAACTCGTCCAAGTCCCTGCCTTCTATCGCTCTCATTGTAATTTTACTAATCTTATCGACTCTGGTTCTGCATTTGTAGGTTGCTAAATGTGTGGAGATAGGATTGCCACAGATCATATTTCTTGTAATCTTTTCACAGGTAATGTTCAATTTTGATTGCATGTTGTCTCTCCTTTTAGTAGTTACAATGTTTTGAGTACATATTGTATAGAGTGTTACAATTCTTGATCTCACCTTGCAGTACCTACCTCATATTGTACGCGGGGAGAGGCATGTCTTTGATCGATTTGCTGTTATATTCTCGGTTGCAATCGTGTGGGTTTATGCACACCTGCTAACTGTGGGTGGTGCATATAAAAACACAGGGCCTAAAACTCAAATAAGCTGCAGAACTGATCGTTCCGGGATTATAGGTGCTGCACCATGGTAAGGTTTCTCATGTTTTTTTTCCTTTTAATTGAAAGATAAAGAAACTTTTCGATACCAGATAGGCAGATACATATACGAGCAACATTATATGTTTTATTACCTGCTTCTATTGTCATTCTAATTATTTGAAAGGATATTGCCTAAAACTCCTCTGACTGGATACTTCAATTTGGGTGCTAATGGTGCTTCTCGTTGTTGTTGTAAAACGCGCGCTCAGGATAAGAGTTCCATATCCTTTTCAATGGGGAGCTCCCACTTTTGATGCTGGAGAGGCATTTGCAATGATGGCTATTTCATTTGTCGCTCTTGTAGAGGTTTGTTAACCCTTTTGTTTATTACTCTAAGATGCATTTAGCAGTTTTTGTGTATGTTTAATAAATCATTTGGCTCTCACTGTTGATGTTAAATATCTCCAATACTCCTTAATATATCATGGAAATGTTTCAACTTCTAAAGATGAAGTAAGTACATATCATGATGCTTGAAGATTTGGAAATTTCTTTTGATGTGTAATCTTTTGAAACTCACTTACTTCTACACTTTTTATGATTAGTCCACTGGTGTCTTCATTGCTGTGGCGAGGTATGCAAGTGCAACTCCGCTACCACCATCTATTCTGAGCCGCGGTGTTGGTTGGCAGGTAGGTTTGAGCTTCCTTGTCTTATACATTTTTATATCTTTCTCCTCCTTTTCTCCATTGATTATAATTAATTGTTCCGACCTCAGGGAGTTGGCATTCTTTTATCTGGCATATTTGGAACTGGGAATGGATCATCAGTATCTGTGTAAGATTCTGAGTAAATTGCCGCTTATTAAGAAATGGACCAAATTGAATGGCCTATTAAAGTTTTTTGGTTTTCCTGCAGTGAGAATGCTGGTCTGTTGGCACTGACCCGGGTTGGCAGTCGAAGGGTTGTTCAGATATCAGCAGGATTCATGATCTTCTTCTCCATACTTGGTCAGTAATTTATGTGGCAAATTCTTTCACTCCTCCTTTATTGAAGTATACATGTTTTAACATAGATTCTTGGCCAGGAAAATTTGGTGCTGTTTTTGCTTCAATTCCAGCTCCAATTGTTGCAGGTTTCTACTGCCTGTTCTTTGCCTATGTTGGTATGTCTTATCAAGTCACTAGACAAGTCTTTTAATATCGTTATTCGATGATTCGATGTAAAGTAACTTAGTGCAATACTATTCAATTACAAATGATCAGGTTCAGGAGGTCTCAGTCTTCTTCAATTCTGCAATTTGAACAGCTTCAGAACTAAGTTTATATTAGGTTTCTCCTTTTTCATGGGATTATCTGTACCACAATACTTCAACGAGTACACCGCGGTTAATGGATATGGTCCAGCTCACACTGGAGCGAGATGGGTAACGAATTACATTCCTTACTATCATTTTTTCTACATGAGAAGCTTGGTTTTTGATCCCATGATCTATTCTTCATGTTATCTTCTTCCTGTTTTGGCAGTTCAATGACATGATCAATGTACCCTTCTCATCTGAACCGTTTGTGGCTGGTTTGTTGGCACTGTTCTTGGACATCACACTGCACCGGAAAGACAGTGCCACTAGAAAAGACCGGGGGATGCATTGGTGGGATAGGTTCCGGTCATTCAAGACAGACACGAGAAGCGAAGAATTCTATTCTCTACCCTTCAATCTCAACAAGTTCTTCCCATCTGTGTGATCCTGGTCATGCTGCTGCTCTCTCACATTCTCTTGTGTTGTAATACTAAATGATGTGTGTTCTTTTTAGTTACTGATTTCAGTCACAAAAGAACTAAGTGGTAGTATAATGAATCATTTTGTTAACAAAAATTCCATCTTGTCTTGCCTTGTAGCTAAGATTATTTTAGTAGTATTAACGTAACACGATACAACATTCGAAACTTTTTCTTTAATCATATATGTTTTTTATTCTGAATTCTTATGTGTACGTGTGTGTAGGAATTGAGATCGATACAGATAGAGTCAGCTAAAACCCGTCATTGAACGCTACGTATCTTAATTATTCTCAGTAATCATTTCAATTGATATACATGCATAATGCATTCAGCATATATACCTTTTGTGCCTTGAAACTAAAGCCTTAATAGTTGAAAGTAAGATTCGCTTGTCAAGAGAATTAGGCATCTTTTCTATCAAGAAGTAACATACAATTTTTCTAGAGGAAATCAATCAGTTGTTATATCTGGCTATTGATCCTAGAATCTGTAAATATGAGCAACTGGTGTAATATTACCACCAGCTCAATGTGGCTTGTAGTGGAAAAAGTGTCATTCAGTCTAGTAATATCTTAAATTCGAGTAGCCGCCACCACAAGTAGTATATAAAAATAAAATAAAAAAGAGATGGAAATTGTTTGCATGAAGTCCAGTGGCAGTTGATGAGCCCATTCATGGATTATACAAGTTCTGAGGATATAAGTTTGTGTTGTGTCCATAAAATCAATGTTTGAGTGCTTGTAGCTATAGAGAATCACAATTCACAACAATCATTGAATCCCTTGTAGCTTAAATTCAGGAAAACCATCACAGAGAGATTCATAATAGTCATATAGGCCCCATTAATAATTCTGGCAACTAATTACATCAACATTGGCATTATTGTTTATATTCTTCTAAGAGAGAGAGAGAACGAGAGATTACATTAGATGATTAAGCATGAATTAGACACTTCAATTAATTAAAATTTGAAAGCAAGTTAGCTAATAATCTCATTTCAGGGACTGATTGTTGAGCCTGATAAAGCCAATTTTCAAATAAGACATAGATTAGCTTAATATAATCTTAATGTTTCCAAAAACCGAGGCAACCAAATTCATGATTTGAGACAACTGAAGATAACAAGGTGACATGGTGACCACCACAAAATTAGGTATCCATTCCTGATTTCTTGAGATTATAAGCATGCCAGTCTCTGCCTAATAACCAATAATGCAGATTATCAAAGTGTCCAAATTCCAATTAGCCCTCTACTTTCACATTCAAATGCATGCAAAGGAACACTAATAATCATCATCATCACCATCATCATCATCATATATATATATATATGTGAAGCAAAATACAAAGATACAAAAGTTGAAATCTTTTTTCCATCATATATATATATATATATGCACGAATTTTCCTGGAAGAGATCTTGTGGACAAGGAACAATAACAATCATCATCATCACCATCATCATCATCAGTCATATATATATATATATATATATATATAAGTGAAGAAAAAATACAAAAATACAAAAGTTGAAATCTTTTTTCCATCATATATGCATGAATTTTCCTGGAAGAGATCTTGATATTATAAGAGGACAAATTCTTGTGGAGAAAAAGATGTAAGATTCTCTCAAATGGAGCGAGAAGCTAGGCTTGGATTTTTGAGGATACAAATCACAATAATTGTTGTCTTCTTTTTTCTTTTTCAATTGATATGTCGTAAATCACAATGAATAATGTAATATATATTAAGAAACTTGAAAGGTGCATGTCATTTGATATCTCTAACACCACATAATTCGGTGCTCTTTTAACTTATATATCCCCAACAAAATTGACTATACAGCTTGAAAAGATTCGAAATACTAACAATAATTTCAAAAGGGTGGTCTAATAATAGATGATAAATTGAACAAATCATCGATTTAAACGATTTAATTTAAATTCGTTTCATATACATGATATTTAAACTCATTATAGTGTATTGATTTGGTTAACTGTAAACCATCCAAAGGCTAAATTTCAAGCCAGTTATTGCGCATGAGGCCTTTTGCAAATTAGCAATGATCACACTCAAATTTCTTGAGGATGATTGTAAATGTTTAATAATAAAAAAATAGACACAGAACAAGTTAGGAACTATCAAGACCTATGATCTGAATATCTATTCTCATCAAAATGAAGAAAACCCTCACATAAACTTACAAAAAACATATCGTGTAATTCGAAGAAAGACTTTATGTAAAATCGTAAAGTTTTTTCTATTATGGGTTGATACTTGATGGCAATGGTATATTTGCAGTCTTAATTTTTGACAATTTTCTCGAGCTGAGAACCCATATTTGTTTGACCATTAATTATGCTTTTATAAAGTTATGATCAATTGAAATCATAGTGTGATACATGCATAATCCGATTGTAATCATCACAAAGCTTCCATATAAAGGGGAAATGTTATTATTATTATTTTTTAAAGTATAAAACTATTTAATATTTATAATTAAAGGGAATCTTTTCAAACGAAAGCATTTTTCTTTTACATGTACAATTAGCTGATAACATTTTTACACATAAGTAATACACTCTCAAAATTGTATTTTCAATTAATAACATCTCATTGGTTGCAATTAATTAATATGTATATATAATATATGGCTGCTTTAGTGATACAAAAGTCCATCTTCATTATAGATTCTATATACTAATTTTATAAGTTAAAAAAAGAAAAAAAGAGCTAGGTGGAGTGCAGCAACTGGAGATGCTGCATTATCATGTTAAAGGACCAATATTTCAAAATGCTGCCTCCATTACAGTTTGATATATAATGTTAGAGAATAAACTAATATCATCACACTTTATAAAGTTGAATGTGTTCTTCAAGAGTTCCAGAAACTATTATATATATATAAGGGATATTATGATTTTAGTCCCTCTAGTTAAGCGTTAATCTGGATTTAGGTCCACTAGTGTTTGAAATTACTAACTTTAGTCCTTCTGTAACGGTTTCCGTTAAGTCAACGAAAGTCAGAGAACTAGTGGACTAAAGTTAGTAAATTCCAAAAAACTAGTGAATTAAAGTTAGTAAATTTCAAAAACTAGTGGACTAAAGTTAACAAAAATCTAACTTTAGCCCTTGTTGACATAACGGAAGTCAACGGAAATCTAACAGAATTGGACGGTAGACTAGGTATTGTCAGAGAACTAGTGGACTAAAGTTAGTAATTCTAAAAACTAGTGGATCAAACCTAGATTAACGTTAATTAGAGGGACTAAAATCTTAATATCCCTATAAATAAAGTTGATACCATCTCACCCATGACCCACCGGAAACTAATAAAATCTATGGCCTTCGATTTCATCAAGTGAATACATTTCTGACCACACCCACTTTTTTGACCTAGTTTTATTTCAAGCGATAATGATCATCTTATATGGCTATCTTTAATATTTATTTTATATTTTACGGTAAATATTCAGATCATATATGTAGTGTTTGATTTTAATAAATCATAATACACCTAGATTTAATTGTTATCGGATTTTAAAAAATAATAATAATAATAATAATAATTTTTTGCATGATTGTATCGTATAATTCAAAGGAGATGACAAAACATTGATATTTTTTAAGAAGACTAGCAGCGGTTCCAATATAAGGTGGATAACTACAATCTACCTAGCTGCTAGCTACAGGCTATAGCATATCTAGAATATTTTACGAGGAGCACTCTATTTTGTAAAATTTAATAAAAGTAAGGTTATTGTTATTGTTATTCAAGATAAATTGATCAATGACATGGACTTAAAAGAAGGGAATATGGATCCTCTTCTTACCTTGTTCATAATTTATTGTCACGTCTCTAATATAAAAAATTAATTATCTGAATTATTTATATTAATTTTTATATTTTAATCAATCAAAAGATAGAATTAATTTAAATTATTAATGGTTTGTGAAAAAAAAAAGATATCATTTAGGATAAATATTCTACTAAAAAAAATTATCTTCAATGTATCTATGCATATTCAATCTCACGCGCTGCTGTAGGTAAAAAAAATATTAAACATTGGAGACTAAATTTTAAGTTAATTATCTATCAAGTTATCTTTTTACCACAAATTTTTTGATGCTGTTATCATATCAATAATTTTTAGTATACAGATCATTTTACACTGGAGATGCTCTTTAACACTTAGAGGTTCAGGCTCTTGTAGACTATCTTTTTTTCTTTGCTAAATTTTAACGAAGGTTGAATTTAACACTTAAAGGTTCATGCTCTTGTAGACTATATTTTTTCTTTGCTAAATTTTCACGAAGGTTGAATGAGGACCGAAAAGAAAACTTTTCCTAGTGTCATTTTCTATATATTACATGACCAGAATTCAGAACAATAATTTAAGGGTTAATTTCATTTTAGCCCTCTAATTTGACCTAATACATAAACTGGTCCCCTGATTTTCAATATTATGTTGACATGTCTTTTTAGTTTCCAAAAATCTATATTTTAGTCTCTACCATCCAATTCCTTTGGGGTTTCTCAAAAGTCTGTCAGGTCAACGAGAGTAAAAGGGTAAAACAGTATCAGAGGTTCTAGAATCTTATTAGACCAAAGGGTATAAATGGTATTTTTCAAATTAATAAAAAAATGGATGGTGGAGATCAAATCCGGAAATTGGATCTCCACCTAATAAAAAAAAATTGTTTAAAAACAAAATTTTAAAAAATCCATATCAAACCCACACTACCATCTTCATCAGTTTTCTAGAAATCCAACCACCCTAAATCCAACACCTACCGCCAAATCAAACCCATCAAAAAACAAAAAAAAAAGAATTAAACAAATTTTTTTTTTAAATCTTCCTCTGATTTCTTCATCTCACTCTTCACGAATCTCTCTCTCTCTCTCTCTCTCTCTCTCTCTCCACTCAAAATCCCAGACATTAAAACCCGGATCTTTCTTCTTTCTCTATCTATCGATCTCTCGATCCCAGAAACTCAATCATCATCCATCTCAAAAAATCCAACACCTCTTCTGTCTCTTCTTTCTCGATCTCTCTCAAATCCATCTTTCTTCTATCTCGATCTCTCTGCCTTATTCTCGATTTATCTCTGATACATCTCTCGATCTCGTGCCGGCCGCCGTGAAACCTAGGATTCGTGGTGGCTTTGTGGTGGTGGGATGGGATTTTGGGTCGGGTTTTGGTGATGGGAGGGGGTTTCTGGGTCGGTTCGTGGTGGGTGGTGGTTGGGGGTGTTTGGCTTCAGCGATGACCGAGAGATGAGATCTGGATTTGGTGGTGGTGGCGGTGGTTTTTGATGATGGTGTGATGGTGGTGGTCGGTCGATCGAGAAAGAGGAGAGAGAGCGATGAGATTTGGGTTTGGTGGTGTATGATGGGTGTGGTATCAGATGAAGAAGAGTATATGTGTGTGTGATATCTGGGTTTGGTAGTGTCTGATGGGTGTGGTATCTGGGTTTGGTGGAGTCTGATGGGGTGTTGTAGCAGATGAAGAAGAGTATATGGATTTGGTATCTGATGCGTTTTTTGTAGTATCTAATCCGTTTTTTTGTGATCGTTTTTGTAATTTTTTATTGAAAATCTTCCTCTTCAGATACTACTTCCATTACAAAATATGAGTTAATGTTATCTGGGTTTAGTAACATGCCAAATTTTTGGGTTAATTAACTATGCGTTTTTTGTAGTACCTGAAGAGGAAGATTTTCTTAAAAAAATTAATTTATGTAAGAATTTTTGTTTTTTGTTTTAATTAAAAAGAGAGATGGAGTTCGACATTTGAGTAATCTGACTAACTTAAGGGGCAGGTAGGGTCATTTGACCCACTAACTCTGTCAGCCATCACTTTTTTAACGGAATTTTTAACAAAATGACTAAATGAGATAATATTGAAAACTAGGGGATCAGTCTGTGTATTAGATCAAACTAGAGGGACTAATATGGAATTAACCCATAAATTAAAGAAATCAAAAATGAAAATTCAGGCAGTAAAATAGTAAGGCTACTTGTTGACTAAAAATTTATATAACTGAGGTCTACCATAGTACCATATCAATATCAATAATAAATGTAACCCTAGAAGAGAGAATAACAGAGACTCAAAAGTCAATAATGGTCTACTAATGTACTAACATATATACTTATCTCCACCGGAAATATAGAGGAGAAATGTGAAAGCAATAAAAGCATATTCTGGGTGCTGGAGCTACAACAACATTGTTTAGCAAACATAGAAAACACTGTTAGGTTGTTACCAGTTCTTGCTTTCTTGGGAACAAAATAATAATATTAACACAAGCTACTGGTCAACATTATTGTCCCTTTTTTTGTAAGTTTTCTGAAATTATTGTTTGGTCTATTTATAGATAATCTATTGATATGACTTAGGGGTCGTTTGTTTTTTCCACTTAAAATTTAATGGGTCTAAATCATAATTATTAAATTGTTTTGTTTGTTTTTATAAGTGGTCAAACAACTTTAAAATGTCAAAAAACAACTTAAAATAAAAAGTAAAAAAAACCTAATTTTTCACTTAAATGCAAATCACTGACCCCTATATATAACATATTTCCAATTTCGTCATAATTATATATGGTACAAAAATCTTTATTTTAATATATTGCTTATTTTAAATAACTTTAAAAATAAAAAAGAACCCTAATCACTTCTCATATTGGTGTTTAATATAAATACTTTATTACGATATTAGGGTGATCTATTTATATATTATTTTTTTAGAGTGTTTTGTATGAGTTTTCTTATTGCCTATTTTATTTTTTGAAAAAAAAAACATTTATTTTCTTAGTAAAAATGAAGTTTATTTGTAATTTAAGAAGAAGATCATGATCATATGTGTTTATAGATAATTATTATTTTTTGATTGTTTTTATTTCATATTACATGTATAATTGTTTAATGTGGGCATAAATGTAAAATTACTTAGTTTCAGACAATTTTACTTTTAAAAAACAAACATGTTGACAATATATTCAGATGTGAGGAAAAAAAAACACAAACATGTCATTTAAGTTCAGATTTCAGTCCTTATTCAGTCTTCAGAAAAATTCAGGACTGTTCAGTTTTCAGACAAAAAAACAAACGACCCCTTAATTTAACTGGAATCAGATAATTAAAATTTCATGGAAATAAATTAAACATTTCTTATATTAATCAACCAATATTAATATCAACAAAGTTATTAAAAAAACTATATACATATATATAATTTACCACTTTATATATATATATTAATAATTGTTTAGTCGGATCGATCCTGTTTTTTAGAACCGACCTAATCAGAGAATAATCATTCTATATATTAGGTTGAATATTGGTGTTTTATGTGTTTCAAAATAAATACATCGTAAATCCAAATAACTTGAAAAACGATCAATTTTCACCGTTAAAGTTTTAAAAATAATTCAAAAACTTCTGTTATGTCTATGTTTGGTAAGAGAGAGAGGTGGAGGGAAGGAGAGAGTTGGAGAGAGAGAGGGATGGGACGAAAGCTCTAATCCATTGCTTGAGATAAGAGAGAGGAGAGGAGAAGAGGACGGAGGGAGAATCCTTCCGGACCCACCAAAATCAATCCTTCCATTATTGGGTAAATGAGAAGAGAAGAGATATAATGGGTGGGAAATGACAATATTACCTTCTAATTTTTTATTATACTCTAATTTATAAAGGGTAATATAGTAAATGTATATATTATATACCAATCCATCAATTCTCTTTTCAATATCAAGCAACATGAAAGATATATGTTATCATCTTCACCCCTCCTACCAAACATAACGTAAAAGTAATGACCTAACAACAAGTCACAACTCACAAGCTTCCAAGTTCCAACCAAGATCTACAGAGATGCTTCATGCTTCACAAAATCAATTTAAGTACCACAAAATCTTCTTTAATCTTCCAGTTTGTCCGTACTAATTGTACTGTTTATTGTATCAGAAAAAAATTAAGAATGGTTTTCTAAGCTAAATACATTGCACAAACTGCATTAAGTGTCATCACTTTCATTTCTTCTTTTCATCTCAGTTGGTCTTTAGATCTTCAACGTATAAATACTAATTAATCCAATCATCTTCCTCTCAATAATACACTAGTTTAATTTAATTCCTGATCATGGATACACTTTGTATTATTGTATTAAAGGGGAAGAATGTAAGGAAAGCAACTTTAAAAACCATTTCCTCCACAAATTTTTTTTTTGTTTAAAGCACAATAACCCCACTAAAACGAAGACCCCCAGAAATTAGAATGTTTAAAGACACCCATTAAAAAAAGAATAATAAAAGATGACCTAAATTTGGTTCCCCCCACAAGGCCACATATAATGTAAAATTGTAGGGTTTGAATCACATCCACTAGTGTGTTTTTTTTTTAATTATAAGCCTTTAAAATCATATTATATTAATTGATTAATTAGGGCATTCTTTGATTTAAAATATATTGAGAGGGTGTGTAGTATGTAGTGGCCTACAAGGGTCATATTTCTTCATTTAATATGGGATTCATGGATACCCAACATTGCACATGGCTTATACAGACACTGACTGCATTAATCACAGAGATGTTTACACATGTGAATCATATCAAGTACCAAAAATCTCTCAATCTTTGGAGGGTTTCAATTATTTTGTTTAATTAATTGATTGATTGATTAATTAATCTACCCCAGATTTACATGAGTCAAAGATCTTCAGACAAATTACAGTCTCTTTCTTAAACTAAACTCAGTTCTCACCTCTGAACCCAACAACATTTCTACGACAAAATCACTCTTAAAAATTATATACATAAAAATTAAAAGTTGTTGAACTCCCATGTGAAAATCATACGGGATGAACTATATAATATTACATAGCGAGTTATGTAATGTTACATAGTGATCTATACTGACCACTGAAAATAACAATATATGTCACTATAACATCATCAATCATCATGTATAATAGTTTGGAATTTCTATACAAGATAAAGATAAATATATTGAAACAAACTTGATATAAAAGAAACAAGAAGTTTGTTTAATTTGATAGTTTGAGTTATATATGCCCAGTGTTAGACAAATTGACTTGTGTGTTTACATATATATGTTTTAATTCAGATTTGCCTCTCTAATTTTTTTATCATCAATGCCGGCAGCCGCCTTCAGGAATATTAATATTTTTTATATCTATAGACCCCCACTTTTGATATATATATAGGAATAGAGAAGAAATTCTGAATATGTACAAAATTTTCATTTGTACAAACTATATATCTATAATTTTCTGTAAATTATGTTTAACACATGAACGGTCTACAAGAAGGAATAATCTCTCAAAAGTAATATTAATATTTGGTCTCATACAAGAATTAATCAATATCTCTAATTAATATAAAAAATAATCATTTGATGAAGAATTTTCTTCTGATGATATTGCTCACATTTATCATTTATATGTTATATATATTTATTAAAATGCAAATGGGGTTTCCATACAATACAATGATCGGTTCAACGTCAATTCACTCACTTTTTTTTTATAAGAAAAGGATATAAAAGCATGCAAAAGAAAATCTTCGATTACATTCTAAGATAATCATTTAATTAATATAGAAAAAAATAATGTTACTTCGAGATTACTTGAATTGCATTGGACTTTGGAGCTTTTTACAAAAAGCTGTGCTTGTTTAATGTTTAATTAATATTCCAATAAAAAGATTAGTGGTGGATGCTTTTTTTGCTTGCCCACTAAGTTCAGTTAGTGATAATTAATTAATTAATTGATAATTGTTCAGGATAAAAAATCAATTAAATAATTTCACCGCTCTGTTCCTGTTGTTTTTGCGTTTGTACCGACTGTACAAAACTGTGTTAAGCATTTAACTATATGTATTAAGAGCATCTCCAATGCAAGTGTAGCTTGTGAAAAAAAGAAATACCATATAAGATAAATAGACATTATGTAAATAATTGTGTCTCCAATGCAACCGTGTATATCCAACCTCAAGCTGACTTAGCCAAAAAAATAATAGACATTGTCAACATGACCGACCACTTTCAGACGGCATGTTGTACAGCTCTCTTTTAGGTTGATTCATCAAACATTTAAAATTGACATTAATGTTTCATCTATTTTTGGTAAGGAAATAAAATAAGAAAGAAAAAAATAAATAAAATTGGACTCGTCATTCAAACAAAATGTGTTTTAAACGGAAGTATTGGAGATCAAATTTTAAGTTGATTGTCTATCAAGTCCATATTTATGCCACATAGGAAGCAATTAGTTTGACAATGTTGACACATCATCATTTTTTTCAAATGCAAGCCACATTACCGTTGGAGATGCTCTAATTAATGTGTTTTTTACTCAAATTATAGTTCCCAATAGGGCCAATACGTTAATGACATCATAATCCAGAAGATTGAATAAGAGAGAACAATATAAATAGGGCCATAATCAATTAGGTCCTTAATTGTTTTTAAATTTTAAGTTATTTGTGACTTTTATAAAAGTGGTCAAATTGGTCCTCACATTTTTTTTTCAAGCACCAAATTAATCCATCTCTTTTTAGAAATGACCAAATCGGTCAATCTAATGGCTTAACGATGTTAAATATAACAGTTGATTTTAACAATTTTAATTAAAGTATGTAAATACTCTTTATTTATCATATTAGAGCAAATTTGTTTTGTTTTTTATGTATTAAATTCACTATTATAATTACAATAAAATTAAAAAATATAATTATTGAAACATCATCTGTACCTTTTTTAATTAAAATTTTCTTAAAAAATCTAAAAATATTTTAATAAGACAATATCAATTATACCCTTATTTTATAAACAAAATTACCATTCTTTCTCTATTTAGTCTTTACCATATTTTATATAATTGTTTTTTTTTGTTAATATTATATAAGTATTGTTGTTAAAATTATTCAAAAATAAAAACCCACAAATTACAATATACATGTGTTAAAAAAGTTGTGCATGTGTCATTATTATATTGTTTAAGAGTAACATTGACCTGATGAAACTTAGTTAGAGAGACTAATTTGGCACTTCGAAAAAATAGTAAGAACTAATTTAGTCAATTTTATTAAAATCGTAAATAACTTGAAATTTAAAAAAAAAAGTACATGAACCTAATTGGTAATTATACATATGAATATAACAACAGGTTTCAATAATGTATGGGAACTCCCACGTTTTTTCTGCTTTACTAGTAGCTAGGAAGAAGTAAAACATTTTGATTTTTGAAGATAAAAACTGGTATTCTCTATTAGCATAAAGACTTTTATATATTAAAACTAAAATCTGAAAAATATAGAGAGTGTTGAAAATAACATCGAGTTAAAGCGACAGGTTGAATACTAGAAACAGTATAAATTAAATGAAAATAAATATATATTACTTGAAATGAAGTACTCTACGATTTGTCTAACTACAAATAGCACAAACAAACTAATTTATTGTTTCAACAATAAGGACCTACACGAAAAGTTTTTTCATATCTTTTGAATATTATTTTTTAATGAATTTAAGAGATTTAGGTAAGATAGTTGACAAAATTTTGGAACCACCATAACCTAATTATAAAGATATGCCAAAATCTATTTAGATTAAACATTACAAATACGTTTGGTAACTCTTCTCGTATTAAGGAACAAATCTTCCCAACACTTGGATTTTTTTATTTATTTTTATATACAAGTCAAGCCTCAAATGTATTTTATCACTACGAAAAGGGAAGTGCAAAATCAACACTACCAAGAGTTTATAATTAAACTATCGTCAAAAGAACACTAAAGAATTTATCATGAAAAATCATTACAAAAATATAAAAACGAAACTATAATAGAAGTTTTTTTTTTTGTTCGGCTATACAATTAGCTTGAAATTTAAACGGAGATACATAACCCAAACTTATAACCTTAACAACCTTAACAACCTTAACATTACATAACAAGAGATCCATGACTGTGGTGGCGGTACTAATAATTAACAATTGATAATAATAGTTTTAAAAAAAAAATACAAAACTTGTGTTGCGGTTCTCCACTCGAACCTAAAATATTGACCATCGAATGAATGCTCTTAACATCAACCGTAGATGATAATAATAATCGAGAAGCAAGTAAAACATGGAAGGAGATATAAAACGTTTACGAAGATCGATCAAATCAAGCATTTAAAGAGAGGATTGGAAATGAGATGCAAGACCGCAAGAGTCAAAAACAATGCGTGGGTAACGTGGATAAGGTGGTGGCGGTGGTGGGGTGTCCTTTTCCATCGTCCCTCCATTTCCAAACCAATCTCTATTTCTCTCTTGCATGCTCTCCACCTCACCCTTCAATTACCCTTCTTTGTTTTTTTTTTTTTGTATATTTACTTGCCTTGGTTCCTAAGTCCAAATATTGACCCCGTCGGCCGACAATCTCTGACGTCCTCTCTCTCTTAACATACCTCCACGTGGCACTCCCTCCGCCTTCCATGCTCCGGTGCCGGTGCGGACCCATCTGATCTCCCTCCTACAAATATACTTTTGAATTATGGTATACCTACACATTACACATCACTATGATTTTTATAAGTGTGTATTAATGTTAATGAATAATAATAAATGTCAAATATATGGGAATTGACTCAACGTACCATATATATATATATATATATATATATATATATTTCAGTTAGTTGGGGAGAGACGGCCTGCTTTTAGAGAATTGAAAGAGACCCCCCAAGCTTATTACTAAATACTAAATACTAAATACTATAGACTAAATACTAATTACTAATTAAACTTATATTACATGTGGAGAGAGTGGTCACTTTGTGAGAGCTGTATAGATAGAGACTTGTTCTTCTTCTTTCTTGTTTTATCTTTCACTCTTCTTCTCTCTTCAACTCATTACACAGAAACTATAGTAGTAACCATATGGGGAATTGTCAGGCCATAGACGCTGCTGCTTTGGTCATTCAGCATCCCAGTGGGAAGCTAGAGAGGTTGTATTGGTCTGTTCCTGCTAGTGAGATCATGAAAATTAACCCTGGTCATTATGTTTCCTTGATCATACCATTGCCTGTCTCCGGCGACCAGGACGACAACAACCAAGACCAGAAAACGGTGCGTTTCACCCGGGTTAAGCTTCTCAGGCCTAGTGATACTCTTGTTCTTGGTCATGCCTATAGACTCATCACTTCTCAAGGTATTTGTTTGTCAGATTCTGACAAGTATACAAAGTTCTGGTTCATTGGTTTTGATTGTTTGTCTTTCTTGTTACAGAGGTTATGAAGGTGTTGCGTGCAAAGAAGTATGCGAAAACAAAGAGGCAGCAACAGGAATCTGTTGAGAGCTTGCATAGTGCAGCAGCACAAGAAAAACAGAGTTCACTTGCTGAGACAGAAGAAGTCTCCAGCGACGAAAACACCTTTCAGGTATATCTATCTTTCAAGTCACGTCTTCAATACTTGTTTAGGAGATCGCAGGGTTCATTTCTTTGTTCTGACAAAAAAATAATAATGAATTTCTAATCCTTCTTGTCTAAGTAGACAAAACAGATGTGCAACAAAAAGATGCTTAGAGCCGATAGCTAACAACAAAATGGAAACAAATAACTAATTCAATTTTCGCATTTGTTCTTTTATAAAAGAAACTGGTGTCTGGTGATAGGTCTCCTACACAGAGCAGAGGATTTGCTAATAAATCTATGAATTCTTAAATACTCAAGAGTGATGATGGTTTAAAAAAATTTCAGGCTACAAAACACGAAAGACACCGTCCAAGGACATCATCATCAACGAACCCAGCTGCAATGCGGTCAAAGTCATGGAGGCCATCATTACAGAGCATCTCGGAGGCTGGGAGCTGATGGCTATTTCAAGTTTTCACTTGTGATATACACAGTGAGGCCTTCGAAAATTGTAATGGACTGCATCTTGCATTTACACATGCTCTAACACAGAAATATAAAAATTCACAAAATCCATGGAATTGGGTACCTAAGGTTTGTAAATTGTTGTCAATGAAAGTCCCCAGCTTTGGAAATTTTTGAGTAATAAGACACCTGTATCTGTATAGCTTCAAAAAGAGAGCAATGGATCTAGCATTGTATTACAAGTGATATCAATGATGAAATTAGATCTTGCTGCCATGAGTCTCTTTTAGTTATTGTGTAATGAAAGTGCATTTGAACTTAACATGACAAAACCATCCATAAATATATAGAATTATGAAGAGGATATTACTTTGATGAGTTTGAATTCCAAATCTCCCAATCCTGATCAACATAGCTTTGAGCCCATAAGAGCGATGTCCGTGCGGCCAAGGGAGCTCCAGGTAATTTCCTATCTTTTAGAACAACCAAGATGTCTGTGAATGGCTCCACCAATAATGTTCCGGGTCCTCCATATTCCTTGTGCAAGAAATCACTAAATATCTGGTTTCAACACCACAAGTTAATTAGCATGGTTAAATTATGAAATAGCCAGATGAAAAAAATTGAATCTTCGGATTTTCCCATAAAGAATCGCATACAAATATCATAATAAAGATAGTGTAAGCATTGGGCAAGCATGCACAAAAAGTTAGAACAATTTGATGGAAAATGTCTGGAAAACAGTAATTATTGGTTGTCAGCTCAGATATATCTTTTTGGGGGTCAATCATTTAACTGTTTTCAAGTCAATCAAATACGTGGTTTCTTAAGAGAAGAGAAGTGAACAAAGTTTGATTCTTTCAGGAAAAAACAAAGAAAAGGTTGTGTCGAAACCAACTAATATTAGGGAGATATGAGATTAAACAAGTTATATGGGATAGACATTTTGATTACAATTTGATTGACCAACATTCTCAATCTTTAATATGATATTGAATCATGTGGCTATGGGGGAGGGGGGGCAAGGATAAACAGTGATGATGACCGGTAATGTCCATCAAAGTCAGAAAGGAAAGCATGATTCTGCAAATTAAACTACATGGAAAAAAACGAATTTCGTCTAGGCAATTCAAACTACTTATCATTTCATGAACTTGATCATATTCTGGTTTCACTATTTGTTATGCTTAAAAATACTAGATTGACAGCCAAACAGCAGATTATAATTATTAAGCCAGAGATCTCTATCAAATCCTATCATCAGTCCTAATCATACAGCTTGGCCATAGGATATCCCCATCCAAGATTGTCACACCATTAGGCTTCAAGCTGAAATAGGGTTTCAGAAACTTGAATTTCCGTCTTTCTGATAAGCCTTCCTGTACGAGACAACTAGAAATCAAGTGGTCACAAGAGAAATCAGACTACTCAGATGTTCTGACCTGTACGATTTCCAACACGAACACCATCTTAAGGGAACTATTAATGAAAACTATCCAGATAACATGAATTCTATTTTTTTCAGTGACATGCATTCCATGACTATGTTACATACTTACATTCATTTACTGAGTTCTAAAGAAAGGTAGACTAATCCCTTCTGAGAGTTGACTTCTCTCTGCATTTACTAGAATACAATTTTAATCATAGACACATGAACTAAGCACATACGAGTTGACTTCTATAAATGGTTTTATATCATTTCATTCTATGTCATTTATTAGGAAAAATAAAAGTTCAAACTAGGCTATACAAAAGCAAAAGGGCTTTTCCGCATGCTTAGGCTTCGTATCGTATAGCTCTATCTGAACAACTTTGCAACCTAGTATTCTATCTGAACCAAACTTCCCCGTTTTTGACTATACAGAGGGTTACCCCACAATTTGGAGGGGTAATACTTAACTCATGGCATACTAATGTCAGATCCTGTGGAAGTAATCCGAACACGTTCAGCCCGAACTAGGACCACGTGTCACATCGGCAATCAATACTCAACCAATGGAAATATTAAATCACATATACAAGATGAAGAAATAGAATTCAGGCCTATAATCTAAGGGACTGTCATTTAACAAATGCATAATTTTTTTGTTTTAATTTAAAAGTCTTGGCCACTGATAACGCTCTAGGGCTTTTTTGCAGTTTTTAATTTACTGATCAATAAGGATGATATCACCATCATAAAATAACCATTTTTCTCCATGACATAGTGATATTAAACACAGTTAAAGGTCTGTCTATGTATTATGAAAAATAAAATGTGTTTGAACATTTCAAATATCTATCATTTCATTTTAGCCAAACTTTCACTGTCATATGTGAGGAAGCTTCCTTATTCTCTCATGGTTCCCTTCTTGAAGATATACGATAACGAGGGGACAGCGCTATATCCACGCAACATGAAGATAGACCATACAAATTATTCTTTAATAAAATTTGAATATATTTTAGATATGCTAGAGAGATTAGCTTCTTCTTTTTCTCTAAAAAGTCATTCAAAAAAAAAAATTCATATATGGCAATCAGATGAAAGGACTATAACAAAATAAATGTGTACCCCAATTCCCCTTGGCAAACCCAGCTTGAAAGAATAACTTCATGATAAAAATGTTTTCTCAATGAGCTTGTTTAATTTGGTATTAATCATTTGAGTCTGGAGAGCATACATATAACAACGCGAGCTTATAATTCATTGTCAATTCTACTAACGATTGTCTTTCTTTCCTAATAGAAGGTGAATCATATTTATATAATTCATGTCCTAATACTCTTCATTACTTTTACTATTTCCTGTATTATATTTTTGTAATAAAAAAATTATGTATGAGGAACATAGAAACCAGTCTTTGTAGGACAAGAATAAGACATAGTCAACCTTGTTAGGAAAGAATTATCAATCTCTAATCTATTCTCTCTTCTACCAGTATTCAGCGCCAAACTTGTTTCTCAATTGTCAGTTTTGTGGTTTCAGACTTAAATAAAAATCTCATATTTATGAGAAGGGCGATATACTTATACAGTTATATTGCAAAAGTTTGATACGAAACTCTGTAACTCTAGAAATGCAAAATAATTATACCAAACCAAAAATAGATGCTTTCCAAGATGATGCAAGTGCTACAGTAAATGCAATTAAGTCTACAAATGCAGAATAATTATACCAAACCAAAAATAGATGCTTTTCAAGATGATGTAAGTACTACAATAAATGCAATTAAGTCTGATTATTATTTGGCACAAAGATGACCACAAATAAACAAGTTAGGTTCCCTTTCACTCTCATGAGCTAGAAAGCCGCCAGAGCGAGATTCAACATCCTTCAAAAAGCTGTTGGGTTAATTTGAAAGATAGCTCATATGTTTTATGCAATAGAATCAAAGTTGGGCATACAATAAAGGGGTGAACACTCGTATCAACTAACTTGCTTATTCCCTAACATTTCAAAAAAGGCTCTCTATGACACAATATATAGCACACACACAAAAAACATTCATTTGGCCCGAAATGACTACCAAACAGTCCGCTGTATATTGAAAAGCAACTCTATTTATATTATTTCTCTCGTACATTTCCTCGAGTAGTTGATACTCATGTCTTACTAACATTTTTAAGACCAAATAAGCTGGCTACTTAAACTATCAACATAATATTTGTAGACTTGTTCCCTCAAATTGAATATTGAAAAGCAAGTCATCACACAGATTATGAATTTATGATCAAGAATTTCAACGGTAAGCAAATGAAAACAGTTTTCCAATGTAAAAACATCATTCATGAAGCCAATGCCAGAAAACCAAAACACCCACATGTAATTTTTAAACATGAATCACAACGTTTAAATGAATTTTTAAAAAAATATATACGATTAATACCTCTGCACAGACGTCTACGACATTATCAAGATCATCCCCGAATGTCTCCTTGTCTTTGGAGAGCTTCTTAAAAAGCTCAGCTCTGAACTTCTGGGTCTCCTGTAAATAAAAAATAATTCACATAAAAACACACAAAATTAGAAACTTGTGGGCTCGATCGACAACACACATGTACACAGTACATTATATATAATAAGTATATGAATGAATAGTGAATACTGACAGCTTCAGCAAAATCAGGGATTGGGTCAGGATATGTGTATTTCTGGGGAGGAGATGCTCCAAGTGGGTTTGCAAACGTCTTTGAGAAAGAAAGAGACGGAGGAGGAGGGTGTAGGATAACGCAGGGGTTGCGTAGGATAAGTTTGGCGGTGAATGAAGTTTTGGCGGGAGAGATTGTGAGTGGTTGAATACAGGAGATGTAGAAGATGGCCATTGTTTGTCCCAGTTTGGTTTGATTAACTTAACTGTTACAACTTACAACTTACAACATTAACTATATAGGATTTGGCCTATTTATTTGCAATTTTTTTTTCCTTTTATAAAGATTAAATAAAATCATTTTTGATTAATTAAATTGAAAAATTGCATCTTAGAAATTCAAATAAATTCAATTTTTTTTAGGGATAAATTCTAGTTCAAAAGAAATGAAATAGTAATTGACAAATCACAATCACATCTTTAAAATCCATTTTGGGCCCAGATACAGCCCAAGTCCTAATCCGATTTGGGCTTTTTTGGGCCCAATTGATGCTTGCGACCACACATTCAGGCCCAAAACACTAAGGGAAGGCCCCCTTTCTTTACGATTCAAAAACCGTTTGTTTTCACGTAACACAACTGTAGCGATGAGATTTGAACTTGAGAACTCGACATTGATAGAAAGGTGTGAATGTGTAGTCACATTCAAATTTCCAGACATAACACATGAATCAGGAAGATGTGTATGTTTTTAAAATAAATAATTTGGGGCTTCTTCTATTTTGGAGACCATGAATTAAGCATGTAACACCAACAAAATTAAACAAAAAGGAAACGGCATCTAAACAAATGTCAAAAGCTATATGGAAAAGGGTGTTGTGCTCACATTTATGATTTACCCTTCAGAAAAAAGCAATGTGAAAATATAGATTTTGCAATCATTTATAAATTAAAGTCCAAGAGGAGATTCTAGTGCAATTTGACATAAATTTGTAAAGCTAGCTACGCAGCAGCAGCCGCCATTTCTTTAACTTTCTAATATTCCAAAAATTAATTGAATAAAATATATAATATATGGATACAATGTGATTATCATTAATAATCACACTGTACCCAAAACATCAATAATAATATGTCTCTCTACTAATGATCTGTCGAGGAATCCACTAGTAATCAATAACAATGTCGTATCATCATTATATATATTTGGCTCTGCTGGTTCATGAGTTGTGTCCATTTTTTTCTAACTCATTAACATGGCCACTATTATTAGATGCGTTTCTTCGTTGTAACATCAGCATATATGACATTCTGTGCAATGAAACAGTAAGACCAAAACCAACACATTGATCGATCCACTGATTCAGTCTATTCAAAGGTATTATATATTTGAAGATCGGTGCGGGATTTTACATGTTCTTTCGTACAGGATTCGATTCCGTAACTTCTCAGAGTTGAACTTTTAATTGTTTCGTAACTTTATGGAGTTCATTCTCTTTAACTGTTACAGAATCAAAATTCCTATGAAAAAATATACAAAATCCCGTAGCTGATAATTTTTATACATATATGTACATATATGTATATATATATATATATATATATATTATTATCTAGCTATGGCATTGACTAATATATTGATGTGAAATAATTATTATTGATCTGGAATGCACAAAGACAGATTTGTCTACACTTTAATTTTTTTCCTTTATGCTTTTCTTTTTTGATTGCACGTGATTAGTCGGGGTAGGAATGTTCGTATAAAATAATAATGTTGAACAAAAATTAAATTTGACAATGGGGTCCTATTAAATCAGAGATATATGTAACGTGACACTATGTAGCATGCATGTATACATGCATGCATGCTTCTCCATCCATTAATGAACTGCCAGGCAGATAAATTCGACCGAAAAAAAAAGTTTGAAAAAAGAAAGACATTAATCTTCATCATTACACGATGAAAGTAAAACCTACTTTATTTTTCTCTAAATGTTGTAAAATAACCATGGCTCAATGACAATTAACAGTTTAAGTGTACTTTTTATACCTTTAAAACTTTTAGCTTTCGGCTAAACTGCTGTAGATTTAATTAAAGTTTACTTCAACATCTTTTACTTGTCTAATTAGGAGTACACTTAGGAAGTCCTCTATTGTGTACATGTGCATGCATGATGAGAAATTAGTTAATTATATGTGTACTATAGATAAAATAAATGGATGATGGGGATGTTGAAAATTAATGGATTGTAAGAAAGAGATATATAGAGAGGTGGTTTCTTGGAAGTTGATGATTAAATAGACGACTCTTTTGTCTCCACTCTAGTAAATGGAGAGGTCCAGGCATGCACTATCTCTCACATGCACACTCACTCAAAGCATAAAGAACATGACGACACAAAACAAACGCTCCCTCGATACTACCCACTCGGCCACTCCACATCCTTTGCTGCTTTCACCTTCTTTTCATGGCATCCAAAGACAACAATAACATGTTTCATGAGTTGGAAAGCCAACCAAAGCACAAGCCAGCAGCAGCTGCCCTATTAGCTATATAGCCCCAGCAGCTTCAATATCACATTTATATATATAAACACCTTTTTACTACTGTTCATATATAATCACAAAGCCCCTTTAAATATTTTTTATTATTTGAAGATATATACATGATTATGAAAAGACAAAACATGAATTATTTTTTGAGGAATAATAATGTGATATGGTGAGAGAAGAGGATATTAGCTTTTCTTTTTGGCTTTGCTTTAATATTCTTCTTTTTTCTTTCATTTTTTTAACGATTTTTTTTCTTTTTTTTCACAGAGAATATATAAATGACATGGGATGGTGACATTTGATTACACCATGGACTACTGGGAGGTGGTGCTGTCTTGCATTCAGCATCAAATCACAAGCCATATATATCTGATGACCAGATCAGTTTCATGAGCATGAGGCATCATTCTAGCTTTTGAAACCTTTAGTGAAATGAAATAAAAATGGGCCAATGGATACTTTTACAGAGAGAGAGAACCCCACGAGCTAGAGCATATGATATGGTTAATATTTTACAACCAAAAATGAAAAATCATCTTTAAAAGTTGAATTTTAGGGAGGGTCCTCCTCCTCATCCTCCATATTTGTCATAGCCAAGCCACCTAAAGTTTAAAAAGCAAAGCAAGTAAAAAGAGCTAAGATTCTGCTCCCCTATACCCCCCTTAAAACCCTACTTTTTGATTTGAAGGAGAAAAAGATTTTTTGGCTTTTGGGTTTATATACTTAGGATTCCTCTCACTTTATACACCATTTTGTTTACTCTAAAGAAAGTGTGTGCGCGTGTGGGGATATGTTCTTTTTAGTGAAAGATAAGAAGATAATTAAATTAAATCAATTTATAAAAAGGTTCGGGTACTCGGGTCCATATATGAGATTAGATTATGGGACCCTGTATTTCGTCTTCTCATTCGTCTTCTCATAGGTGGAAAGTGATCAGTTAATTAATAGTTGATTGTTTTATCTCTGCTCTTCTTTTTATACATGCTATTATAGGTTAATTATAGCTACAAGTTACTACTCATCATTCAACATATAAAACGCAAACTCTCATATATAAAATATATATATTATATGGTTTTCATTTAGCTTTCATGATGAGACATGAGAGATAATAATGGTGGGAACCTATTGCTGACAAAATCCAAATTCAAGTTGAGTACCACCTTTTTGAATCCAATCACAAGGCCTCAAGTCGCCATCCATCCCCCGCTCCCATGGTAGATATTTTTTTGTAAATTCAAGCTTCAGTCTCCAAAGTCATTTATCATGTGTTTTGAGGTTAGTATATAGGGTAGTGTTAATCTTTATCTTTATGGTAGATTAACAATTATAAAAATCCGTTAAAATAAAATATTTATTATTTTATTTAATACAAAATAGAAACATTTATTATTTTCCTTTTATAGTGTATTTATAGTTGTTAACTTATATCCTAAGATATAATTTAACCCTATATATTTATAAGGGATCTTAGGTTTATGTACGAAATTTTTACACTTTTTTTTTTGGCTTGACAAGCTTTATAATATTATATAATTAAGTAACCATGTTATTATGTAATTATAGAATGGACCATGTAATATTGCACAGTATATATATATATATATGCGCTCATAAACACTTCATGATGTTGAAGAGGACCAAGCTAAGTCATGCTGATAGTCGCATGCTTGGCTCGTGTGCACAGATGATCTTTACACTTGTATTTAGCATCAGGAGAATTGCGGTAGTACTGGATCTAAGTTAATACGTTCCTACAATCAATGCAATTGCAACAAGTTTCTGGTCAATAATATTAACACAGAAAACTAATCAATCATTTTTATAGAACTATATTTTAACAAATTCGAAACAATTTTTGATTAGCCAAAGAAATTACAATACACATATATATATATATATATATATGTTAGTAACCATATAAATTCAAAAGTTTAAACAATCAGGTAATTAATAAGGACTCAAATAATGATGTAAAACTCTCTCTTATACATCCCGTATATATCAAACCGACAAACTTGGTATGTATATCAAACCCTATATATAAGCAGATTACGAAAGAAATATAAAAACATATGCATAAGGAGGGACTTCAACCAAAACTCATGGGTCAAATCGTACTTTAAGTAACCAATAAACCATAAAATTAAGGTAAAGTTTCAAATAATGATATAAAATTATCTAACAATATTTACCATTTTTTTAGATTAAGATGATGCTTAAATTTATGGTACTAACATTACACGACATCAACTTGATTTAAATAAGGCATGTAGCATGTATGAGATAATATATAACAATAATAAATATGTGGAAAGAGGAGGCGAGACAAGAGGGGTCTAATTTGTTATTATTTTCTACATTATATTGTCAGTGCTTTCCATTCCCCTACATATTTTTAATTAATTAAACCAACTAAGCTGTTGATTAATGCAAACACTTTTGTCACTAGTAATCCACAGCGTGCGAAGCTATGATAATTAATTTGATTGTAATTAATAATATATAAGTCGATTTTAATTCCAAAACAGGCCGATCCACATAACTTTTGTTTAAAATTTGATCTTTGTAGTGGGCAAGAAAAACAGATGATGGTGTTCCTGATTGGGAATGCAGTCCAAATCTCCACTGCTCCCACCAAGCTGGTTTTAATAAGGAAACTCCCCATCGCATTAATTGATTTGGAGACGCTCCTATAGTCCTATATATATATATTGATCGATAATACATTAATTCGTGATTGATGTATGTTACAATACCATTAGGACACGTTTGATTGAGGGATCCACATGATTGTTTGACAATGTAACTAAATGACCCTTTATATGAAGTCATAAAGTAGAGGTTATTAATATAATAATAATAATAATAAAGTAGAGGTTCTTTTCTGGTGGTTTTAGTACAATTCTGTTTTTTTTTATTGTTTTTGTAAATAGTTTTGTAAAAATAAAAAGTGTAGAAATATATATGATGTTTCAGTATTAGTATTCTTAAAAAAGTAAATTAAATAAGGATTTTGTAAATAGTTTTGTAAAAAAGTATAGAAATATATATGATATTTCAGTATTAGTATTCTTAAAAAAAAAGTAAATTAAATAAGGATTTTGTATGTTTTACTATAGGTAGATGCTTTGTTATAAGAGCATCTTCAATGTAAATATGTATTTCTGAGTTTTTAAATAGTGCCACATCAGTATTTCTATTCATTATGGATCCACTTTTGAAAACAAATTAAAGAAATACATATTCACATCTCTAATGTAATTATCTAAAGTCAAATATGTATATATTTTATGACCAATCATAATAAAACAATTATTTCATTATCTCTTCCTCTTTTATTTTACAATTAAATGTGCTTTTAATATTATTGGTGGAAAGAGTTAGAAATCCTAGTCAATATTTCTAGGAGAGTTTCTAGAATTAGAAACCCGACTCCATATTCTCTAACTTTTTTCTTACCACATCATCTCCTTATTGAAGTTAGATAATTGCATTGGAGAGAGTTTTTCTAACTTTTTAACTATCTATCATATGTGGCACTCAATTTTCTCCAACTACATATTTACATTGGAGATGCTCTAATAATTTCATTAAGGCCAAACCTAAATCCGTGTTATACGTTATAGATTGTCGATTAATCGGCCTGAATGCGTAATCCCACAAGTAATATTAATGTGGGTACGACCGAAAAATTGGCACCATGTTTATTTTGATTGTTCTCGATCAAAGTTGTCCATCTTGTGCTGATATTCCCACGTGTGTTGGTGACGAGTGAAGGTGGTAAGGTTATTGCATGAAATTAAAGCGATGGCATTGGATGGATTCATGGATATAAAATGCATATATGGCTAATATTATATACTTTTTATGTCCCATATATATATGAAAGGTCAATTAATAGGGTGCTAATGTGACCACTACTATACTAGCTATATGCCTAAATATGTCGATGTGCACAAAAATAATACAACTTTGTCGGAAATCTAGGGCAAAATGACAACTTCTTCTTCAACTTTTTCTGTGTGTAATATATATCATGTAGAAACTTGTATGCAAATAAAAAGTACATACCTTCTCAGGCCTTGGCTTTTTCTCCCTCAACATTAATTGATATACATACATATATGACATATCTATTTCACACAACTGTACCCACTTCAATCTCTATAGTCTTTAATAATATATATATATATATATACACATTTACTAATCCATGCCATTATGAGTCAATAGATAAACAAGAGATCATAGATTAGAAAAGCTATAGCTTTCAAGTGATTAAGTTGATGAAATGCAAAGAGCATAGAGTTATCTGATATCTAAGGGAAGGGATGGTCCGAATCCGATAGAGATGGATGGATGTGCAAAGCAGCCATTGCTGGCTGGGGTTATTGGTCACGAGAGGCACTTAATTAATTACATGTTCATACCATGCAACGCTAGCTAGGTAGGACTTAGGAGCCATTTGAAGAATGAATTCTATTTATTGCTAGAGGGACCAACCAGCCAGCCAGTCAGCCAAACCAAACCAAACCAGTCCACTCACTTATAACTTAGTCGCAAAATTCCATATTTACATAGTTGGATCTTGAAAAAGTTGTTTTGACACAAAAATAAAAACAAATCGCAAAGCTACAAACTCTTCTTTGTCAATCACGTGCCTGCCTGCTCTTGTGCTCCATAAAGTGAAAATTAGAAAGACATGAAAGAAAGAAATATATTGGATTTTTATTACACTGATGATGAATCCATTTACATTACAACACGCATTCAAGAAAAAGACAACAAAAAAAGGCCCCAAAGACCTTTGTGTATCAAATTAGAGGTTAATTTCTCCTCTTTAAAAAAAATAAAAAGAAAGAAAAAATATAAAGTATACTCACGTGTCAACCACTGCACGCGTGAATACCACTTAAAGAAAGATTTCAGTATTGTTATACGAAGGCATTTCCCGCCAAAAAAAACACTTACACACGTGTGTGCGCGCCATGCACACAAACCACTCATCAAGGTATATATATATATCTGTAGAGAGAAAATACGAATTACGAAGCCAAGTCAAACGATGTCGTTTCGGGTTGCAGAAGAAAAGGTGTGGCCTTGACTCAAATCACATGACATGAACAGCTCAAACTTTAAAGTCCATAAATTTTCCTTATTTTGACAAAAATCCCACTTTGAATTTTCATTTCTACACTTAATTTCCCCCAACTCTGTACAAAGGGGGTCCCACCATCTCCTCTTCTTTCATTCAATAATCAATGCAGCCTTTGAATTCAATCACCACTTCATTCACATCAAACACTCCATCGATCGATGACTCCACTATTAAAAACATATCTCTCTCTCTCACTTTCTTTTTTTCAATTTTTTTTCTTTATCTTTCCCTAACTTGTTGACACTCAAAACTTATTTATATTACTATGTAAACAAATCCCCCTCCTTTGGGAATCTGCAAAGCCATTAATGGTTGGAAACCCACCAACAATTAAAAAAAAAAGAAAAAAAAACAATTAATAAATCAAATCTTCCAAAAACTCACCAAACTCTCATACTTATATATACTAGATAATCTACATCACTCTTGTTAATTTACTCTCACAACCCTCTAAAAAATATTGAGGATTATTCTAGATAACTCTTGGACCACCATTTTCCTTTCTTTTTTATTTTCTTCTCTCCTCTCTCTCTCCATTTTTTTTAATGTTTTCTTTCTTTTACTAGGAGCAACCTTTGCCATCTTCTACCCATAAACAGTTACTTAATCTCCTCCTTTTATAGGTTGGTGATGAAGATGAGGTTGATGAGTCACTAGAGGACCTCATTCTAGACCGAATTGTTACCCGAAGTTGAGGTCTTAATTTTGTTGGTTTTCGTCGACTATCATTAAGAACAAGTTCTTGCATTAACCGATAACAGCTCATGATCTTTTCCTGCAAAACAAATTGATATTTTTCCCAAGTTGGAATACGATATACGATTTGATATTCAGCATTTATAGTATGTATATGCCCACCCTTAATGATAATTGTTACTTGCTTACTTTGCTTAGTCCATCACACCATGATTCAGCATGTTCAGGATTAAAAAGAGACAAATTTGGGATTTCATTGGCCGCACAAAGAATGGCTGCCGCAGCAATGCTTGACGGCCGATACTCTAAAAAGCTTGCCTCTGTTAACATTAGCAAACACGTTTTTACTTTATCTAGTTTGGATTCTACGTACGTTTAACTTCTCTACAGAAATGTATATACGTACGTGCGTGTATACGTCGTATGCATGCATGTATTCGTATTGTGTGTGTATATATATATATAAATATTTACCTTGGATGTTTGACAAAATGATCTCTGTGGCACGTGACATTAGAAACCCCATAAAAGTTCCTGTTGAATCGAGCTTGCATGCGAAAAAATCAATGAAGCTGAATGGTGTTACGGATCGGAGCCTCCAATCAAGAACACTGAGAACGAGAAGTTCCATTCTAAGAATCGTTTTTGTTTCGAAGATAAACTTGGCTCCTTCAAGCTATAAAGAGTTAAAACAATCCTTATTATCAATGCTCACTGTCAGCAATTACAAATAATACGTACTACAAGTGAACACATTATTTCAAATACCTGAAGATCCAACAGAGAAGGAACCAGAGGTTCCTCCATCTTAGCTGCTAACGACAAGCAAGCAACAGATAAGAGCTGCCACGGCCACCCCTTGTTTTGCTGAAAAGATTGAAAATGACAAATAACTATATCATTAATTGTAATTTGTACGATTAATGACAATGCTATATAGTTTCCATACCCAAATAGTCTTAGTGTTCCCACGTGCATTCCACGTGACTAGACATTTATAAAAAGTTTATAATAAAGGCAATTTTTTTTACAACAGTAAGACCGACATTTTATTAGGATATTGTCAGATTAATTACTACAAACACGACCAAAAATACAACTCCTATAGCCGGAAAAATCTTCCCACGTTTTAGGATTTAATGAAACAAATGTGAGATTCAAACTCGAACTCTTAACATAGAAGATAAGTAAAAAGGAAATACACAATTACATGGAAAGGGGAAGGAGAGATAGAAAAAAAAGTTTATTAAAGCATAATGTACGTTAGTACAATAGTACAATACTTTATAAAGGCAAAATAAATACAACAAAAAAGTTCACACTGTGGTTAACATTGAAAAGGCAAGCGTAAAAAACTTATGATTTTTTTTTTTTGATTTGGACACTTGTTTGATTGTGTTTCTACTGTATAAAGTACAAACAACAGTGTATTTTTTTATTGATTTCTTCAATTACTCGTGTGTGATTAATTGAACACTGTAGTTAATTTAATCACTCTCGTCCTTTTCTTATTTTGAAAAGTCAAATACAGATACCTCAAAAGTCAAATTTATCGCATCAGTTAATTATTTATGCGGAAAATTATCTGTATTAATGTCCAGCTAGATATTTAACGGGGACGCTTACCGGCAGCCGGCGAGAATACAGAAACCGATCCATGTAGTTGACGGAGAGATACGCCGTTAGTGGCTGGAAATTATAGTATGCTTGCACCTGCAAAAACCGAAAGAAAAAAAAAATTATGTGATACTTGTATCTTCGATCGCCGTGTAAATATACCGGTGAAAAGTAATCACGATTGATCATCACAAATTCAATCTAATCTTTGAAACTTTTAACGACTCAGATCTATGCCTCAGTTTGAGTGATGGTTTCGATAATCATATCACCGATGGCATTATTGCAATAACAATGAAATAACTGTCCGAATAAAAACATTTAAAAAAAAAAGACGATAATATTACCTTGAGAATCCATGCAACAGATTGTTCTCTTGCAGAAGCATCGAGAGACTGAGTTTGGAACCGAGTCAAGTAATCGAAACCAGGAACAAAGTTTGTCTCATCCTCTATAAATCCGGCGATTGATTCTTCAGTGGAAGCTAAAGAATCGAGGTCCGATGAAGAACATTCCGGTGACTCGCCGGAGAATACGCCGGAATCCTCGCCGCAGAGAAGGTCCGGGAAGCCATTCGACCACGTCACCGACATATCAGTACTCTCCTCTTCTCATCGATCGCCACTCCTATAGTTCAAAAAAACCCGCCGTGAAAGTGATCGGAGATAAAGTCACACAAGTGTGTGACAATGAGTGCGTGACGGAGAACAAGGAGAGAGAGAGAGAGAGAGAGAGAGGCGTGGCTCCTGGCTGTTGTTGATGTTGTGTTGATGCTTGTTGTATGTGTTTGTTTGGATATAAATATGAGGTGTGAGTATTTCTTTTTTTTCTTTTTCTTTTCTTTTACTGTTTTTTTTTCCTGTTTAGAGGTATTGATGTAAATAAAAGATATATGTGAAGAAGAGTCAGAGAGAGAGAGAGAGAGAGAGAGAGTAGTGGATTTTGCCGGGAAAATGGGTTATCAATCCGGGCGGGAGCGTTTTTGTTATTACGGAGAGATTAAGACGTATTAGTTTGGTCTTATTATTGGTGGGAGGCTGCTAGTGCTGTTTGTCTGTACGTGATTGCTGTTGCCTGTTGGCTTAAACAACTTCAACGGCGGTGTGTAATGACTGATACGACGACGTATTGTATTCGCAGTCCTACGTTGTGTGATTACGTCATTTTACGCACTTTTGAGATTCGAGATTCCTTCCAAAACATTCCAAACAAATTGTGTACATTCTGTGTAAGTATAACGTGGTAGGAATAGTATATCAACAACACATGTACTGTACTGCCGGTCTTCCACGAATAGGATGTACCGTGTACCGAGTACGTAGTCGGTCAGTTTTATATACATGGATATTTTTTTAAAAAAAAACCCTCGTAGTTTACGATATTAGTAAAAAAACAATACTCTAGTATCATTTTTGTCAAGATGTATTTTTCATTTAATTAATAGATATAAAATGTAAATTGCCTTTAAAATTTTGAAAACTCAAATGGGTAAATAGGTAATTACAACAGAAAAAAAAATTGTACGTATCTAATCACATATCATGTACAGGATTCCGTACGACATTTTGTAGTGATATAAAATGTAATTTATTTTATTTCATATCAATATCGATTAGAATTCTATATGCAAAAACTTATGAAATTCCTTAAAAATCATTGTAGTTGATAATATATAAAATTTATCTATTTTAAAAATTTATCAAACTAACTATCTCAATATAAACAATAGAATGATATAGTCTCAGTTGATTGAATATGTCAATTTTTTCCATTCCTGTTCAATTTCTATTCAAGTAAATAAAAGATAAAATTAAAGTTTTCTATATCATTTGTTAAAATTCGAACAAGTTAATTTAGTTTAGTAATGTTTCAAATTTATGTTGCCGTACCGGTGATATATATATATATATATATATATATATATATATAAGACAATTATTAAAACCTAATTGAATAGTTATGTACCAGTTATGTATATATATGAGAGAAACTTCTTGGAAATTCATGTTGGATATGATGATTAATGAGAAACTATTAAAAGATGATAAAGTTGTAATAAAGTTGAATCTAATAGTTTGTAAATATAAATAGAGACAAAAAAGAATATAATTAAACGAGGCAGATCACAGATGTTTGTCGATTACAGGATATTAGAATTGGCACAAAATGGTTAATTGTTAAATAAATAATCGAGTACTGATTCGATTCTGGCTTATCTTCTTTCCTTTTCAAGCTTTAGTCTTTACTTTCCAATTGGGCCAATAAATAAATTGAAAAGGAAATAAGCTCACTTGCTCTCATTTCATTGGCTGTCGTTTTATCATGCTCTTGTTTCAGGGATTTGCCATATCTAAAGCATATTGTTAATTATTCCACAGAAAAAACTAAAAAGTAACATTGTTTTTTGGTGAATTATTTGGATATAAAAAGTAACATTGTTTTTTTGGTGAATTATTTGGATATATATATATATATATAACTCTTTCATTTTAAATTTTATTATATACAAAAACTCTCCAAAACACACATCTTTATAGTTTATACTGCCTTATAATTTATGAAAATTAACTTTAGTGATATCACATACCGCTTCTTAGTTCAAGTGGGGTGTTCCTGTCAACGGAAGTATTCTCTTCGTTTGATGATGTAGTACTACTATACAGGGACGGGATCAGAAATTTAAGATTGAGGAACTATTATATAAGAACAAAAAAATTAGAGGGGCCAAAGTGAAAATTTTCAAAATTGTCGGATAGAATTTTATAATTATTTTTAAATGATTTTTGGAGTTATGTTGTCATAGCCCCTATCAGCCCCTTTCTCTCTCTATCCTAGGAATATATATCTCCCGTTGTGAGAGTAGTTACCGGATATTAAAGCCGCACAGCTTCATTGTGTAGATACTAGATATTCCAGCCATGCAAATAGTTCTTCATAACAGGACGAAGAACCACATTAGGGAGTGAGGTGACAAACCGACAATGCCCCATAATTTATTTAAAAGTTTATTTACATTTTACCCTAATTTATTTTATAATCTATGTTTTTCTATTAAAATTTTAATAAGTTTTCAAATTGGACCCTTCAAATTACTCGAGCTGGCTTCGCCTCCGCTGACTGACGTCGTGCCAGTTAATAATATCACCGTATATTCATGATATCTATAAATATATAATATATATTAGATATGTCACATTCATGGGACATTTATTTCTTTGCGGGAATATATAAGCCATACACTACTCAAAATTTTCTTTATATATATATATTAATTAAAATGATGGCCTATCTACCTGCACTTGCATATGACAACAATAATGGGAGGATCTTTTCTATGCTGTGATTATTACCCAATCTCAGTGAAACACATTCACATTTCGGTGGCACAATCAATGGCTAAAGTTATCATCCTCAACTTGTAGCAGCTACTCTTACGCTACTAGGGATCTCATATTTCAAGATTAGCTTTATCAATATAGCATTTTAAATTTGCAAGAAAGGAAGAAAAATGTTAACTTTTTAGACTTATATATATCGATCACTTGAACTTGAAGATGCTGATTATAATGTCAAATTGTCACTAGTCACTACCGCTCACCTAATTCTTGAAAATGAAGTGTATATATATATATAATAATTATCAAGTGAGGTATACCTTATTTTAATTTCGGTAAGGACTTTGTGAAATCACATCGATTTTTATGAATTTTGATTTGAAGTTTTGTATGAATGATAATTTCATTGAAATCTACCTATGAATAAAATTTGAGAATTTTTTAAGTACTAGAACTATTTATCCCGATTTTGTTAAATATAAAGGCATTGAAAAAAGTTGTGAAATATAGGAAAATTCAAAACAATAGTTCTAGTCCTTGAAAAATTCTCAAATTTGAATCAAAGGTAAATTTCAATGAACTTATCATCCACACAAAAATTCAAATCAAAATTCATTAAAATCGATGTGATTTCATTAAAATCCTTACATAAATTAAAGTAAGGTATACCTCACTTGATAATGACTATATATAGTGCATTTTTGTTATCCGTGTAATGTCCCGTATTTTTATTGGATTACCGTATATTCTACTGACTACCACTCACCAGGCTTTCGGCAAAGATTAATCATAGTTAATGTGTATCTTTAATGGAGTACCGTACATTCTACTGGCTACCTCCATCAAACTTTGTTTTTTTTTCTTAAGTACTGTCTCTCATTAAGCTTTACAAAAAATCAATTAATCATAAATAATATGTATTTACTTACCGATTGACAATTCATAAGTCAAGATATAAAATGAAATGTCTAACTTTACTCGTTTTATATTGATTGTTTTCTATTTTGAAATCTTAAAGGACATATTTGAACTTTTATATATATATATATCATTAAAAAAAACATTTTAAAACAATATTACTAATTCCTAACTAACATTTTGATTTAATAGTGGTCAAATCAAATAAATTTATTTGAAAGTGGAGCGTAGTAGAGTCTTTTATTGCATAAAATGTCATATCTTTTCGAGATGTGTCTCGAAGCATTTATATCGACAATGCTTGCCGGCCATTAAAAACCAAGATCAATCCATCACCTTCAATTTCATCTGTGTGACTGTGTATTATATATTTTATATAGCCTTCTCACTTTCTTCTCCTCATTCACATATTTATAAAGCTTTGGATTTATATTTACGTATCAATTAACTATCCCGACCCATGGGCCGGGTTTTATTATTATTAACTAATAAAGTGTCTTGTTCTGCGCGTGAAGGCCAACAATATACTTTATCAGTTAATAATATATAGTATAATTATATATATATATATATATATATGTTTAAATATCTTGAATGGGCAAATACTCAACTAGAATTATTTAACAAATTCAAGAATTTAGGCGAGAGAAGTAAAATCAAGGTCATCTAGTGATAAACTCGTTATCAGTATTAAAATAATTGGAATAAAGCTAGATATTCCAATTTGTATCTCAAATTATGAGTTGTCAATTAATAAATTGATATAAATTTAAAAGTAATTATTTCAACAAATGTAAATTCGAGCCATATCCGGCTCTTTCAACTCTAATATATATATATATATATATATATATATATATATATTTTTTTTTAAAATCAAAAAATAAAATATTAATTTTCTATTCTTATTCCTTACTATTAGAATGGTCAATAAAATTTTATTTTGCTTATGAGTAACAATCGATCAAAATCTAAATTCAAATCTTATAATGAATCTTGTTGTCGGTTTGGTCTAGTATTTATCTTGAAAGTTAGCTAAAACTATGTCATATAACATAATCAATCAATATAAATGTAAAAATGATATACACTTTATAAAACGAAGAAAGATATTATCAAGATTTATGAACATTTGAGTTGGGAGGAGAATGGAATGGATATGTAAGCATTATTGATAATTGAACTCCCAAAAAAGTTATAAATAGTTTGTGAAATGATATAAAGTCACCGACTTGTTCTCTCTCTATCCCTCATCATTGATATGATTTAACATTTTGAACTCTGTAAAAAAGTTGCACTTACCATTAGTTGTTGCTTTCTTTATATATATACACACCACAACCTTCCGTTTATAATTAGTAGTGAAATAATTAGATTCACCTTTTCACGTTAATGATGAGACAACCATATGTGGTAATTCTGTATCTTCCCAATTCTTAACTTAAATTATAACTACTTTTATCGCGTGGCCTGATACATAAAAATTAATTCATTAGTAATAACATATGAAAATTTATAGTTAACCCTTAAAAAAAAATAACACACACGTGTGAAAATTCCGCACATGATTATCTCAGTAAATTGTTTTTTGAAAAATATCTCCTTAATTAATTTTCTTTACAACATGTGCTAATTAGTATAGATAAATTTCACTGTTGATAAAATTATCAAAAATAGATTAATAATTTTCGAAATCTCTCGGGTTTGATATATATATATATATATATATATATATATAAAAGAAATGGTTATATTATATCAATTTATTAAAAAATTTATTTTAATATAATTCACGGAATGTCATCTATCATTAATTCATTTTTTTCCCACCATTTCTTATTATTTTTTTATCCTTGAGGATTAAGAAATTAATATATAATTTATGAATTTAAATCAAAATTTTATGTTGATATAATTTGACCATAAAAAAAAATCCGAGACATTTATGTTTACGAGTCAACTAAACTGTATTAAAATTGTAATGGGAGACTGATTGGGTGGAAAACGATAGTTGTCCCAAGTCACAGAAGATGTTGAACACGAAACACTATTGCACCCTCCCAGCCAGCAAAACCAATTCAAACTGAACAGTTTTATTTCCATCGAAATATGCAACACGAGATTGTGTCGCCTCAGGTAGGGCTGCTAGCTATCTACCACTTGGTTAGATTAATCCAGTTCAATCTCACAGTAATTGTTCTTTTTTATATATAATTATTCAATATGTTTTTTTTTAGGGATATTCAATATGTTATTGGATAAGAGATATATGAATTATGATTTCATTTTTGTGACATATCACATGTTTTTGGTTGACAAAAGGTGTAGCATTTGGCCATTTTGGTTGGAGAAAATTAAAATAAATAAATAAATAAAATGTTTGAGAGCATTAGGTCACCTTTGCATTTGATGACCTATATATGAAGCTCCTCATGCTTATATCATACATGGCATTACAGATTATATTTTTTAACAATCTTTCTAAATATATTGAAACTAAACTCTATTTTGTTATCTGTTTTATAGTAATTTATTAGAACAGACAAAAATATTTCTTAAATATGTTGAGTATTTTTGTAAATAACATATATATCTTAGGAAGCACATTTTAGGTAAGAGTAAATCCACTTCAATTTTTGATTTAAATTGTGTAATTCCAGTATTTATTCATCTTTTTGCTCTTGATCAAATAGTGGGTAAGAACTAAGAAGAATTTATAAAATTGTTTTCTTTTATTTAAAATACTTTGAAGATATTTTTCTAACTTTAAGTACACCAAGCATTCTAATTTTATACAGATAAAAAAGACTAAAATTATCATCAATATAATAATTAAGACTTTTAGAGATGGGTCAAGTTCTTGGTTATCCATACCAATTTTTTTTTTTTTAAATGAACCTCTCAGAAAGACATATGGCCTTGTCCCTTCCACACATCATAAGAATTTGACTCCTTCATCAGTCATCACTCACCCAACAGGTCAACACATAGTGGCGCTGCTGCATCAGCATGGGATTCCATTGTATTTCTACTTTTCCACCAAATAAATTCAACTTGTAACACTCAGTACTGGTTGCTTAGGTTGGCTTGATTTGTCAATGGCAAAATAATTATATTTTCAATGTACATTGTATGATCAAGAGATATTTCTCTTTAATTTTCTTCATTTTTTGGTGTTTTTTTTTTAATAATAACAAGGCATAATTTCACTTAAATCCCATCTTTTTTACAATTTGTCACCTTTATAAATGTTTTTATCATTTTCATCACTTTATCATCTCTTTTTTTTCAAAATCCATCATTTTGATCCTTATGTTAGTCTATGGTTAGTCAAAGACAACAATTATAGGAATATTTCAGTCCTATGGAATATTATCCACACATACTATTACAAGTTTAAAAAAAATAAAGGTGTAAAAAAATAAAAATTCAGTTTGAGTAATGATTTTTTTTAATAAAATATTTAATGGTAAAAATGTAAATAATTTTATGTAATGATGGCATTTTGGGCAATTAATTTAATTATAAAGTTGTAAAATTTTAAAACGTGTTTGTAAAATGAGTGGTGCTATTGGCACACCCCCTACTAATCTATTCATGCCCCATTTGTTAAAATTTTGATTTAATTAAATAAAATTAAATATTTTTATCAAATTTTTTGGTTTATTTCCAAAACTACCAATTTTACTTATTTTTCAAACTTAATACATACCATATATGATCTCTCTATCTCTGATCTCTGTATCTGTATACATCTCTCTCACATCTATTGATTTATTTATTTATTTCTTCTTATTTCTTTTTTTTTTTAGTTTTTTTTCTTCTTATTTCATGATGGACAATAAAAAATAAAAAATAACATGGTACTTCAACACAACGACAACTTAATATCATTCTAAAGAAAAAAAATAAACTTTAAACTTATTTTCAGAGAATGAATTGTTTCCATATGCTTAATATCATTATCAGACAATTCTTGCTTTATGTCATTCTCAGACAATTCTTCAAGATGTTTGATATCGTTACAAACTCTTCCATAATATTTTATATGTATGTAAGAAGCAGATTTTAGGGTTTAAGAGTTAATTTTTTTTTTTTGAAAAAACAGATCACTGGTTTTTTTTTAGAAAAAGAATGTGAGATTTTAATAGATTTACTTTGTAGAAGATTTCTTTTCTAAATTATATGTCTCTTTAAGTAATTTTGATAAATGAAAAAAATATATTATATAATTAAAAAAGTGGGACATAAATATACATGTAGAGGGTGTGTCAATAACACCACTCTTATAAAATAATAAATAATGTTGTGTAATGAAGGTATATAATTGCTAAAGTTTTAAATAAATAAAAAATCAAAGTAAAACTGTAATTTTAAAAAGTAAATAGTAAAAATGGGTAAACTTGTACTTTAACACAATTTATTACAGTTGAATGTTAAATATTGAGTAGTGATATTGTCATACCCCCTACTGATCTATTCATGCCCCCTTTTTTAATTATATAATATTCTTTTTTTTTCTTTATCAAAATTACTTAAAGAGACATACAATTTATAAAAGAAATCTTATATAAAGTAAATCTATTAAAATCTCATATTCCTTTTCAAAAAAAAAAAAACTAGTAATCTGTTTCTTAAAAAAAAAAATTAACTCTTAAACCCTAAAATATGCTTCTTACATACATCTAAAATATTATGAAAGAGTTTGAGAACGATATCAAGAATATGGAAGAATTATCTAAGAGCGATATCAAACATCTTGAAGAATTGTCTGAGAATGACATAAAACAAGAATTGTCTGACAATGATAGTAAGCATATGAAAACAATTCCTTCTCTGGAAATAAGTTTGAAGTTTATTTTTTTTCTTTAGAATGATATCAAGTTGTCGTTGTGTTGAAGTATCAAATTATTTTTTATTTTTTCGTTTCCACCATGAAATAAGAAGAAAAAAACTAAAAAAAAAAGAAATAAGAAGAAAAAAATTAAAACAATCACTAGAGGTAGGGAGAGATGTATACAGATACAGAGATAAGAGATAAAGAAATCATATATGGTATGTATTAAGTTTGAAAAATAAGTAAAATAGGTAGTTTTGGAAATAAACCATAAAATTTAATAAAAACATTTAATTTTATTTAATTAAATCAAAAAATTTAAAAGTGGAATATGAATAGATTAGTATGTGGTGTGTCAATAGCACCACTCTAAATATTTGGCCAAACTAATCAAAATGAAAGATTTTGAATAAAGGAGAGTTTAAAAGTAATAAAAATACTAAAAATATTTATAAAGACGACAAATCGAAAAAGATCGGACTTATTTGAAATTTTGGGTAATAATAATTATCATAATTTTGGGGAAAGTGACAGAGTTTTGTTTATTCAACATGTAATCCTATTTGTTTGCATGATAGTTGCAATGATCAACTGTCACATCATTTAATATATATATTAATAAAATTTAATATATATATGATCAACTGTCATATAACGTACGTTACGTACCTATGGATTATGTGTATATATATACTGTACCTCTACAAATATATATATTAATAAAATTTTCAAACACTAGAATAATTTTTTCTGATTTTCTTAAATATAAAGATATTGAAAAAATAAACGAAATATAAGAAATTAAAAAAAAAATAGTTTTAGTGATTGAAAAATTTCTTAAATTTTATTCCTAGTTAAATTTCAAGGAACTTATCATTCATAAAAAAAATCATATCAAAATTGATGTAATTCCATCAAAGTCTTTACCAAATTAAAATAAAGAATCCATAAAGAGTCACTATAAATATATTTATTTATATATAAACTATTGTTCTAAACTTTAACTAGTTGATTTTACTAGAAAAAAATGAATTTAAGATGAGTTTTTATAATATGAATGTACCGAATGTCTTATACAATAAATCTGAATGTATTCTTTGTTATTAATCGTAAAAATTATTATTGTATTATAAATTTAATAAGAAGTTATTTTGTATTATACATACTTATATATTGTTTTACTATTATATTTATACGTAATTTCATAATTATTATTTTTTAAAAAGTTTCCCAAATGTGTCACTAATTAAAGAATGACCATAATATGTTAAAAAAATTCAAAATTTAATCTCTTATTATTTTTATTTTGTTTTAAAAAATTAAAACGACAATTATACATAGTATGACTTGGTAGACATACATGCATATATGATTAGTATATACACACTCGTGAAGTAATAATAATTAATAAGCAATGATTGTTGCTCATTCTGGGGATGAGGAATGGGGATCTGTTTTGTTTGTAGGTGGAGTTTTGTTTGTTTATTATTATTATTCTATCTTAATTTCGACATATGGTTACGGGTATGAGGTATCTTTCTCCCATAGTATATGATCCATCAATCGACCATCATCAATTGACTATAGTATAATAATACCATATAATTTTCAAATAACTTTAAAAAATAATATGGTTTCTATTGTATCTTTCAAATATTAACTACTGTTTTTGTTATATATATTTATTTATTTATTTTTTCATCAGTACGCATTGATATATATAAATATTATCAGTGCACTGTATGTGGATCATAGATTATGGATAAGCACCGACAAGTATATACAGACCGGATCAAAGCAATTGAATCTAATGGCCCACATGCAACATACTGATAAATATTTATCAGTACGTACTGAAGTGAAAACTTTCATATATATAAATGTTTTAAAAGATATATCACCTGTATTATATATTCGTATGCATTAATCGAATCTTAAAAGTTTATACAATTTAAATATCATTATAATTTATAAAATAGTTTTAATTGTTTTTACGTATCGTTTTACAAAATAGATTGAACGGCACTTCTTAAGAGCATCTCCAATCAATATTTTATCTCTATCTTTAAAATAGAGTTCTAAATGGGAATATTCCTCCAAGATTTCATCTTCAATTTTTTTCAATTCCACCACACTCTATATCCTTATCTCTATATCTATTTATATCTTCTAATAACTTATATTTTCATTATTATTTTTTAGTTTCTTTAATAAATTATTGTTCAACTAAATTTTAACAAATATTATTTATAATAACATTTGTATTTTTAAATTTTTTTTAAAAATATAATGTTTTATTAGTGCATGAATTTAAAATAACTAATTTTTAGGTTCTAAATCATTTTTTAACTAATTTTCTCAACCTACTTATTTCTTTTACAACACTTATCAACTAATTTAGTATTTATTATTTTAATACTATGTTTCTGTTTTTATTTTATTACTAACTTATAATTATCAATATGTAATAACAATTTTTTTTATAACATAAAATATTTTTTTAGAGAAAATTATAACCAAATAATAAAATGAATAACAAATGATAAAGTATGGTAAATAAAAAATTGTTAATTAATATTCAATAGTTGACTCATTTTAAAGATTTAGATGCGACATTTCTAATGGTATAATTTTTATAATAAAATGTATAAATTAAAATTTATTATACATTAATTGAATTTAATAAAAAAAGTAAAATGATATAAATTGAATAAAAAATGTTGAAAAATGAATTTAGAGTATGAGATATGGTTCTCCAAATTTAGAGCATCAAGTGTAGAAACTCTAAAAAAATTTCTTAGAGACAACATTTTGGAGTGTGGTGGGATCAACCCATACTCTAAAATTTCTTGAAGATATAATTTTAGAGTATGGGTGGGAGATGCTCTAACATAAGTGAGAGTACATATCATTCCACATTAGTGGTCGATGGGAGTTTCGAGTTCCACCATACGTATTTTATATTAATAAGTTTTTCTTTACGGTTTATCTTAACCCGATCGTTCGGTACGTGTTTATTGTAATTCTTCACACGCACAAAAAAAAATATATAAAATAGATTAATATAATTCTTAGCACTATTTTTCCCTTTTATTGCCATATAATATCTGCCTCTAAAAGACAAAACTACTACTAGTGTCTGTGGAGGTTTCTACATCTTTCTTAATTACTTTATTTATTCCCTTCTATTGCTATATATAAAGCAATGAAGAAACTTGCATTAATGGTCCCTTTTGATAGTGAAATAAACTGAAACATAAGTCTAAATTTAGGGACTAAACACTTAGGATTTTGGTATTAGTTCCTGTCTAGACTTGGCATGCATCCTCATCAAAATAAGCAAATATATAGGACCCCATTACCACCTTTTGGACTTTGGTCGGTGAGTCAGATTGAGACATCCAATTTCACATTTCAAGAGTCAAGAGTCAAGACTAACCCCATTGAACAATCGTTTTGAATTGTAGGTACATCACATTTTTTTCTTTTTTTGGTTGTTTATATATATATATATATATATATATATATATATATATAATGATTTCTAGTGCAAACAATGATGCTATCAGTGAAAGTTGTATCATCTTAATTATATATATATATGTTATATCAAAACCCCACATTTTTTTTTCTTCTTTAGCATTCTTTAGGGTTCGGTAGATTATGGCTTGGCAGCTAATATATTAGTTTGTTTAATTTATTTATTTGATTAGAAAAAACAGATCAACTAAAAAAGAATACAATAATTTATACAACTTACTTTTGAAGTGGCTATAATTTATAGATTCTAATTATATTAATGCATTGTGTTATGCCATGCATGACTTAAGTCATTGGTTAGATGACTTATTTTTTTTAAATATAATATTATGTACTGCTTATTAATCATATCCTATATATAACAATATGTTGGTAAGTCCAGGAGTAATGATGTAGAAATTAGTTAATCATTTATCATGTCTATGGTAATTGAACCAAATCATTCGTTGTGGAAACTTTTATAAATGGTTAATACATAAATAGTTGTTTATCACAATATGACAACACAAGGGTCAATAATTCCTCAATTGACTATAATGGTCTAGAAGTGTTTAGTGTGTATTTGCAGGTTTTGTCGATCAAATCATTTTTATTACAGTAAGTCAGTAACCCTCGAAATTGTTTATCGGTTTGAAAGATGCTTCTCTAAAATTAATCACTTAAACTCAGAGTAATAATAAAAATACGTTTTTTAAAAATTATTTATAAATGTTTTTAGTAATTAGTAATAAACGTGTGACAATTTTGTTTAATATTACACATTTTACATAGCCAAAGATTCCATGTGTCAACATTAATATTATAACTTGTATGTAATTTTAATTTATTGAGCAATTAGTGAATATTTTTTTTATGTCCTTGTCGAAATTCTCAAAAGGTAATCACATGAGCCTTAATATGGTCAATGTCATTGAAATAAACAGCTTGAAATTTGACAAAACAAACAGTTTTAAAAAAAAATTGGGTTTATGTCAAAACAACTCAAAAACCAGCGTTTCATCATAATATATTAGGCTTCTTTCTCACAACCTAATCTGATTGATTTAGACACATAACATTAATTTTAAAAAGAAATTTTGACTAAAAGAACCAAAATAAAAACACTAGAACCATAAAAAGAAGGGGATCAGCACAACAAGAAATAGTGTAAATAAGAATAAAAATTATAAATAAAAAAGTTATTTGAATGGGAAAGTTTTTAAAGCATGCAAGCTGCCAACTACCAAACACAGCCTGCTGGCTTTAGCAGATAATAGAGAATAGTTTTAGGCAGCCTCACATTTTGACTAGCTGATATATATATATTTAGATTACTCATCATGTCAATCAACTTATTCTAGATAAAACTTTACTGACCTAAATCCATGGAATCCATGACCCAACCAGCATAGAAAATTTCAAATCAGGAGCGGTTTGGAAATATATATTATAACAAGTGATTAAATAGTTTATGGGGTCTACACTGCCTAGCATTTATGTCATCCTTACATGTTTAATATATATGTTTTTTTTTTCTTCACTATTTCCTTTAATAATGCATCTCCTTTTAATGGCCTCGCGCATGTTTAAATCAAGAAAAAAAAAAAGAATTGTTACTATATATATAAGAAATCTGTTAATCAAGTAATAATTTTAAGAACTTTTTACAATTTATCTGAAAAGAATAATATATATATATATATATAGTGTATTTTTTTTGGTGCTTTGTCAGTTATGAAATATGATTCAAATAAAAATAAATTTTTTATTGGAAACGATTACAAATAATTCAAAATTCGGAGGAATGAGATATACAAGACCAATCTCATGTTATCCATTCGGATAAGAATTACTATATAGTTCATTAGAGCTATAGTTTTTTTTTAATGAAAAACTTAGAACTATACAATATTACATATTATCACTATCTCAAAACCAATAAAATGAGTTGGTTCATCGGTATGTTTCTCATAACTACGTTATGAAGTTGTGAGTCTGCATCGAGTCACAATTTTATTGGTTAGATAAAATTGAGATACCAATTTTAGAGAGCTGATAAGAATCTGAGATTTGGGCCTAAAGTACTGGTGGAATCAGTTTACTGGTAGGTAGAAAACTAGTGGGGCAATCCCATCACATGCATGCAGCCCAACATCTATGCAAATCTTTCACTTCTATAACAGCCTTTACAAATCGTACCATGTCCATGACCATCTCTGCTGCATCTTTACAAATCGTACCATGTCCATGACCATCTCTGCTGCATCGCCGTGCATAATGGATGAGTTTGGCTACCATACCCACATGGGTATGGTAGCACTAAAATTCAGAAACCATTTATGATTAAATTTGGAAACCACCTAGAATTTTAGAAACCAAATCAGAATATATATATATATATATATATAGAGAGAGAGAGAGAGAGAGAGAGAGAGAGAGAGAGAGAGAGAATTTCAGGTACACAATTTCTTTTTGTTCCAGTGTCCTTTACAATGATAAAGCTAATTATATATAGAGAGAGGAATATTATATTGTAGATTATTGGAGGCTGGGATGATAAATAGGTTAGCCCGTGAAGAAAAATTTGGCATTTTGTGTTGCAGAGAAATGGTCCATGGAGACCGGAGAGGGGACATGAATACATATGATCAGTCTGCAAGGTTTTCCAGGCCATGGATGTGGTGTGGGGGACAGTAAAGTGAGACCTGTTTCAACAATGTGACGGTGTCGTCTTTCCGAGTAACCGTTATGTTTAGGGGTATGAGGTGGGGTTGTGAGATGTGAGATGCCATTTGTGGCAAAATGGTCTTTGAGTGGCATGTATTCACCACCATTGTCAGAGTACAATGCGATGATTTTGTGATGAAAATAATTTTCCACAATAGCCTTAAAACGTATAAAATTTTCTTTAACCTCTGATTTTCTGTTTAATGGATAGAACCAGATGTATTTTGTATAGTGATCAACGAAAATTAAATAATATTTAAAATTATCATGAGAAATAACATAAGATATCCATACATCAGAAAATATGATTTCTATTGGGTGAGAGGAGACAAGAGATGAAGAAGAAAATTGTTGCTTGTGACTTTTATTGCAATGACAAGAATGAAAAAAAAAAAAATCTTTCGACATATAAGATGACCTAACCTATGATGCCAGTTTGACTACATGGTTTTGACGCCTAAGAAGGCTAGAACCAGTAAGGACCTAGAGGTGGTGGTTGGCCAATCATACACGTTATCCTTGGTTGTGCCTCACAGAAGAATTGTCCCCGTACGAAGATCCTTCACATGAAAAGAAGATGATAAGAACTCAACCGAAACATCATTAGTAGAGCAAAAATGTGAGATTGAGATTAAATTCTTCTTCATATCAAGCACACACAGTACATCATTTAATTTAAAAGTTTTATTATGAGAGCAAATAGATGTGGAGCCAGTATTTATAATGGAAAGACATGTGCCATCTCCAATCATAACATCATCGGAGCCGTTGTACGGCGCATGAAGGAGAGATTGCTCAAGTCAGCTGTTACATGATGTGATGCACCACTATCGACAGCCATAAGGGGTTGGCGGAAGACATATTGGCAGCATAACGGGCTTTGGGTTGCCAAGGCATCTGTAGAGGTGTGTTTGGCGTTGCGGAACCTAACCTGGAAGACTGAATTGGAACTATTTGGAAAGAGGAACACCGTTTGGCCGTGTGTCCCTGAACTCCACACACCTGACAGCGATATAAGTAGGGACGTGGGGTGTGATTGTTGCCACGGTTTAGTGAACCAGCGTTGTTGGGTGATGAAGGCCAGTAGCTATTGTGGTTGGGCGACATGCGCCAGTTATATGAGCGCTAGTTGTTGTTAGACCGATGTGTAAGATTGGTTGTGGCCGAAAAAGTAGCAGATTCTTTCTTACAGTTCTGAAGGGAAGCCTCAAACGATAACAATTTCTCGTGAAGTTCATCAAAGGTGATGGGATTATCTCGAGCTTTGAACCGCACGAACCAACTCCTTGTATTCATTATCAAGTTCATATAGGATCCTCTCAGTGAGATCATTATCGCCCACCAGAGCTCCAAGTAACACAAGTTCATCTGCACTGGCTTTAACAGAGTGAAGAAAATCAGTAATATTTTGTGTACCTTTCGTGGAGTGTTTGAGAAGAGCTTTGATTTGTTTTATGCGGCCACATGATGGTTTGGCGTAAGTATTGGCCAGGATGTTTCATGCCTCCATTGACGTATTGGCTCTGGCTACAAAAGAAATAATTGTTGGTGATAGGGAACCGATAATCGCATTGAGAATAAGCTGATCTTGGCGAACCCAAATGTTGTATGCTGGATTTGGAGTAGCCACATCGTTGACAGTTAGGCTGGGCGGTGGACATGGCTTTGAGCCATCAATATAACCAATAAGGTCATATCCACTGAAGAGGGTTTGGAATTGAATTTTTCAAGACATATAGTTGCTTGCAGTGAGTTTGAGAGGGGCCTGAACCGAGATGTTGATGGTGATGAGATGAAACTTAGTCGAGCGAAGGACTGTTGAAGTTGCTGGTGTGACTAGGGGCGGATGGTAAAGAGGGCTGACCCGGGCTATAGCAGCGTCAGCCTTTTGGTGAATTTTTTTTTATTAGTTTATAGTCAAATAATTTCACATCATTGGTCATCTCAATTCTCTCCCCCTCTCTCTCTCACCGATTCACCGTACCAATTCTTTCACTCTCTTCCCAAGTGTTTTGTGTGTACACTTCAAATTAAAAAACATTTATTATTTTAATTATATTACATAACAATATATAAATAAATTATCAATAGCTGATTATATTTATTTAATTGTTTTAATAGATAAAAAATATCATTTTATTTAGTTTTATCTTAATTTAATTGTTTTTCAATATATATATATATAATATAACTATAAATAATATTATTTTTTTTGTTGCAATATATTAAAAAAGTATTTTTTAAAACAAATTTCATTAAATACATATTATACAATTTTTTTTTTCAAAATATTATTTTCAATTATTTCTACTAGATGCGTTTTCAAAGTTTTCCAGCTTCTGAAAACATGAAAATCAATTACTCATTTTCAAATAAAAATACATAAAATAGAAAACGAAAACAAAAAATATTACCGAAAATGCCCTAATTGCCTCCATTACTTTGTTTTTGTTTTTTGATTAAAGAAATTTTCTAGTACTGTTGAAATTTTATTATTATTAATTTTTTTTATGTGTACATATATTTTTAGCTCACCTTATCAAAAAATCTTGGGTACGTCCCTGGATGTGACATTAACGATCATGGGGGATGGTGTGGATGAGCTGTTGTCAGATGTAGAGTCTGGATTAATTGTGGTCATCGTTGGAATGGGAGAGAAAAAGAAGAAAAATAAAACTTTGTTTTTTAGAGAGGAATCGTTAGCTCTGACACCATGTAAACAGAGATATTTTGGTGTAGAATTTTTTCACACACTTTTTATTGATAGTCATTTGAATATATAATACATTAGTGTTGAGTCCTGAGTATCAGAGACACCTAATGATGAAATACTTTCTAAGATAATTATACAATTAAATTCAAAATTCAAATATACAATAGAAAAAATATTAATAGAACATTATATCCAATATGGTGGTGGGTACCAAATCCCCCTTCTACTGTTCTACATGTGAATTGATCCTCCAAATATCCCCTAGAGGTTTGCTATTATTTTTGCGTTGCGAGTCACCTTCAAGTGATTGAAATGTTTTTAATATTATTGGCTTGTTTTATGGTGTTGGAACTTGGAATTCTCACCTTTTTGTAGTATGTGTTATATGTATATATGTGTCGACTGTTTTTACTTTTTAGTGTAAACTAGCTAAAAACTTGCATGAAAAATAATTCAATAGATCTTAGGCATGCAATAGCCTATATACCAATATCAGAGTACTTCTTTGGCCAACACAGGGCAAGAACTTGCTAGAGAGGTCATTGACAATGACTTGCTAACCTACTTCTGAAAATAAATATGGTTATTCAAAGACAGTAGTCAATAGATATATAATAGGCATGCATTATTAGCCAACACACTCCTCCATTTTGGTTCGGTCATTATCTCTTATTTAAAATCTAGTTTTTGTAAACAATATGTTATTAATATTTTTTAAGGAGGGGTTTTTACAAATAGAGTTTATATATATACAATAATTTTCAAATAAGTGCACAATGATAAAATTATATAAGGACATTGAATGTGAGCCACTCATTTTACATATTTTGACTTGGCATGTATGCACTTGTCAAAACTCTTTTATAAATGAGTGACTCACATTCAATGTCCTTATATAATTCTATCAGTGCGCATTGACAGGAAAATGACTGATATATATATATATATATATACATATACATAGGAAGAGTAATGCTAGGCCTTCTATTTTTTTTCTTCAAATTTCTTTCTAAATGGTGTTGGCACGTAAGGTGTAAACATTACATCACTCACATCACGTGCCAACAGCCCAACACCAATTGGAAAAAAAATTAGAAAACCTAGCATTACTCATACCGAAAATAGGGGGAAAACACTATTTTAATTAGGATAATGGTAGACATCCAATATTTTGTCCATCATTTACATCCAACTTGATGTGTCAGCTGACATTTCACTTCCTTGTCGGTTGTTACTTCACCAAAACAAATGAGTTGAATTAAAAAAACAATAATAATTTTCATTCCTTAAATCTAGTACTTTAATATAAAAAATTATCGTGTAATGATATGGTGATGTGACAGCTTATAAGGAAGTGTCATGTTAGCCGTCACATCAAGTTAGATATAAAAGATGGTCAAAAGTGTTGGATGTCTACCATTATCCTTTTAATTATGTGGATTTTTAAGAGTAACACTAGTTTAATAAGTTAATTTTAAATGACAACAATGGATAAAAATATTCTCATCTTCTTCTTTTATTACGTTTTTATCATTTTTAGGTTTTTGTTTTCTTTTCAAAAACCTCTATTGATGGATGACCAATGGAGGTCCTTCGTCAATAGAGATGGAACGTTCGTTCGACCGTTATTGGAGTTCGAGACCTCCAATAAAGGTCGACGAATAAGAAGAATTATTATATTTTTTTTTGAAAAATTTCATTTTTTTCTAATAAGTCTTGGAAATTGTAAATATACCTAACAAATCTCAGAAACTACAAAACGAGTCTCGAAAATTACAAAAATAAATTCCGAAAATACAAAGTAAGTATTGGAAACACCAAAATAAGTCTCGGCAAAAAAAAAAGCGCGAGACTTATTTTTTTTAGTGTGTTTTTAGGGTGTTTTTTTTCTTCCAGATATATATTTTAGGTGTTATTAAGACTTAAGTTATTAAGTTGGTGATAGTTTTAAAACTAACTCTTTAAAGAGTGCTATTAAATTTTAAATTATATATATATATATATGAAACTTTTTGCCTTAGTGCGCACTGATAAATATATATCGGTGTCTTGTATGTGGACCAATAGATTCAATTGTTTTGACTCAGTCTACATGCACTTGTCAGTGCTTATCCATAATCTATGACTCACATGTAATGCACTGATATATTTTACATCAGTGCGGACTGAGGAGAAAAATACTGTATATATATAGTAATTATCAAGTGAGGTATACCTTACTTTAATTTCGGTAAAAACCTTAATGAAATCACATCGATTTTTATAAATTTTGATCTGAATTTTTTTACGGATGATAAGTTTAATGAAATCTACCTGTGAATAAAATTTGAGAATTTTTCAAACATCAGAACCATTTATCCCGATTTTTTTTTAAATAAAGGTATTGATAAAATGAGATAAATATAGGAAAATTCAACAAAAAAATTGTTATAGTACTTGAATTTTTTTCAAATTTTTTTCATAAATAGATTTAATTAAACTTATTATCTATAAAAAATATTCATATCAAAATTCATAAAAATTGATGTGATTTCATCAAGATCTTTACCGAAATTAAGGTAAGGTATACCTCACTTAATAATATATATATATATACCAACTATGGGTATTACGACTAGAACGTGAGATATTTTGAGATATTTTGATACCAAGTCATATTGGGTGGTGATCAAATATATACCAGCTATGGGTATTACGACTCGAACGTGAGATATTTTGGTACCAAGTCATATTGGGCGGTGATTAAATCACTACTACAAAAATGATGATTTATGACACAACATAATGATAGTTTTAAAAAAACGTCATAAGTTATGGAATATTTTATGACACTTTTTTAAAATTCATCACCACATCATGATGGTTTTTAAAAACCGTCATAACATTATGATGATTTTTAAAAATCATATTGACATTATGACGGTTTTTAAATAAAGAAAAAACAAAATGTTAAGGGTGAATGACGTTTTTTAACCGTTATAACTCAATAATTGGTTAGTTGTATAAAAATGTATTATCCATTTATTTTTAATAAATATATATATATTATAATTAAAAATATTAATATTTAATTAATTATTTAATATTTCAAACTATATTTAACTATAAATAATTGTATTGTTCTTTTATAAATTTTGTAAATTCTGTAAGATATTATTAAATATTTTATTCAAATTTAAATTCATGACATTTTATATATGCTATATTATATAATAGTTATAAACCTTATTTTATAATTATATTATTGATTCAATTTTCAAAGTTATAATATAACATAAAAATAAAAAATTAGTATTAAAAATTGATTACATAGAGTTAAAGAATATTATATTAAGCCTTTAAAAAATGTCATATCAAAAAGTTAAAAAGTAACCTAAAATTGAAGGAGGAAAAATAAAATGTTAAAAAGTAATTTAAAATTGAAGGAGGGAAACTAAAAGGTTAAAAAGTAATTTAGAAATAAAATAGGGAAAATAAAAAGTTAAAAAGTGTAAGAGGGAAACAAAATGGGTTCCACCATTACTATTAGGTTTCTACAAGTCACCCAAATCATAACCCAAATTTATAATTTTTCAATATCTTGTGCTTTTGGAGTTGTTTGGTCATGCACCCTTTTTCCCATCTCTAATCAATTTTAATTTTTTTATTCTCTCACCTTCTTCTTCATCTTCTTAATTCTTTGTCCTCTTCTTCTTTGTCTTCTTCTTAGTTCTTTGGTCCAAGTTTTTTTTTCCTTTCTTTCTTTGACATTTGTGTTATATTTAAACATTTTATTTTCTCTTTTCACTGATTTAATTTTATATTATTGTGTTAAATTTGATTCCGTATGTTATTAATTTGGTTTAAAAAAAATCGAGTTATGCAATAATTTTTAAATTTTTTGTTTGATTGTCCCAATTGAGGTATAAAAATAAGAGAATTTTTTTAAGATTTTTTCATGATAAAAGTTTGTCCACTCTCATTATTTCCAATTGGTGTAGTTCTTGTTTGTAATAAATTAAATTTTAAGTTTGAAGTATGTAGATGTTTTATTGACCTTATGAACATTTAATTTTTTTTTTACTTTTAATTTTGTTTTGCAGGACATTTGAAGTCAAGAAATTATTGAGATTATTTTATCTCCTATTTCTATTTTTTTTCTTTTATAGAGATGGTATATATAGTTAATTTTTGGGATACATATATATTATTGTAAATGGAGTATATACTTCATTGTATTTGATAATGTAATTATTTTGTATTCTTGTAAATGAAGTATATACTTCATTGTGCTAGATAATGTAGTTGTTTTATTTTATTAATAAAATGTGTTTATATTCAATTTTATTGATTTTGTGTAATTATGAAAGATCATTGAGTATTATTTTTATATTTGATGATTTATTCAAATTAAAAAAAATAATTTTTAGTGGGATATATATATATATATCTAATGATTTAAAAAAAAACATTTCAAGATTATGATGACTTTTAACCGTTATAATTTAATGACGGATAAAAACTGTCAAAAAGTTATGACATTAAAAACCATCATAAATATAAACCATCATTAATTGGTTCTGGACATTGGATTCGTTGATGGTTAAAACCGTCATAAACCAACGTTTATGACGGTTTTTAACCATCATAAAGCACCTTTTTTCTAGCAGTGAATAGAGTTATTGATTGTTAATTGTATTCTTAATTGTAAGTTTGGCTAAAGTATGTTTTGGATATTTTAGAAGTTACAATACATATATTTTTTTTTCATATAAGCTCAAAATTTGAGATTAAACTGTTAGTAAAGGGAAAAAAAACAGAAGAACAAAACTTTCCAGTAATTTGTAATGTGAAAAGATTACGGTAGAGTGCTTTCTTCAAAGGCCCAATTTTGAGGGTATTTTAGTACTCTCGATGTTTGGGCCTGTTATCTTTTTATAGGACAATAAACCAAATACTATACTATTACTGGGCCTCGCAGAAATCTGAAACCAGCCCAATTTACCAAATTGCAAAAAAATGAAATGGCTTCGCCCGGGTTCGAACCGGAGACCTTCAGTGTGTTAGACTGACGTGATAACCAACTACACCACGAAACCTTGTTGAGGAGTTTCACCCAATGTTTTATATTAGTAGTTATATGTTTTGGTAAAATTAATAAGGGTTAATATTAAAAACCTCCCATCACCTTTGAAATATTATTAGATATATAGTTACAAATACTTTTATTTTAGAAACCTCCCCTATAAACTAACACCATTAACATTCCGTTTGTGTTGACTGAGTTTGATTATTAAAAAGTCTAAAATGTCTCTATTTAAGTTTCAATTGTATGAATTGACCATTGTACCCTCATATTTTTACCAAATAAATTAATAAAATAATACAAAAGGTAGGAATGTTAACTTGCAAAGGAGAAGTTATTTTGTGGACATTCTTATCCCTAAAAATAACAAAATTAAAAATGATTCAAAAGCATTGAAAATGAGTATTAATTTGGATTTATATAAAAAAATACAAATAAACAAATAAATAATTACATATTCTTGTTTATTTTCAATGCTTTTGGTTCATTTGTAATTTTGTTATTTTTATGGATAAATTTGTGTATAAAATAACTTCTCATTTGAAAGTTAACATTTTCGCATTTTGTTTCAATATATTATTTTATTTGGTAAAAGTATGAGGGTACAATGGTTAATTCGTACAATTGAAGCTTAATTAGAGACATTTTGAACTTTTTAAGGGGACGTTTGGTATAGGGTAATCAAACTAATGTGAATCCTGAGAAAGTTAAACACAAGAATGTGATTCCTAGGAAACTTGTATACATGTATTTGGTTAGGTATGAGAATATTATGTCGGATTCCTAGGAATATCAAGTAAAAGTGTTTGGTTGTACATGAGAATTTGTTTTTTTTTTTTAATTAATTAATTTATTATAAACTAAAAAATTAAAAAAAAATTCAAAGACCATTGTACTGGACGTTCTTTGTCCAAAAAAAAAGAAAAAAAAATTATATTTCATTTCACTTTCTCTTTCTTTCTATCCAGAATCCAGATTTTATCTCTTTCTTTCCATCTTTCTCTTTCTCTCTCTCTCTCTCTCTGTCTTTCTCTCCAGATCTTGATCTTCGTCATCATTGCCTTCGACCAGGTACGTCGCCGTCGTCGTCGTCGTCGTTGTCTCCTCCGATCGGGTACCTCGTCGTCGTCGTCTCAGCTCGTCGTCGTCTTCATCGAAGCTCGTCGTCGTCTTCATTGAAGCCCGTCGTCTCCTCCACATGATCGAAGCTCGTCATCACCCAAATTTTGTTTTTGCTATTTTCTGTAATTTTTTTCTTTTGGTGTTGATGATGGTGTTTTGATGAAGATGAAGTTGGGCATGGTTTAGTTGATGAAACTTAGGTTTTGAAATCTGGAAATTTAGTGTTTGGGTAGTGAGAAAGTGTAAGAAAATGTGAAAAAATTTGGACTAATTGTTTTTAAAATACCAATTATTATTTTTTAATTAAATGTGGGTCCCACAATGGGAATTTGATGGAGGGTAATCTGAAACCCACCTGTTGGGAAGGGTTTCAGATTAGTCCTTTGGAGGGTAATCTAATTCCCATGGGATTCACTTTTCTGGGAAACCAAAAACCAAAAACCTAATCCTTCTACCAAATATGAGAATGCTATGAGATTCCTATTCCCATGTAAAGATGACTGCATACCAAATGGCCCCTAATAGACAAACTCGGTCAATACAAATGGAATGCTATTAGTGTTAATCCATAGGGGAGGTTTCAAAAATACAACCATTTGTAACTATACATCCAGAAATAGTTCAAAGGTGAGGGGAGGTGTTTAATATTAACCCAATTCATAATATTATCATTTCGTGGATTTGGAGAATTGGAGTTTTGAAGAAAAGGAAAGAGTAGCAGGAACCTCCGGTGACAACAAGAAGCGAGGATGCTCAACACAGGAACCATTTCTCTCTTTGAATCAGCATCTCTCTTGTCACCCAACCACACCCACTTCCCATTAACTGGTCCACTCTTCACATTCACTTCCAAAAATGCTTTGCTTTTCTCTTCTTCGCAGCAAATTCATCAGACCCATCTCTGTCTCAGGAGAAGAGACAATGGGATTTTGTCGTCGTCGTCGTCGTTGTGTGCCCCTGCTTTGAGCAAAAAAGGTAGGAAAGGTGGCACTCCAGTATTGGAAGCGGACGGCTCAGATTTTGATGATTATGGTGATGATGATGATGAGGTGGATGAGGATGAGGATTTGGAAGACGAGGATGATGATGGAGAGGGAATGTTTTTGCCGCTTGAGGAAATGAAGAGTTGGCTGGAGAATAAGCCACGTGGGTTCGGTGAAGACAAGGTGTATGACACCTCCATTGAAGAAAAGCTGCTTCAGGAAATAGAGCAGACTCGAGAAGCGCAGATTGCTAATGTTAATAAGCTCAAGAACGACCCTCTTAAATCCAATCCCAACAAAGTGAAACAAAAGATAAAAGGTTTGTCTTTTATTGTGAACCTTTCATTGAATTGGCCTTAATCATGTTTTCCAGGTTTTGTATCATTTTCACTGAATTTGTTGGTTGTGGAAAATTTTGAGCTTGTTATGTATAGCAATCTTCAATTCTTCATTGTGTCTGTTTTGGTGGTGAGGTTGATACTTGGTGTTTTTTTATGCTTGTTTTTGCATTTGTGTTTTTCTCTACTTGTTTGTTGGTACAAAGTTGGGAAACTCAGTGTTTGGATTTACAGCGATAAAGAACCTGGTATGCTATTGAAAAACAAAGAGATTAACAAAATGGAAGGCCTTGTTTTGGTCCTCTAATTGGAAAACTTGGTCTCTATTGAGTAGAACTAAAATTATTGCTCTTAGAGGTGAACTATGAGGTGTTTGATATCTAATATATAATGAAAGATTGATCTTTAGGTTACGTAATTATCCCGTTCCATGGAGACTGATTGATTGTTAATTGGGTATAGTCTTTCACTCTTCTTTGGCCTAACACTTATAAGGGAGCTAGTTATCTTATTCCTGCAAACTGAATTGTGTCTTTCTGACCATAGTATACGGATAGGTTCTTGCATATGAAAATGAAACTAGTCTGTTTACTTTAACAAGCAAATTTGACCAGACCAGTGATTTAAGACTCTCTCTTTTATAAAAGCCAGCTTTGCCTAAATGGCTAAATAGTAATGAAATTCAAACACTTTACAATATTCAAAAGACTATTGTTTTCTTTTCTGAGTCCAATATTGAGAAGCTTATTGATAATGCAAGATGAGCAAGTCTACCTGTCTCACTTCTTATGGGCATCTCAACCATCGATTGAACTATCGGTGGGCTTTTTTTTGCCGGTGGTTTGTTCTTATGCAACTTCATATTCTAGTGAGGAGTAAATATACTATCAACATACTCATTTCCTTATTACAATATGCATCATACTACCCTACATTTTAATGAATATATGATGATGGCATATGTCTTGCTAGTCGATAGTGCAAACATGTTTTACAAGACTTCCAGAAATTTTGTTCCCAAAGAAAAGGGAAGGGGTAAATAATGTTCTTCCATACTTTATTTAATTACGATTTTCTTTAGTCTGTCACATTTAATACAAACTATTTCTATTGTAATACCAGAAGTAGCATAAGTTTTTGCTTCTCCAGGCCAATTTCAGTCTAACTTCACAGTATTCTACTGGAATTGCAGAACCTGAAGTTATTCCAAGTGGTATTCGTGTACGTTTGGTCAACCTTCCTAAGAAAAAGAACATCCACAGAGATCTGAAATCCGCTTTTGAAGATGTCCGTGGTATAATTAGCATAAGCCCAGCTGTGTCTGGGAACAAGAAGACTAAGGACCCAATATGCAAGGGATTTGCATTTGTTGATTTCAAGTCTGAGGAGGATGCAACCAGGTACGTTTTGTGACAAATTATTGTTATTGTTGTTTCCTTCTTAGATCTTGATTTGAGTTCATAGACATGAATATGTGTGTTTATTATTTACCCTAGCATAATGTGAAGTAACGAGAGGATATATTTTGTACACAAACATCTATCTTTCTCTCCCTCTCTCTCTCTCTCTATATATATATATATATAATATGGCTCTGTAGGGAATGTAGGTTCAGTTTTTGCATACTTCGTCATACAACCTTCACTTTTATAGATTTGAATATGTTATCATCAATTGGAATGTTATTCATATGGCAGTTAATGCATTCAATATTTCAATGATGTAAAGAAGAAGAAAAGTAGCTATAAAACAGATGTGCAAAAGATCTGGATCCAAGATGTGAACAGTTATGTTAATGGATTGATCAGAAACCATGCAGGAACATGTAAAGTGTGCTTATTATTCAACTTGAATTCTAAACAGGTTTTGCTTGCTTAGGTTAGGCATATAATTCATACTGAACATGCCTGTCATAGACATTACAGACGTTTAATTTTTCTTTGGAGAGCAGAATGGCCATATCATGTTTCTTGTAAATGAGCTCAAATAGGTCGTATTAGCTGTTAAGACTTGGTTTAGAACTGTATTTTTTTAACTAAAATATAAATACTCTTATGGCAGATTTATGCAAGTATTTTCTACACAAAGTATTTCATTTGGTAAGATTCAAAAGCAGATAAAATGTGAGAGGATGAATTCAACTTCTTCGAAGTTTGTTGATGAGCATTCAACAGACGACGCCTCCAATAATGTTGAAGTAACAGCCTCTGGTTTGGAAGAAGAGCCAGATGTTGATTCCAATGTCGACTATGATACCTCGGATTCATGGGTGGAAGCAGCATCTGATGGCTCTGATCTGGATGGTGAACTTGACTCGGCGAAACTGGAGGACATTACGGAGAATCTGGAAATTGTCAGTGTTTCAGAGCTGAAGGGTAGAGATAGCCAAAAACCAGATAAGAAATCTGCCAGAGATTCATCTTCATCAAATCAGCGAAAGAAAATCCAAGTGATTGAGAAAAAGCAAACCGCTAAAGGAAAAGTCAAGAAGGTTCCAAAGTTAAGCGTTCCAGGTTCTGCAAAGAGGTAAAATCTTGTTCATTTTCCCATTTGTTGTGACTCGATTTGTCTGTTTCCTAACATATATGGTTCTATTTATCACGATGCAGGTTAAACGTTAAAGAGAAGGCTGTGTTGACCGACGTGTTCTCGAAATATGCAGTAAAAGCTGCTTTAACTTCAAAGGCAGAGAACTAGCTAATGAAATGTGTAAACTGCATAATATTTACTAAGACCATTAGTGATAATATTGAGTGTAAACTGCTTATGCAAGGAAATCACAGTAGCCTTTTTGTCATGCTCTGTGTTCTGATGATATTTCATACCCGCCTTGCATTTCTGTCTGTTGTATCTGCTATGTCTTGTAGAGGGTGTTTTACATTTGTAAGGTTGATATACCCAACTTCACCTTGCATAGTCCTATCAGCTCATTGAAGCCGAGCAGTCAAATCTCGATTTAGATTATTATTCTTCTTCAAAATGATGTGAAAAAATATAGAGGAAGGACAGCATGTTGACTGTAAACAGGTAAAAACCAAGAAAGGAATGTTTCACGGCAAAATTAGGATTGTGGAGGCACATACTAAGGCCATTAACAACCACATAAAAGTTGATTAAACCAGTACACCAAGCACTGGAAATGAAAAAAAGAGATAAGTGGTCCATCAATCCAATTGAAGATTTGAATTTGATTAAACCAGGATCTGAGTTTTAGTAAACTCCTCACACTTCAATAAAATTGTGGCTCCTCACACTTCAATACACAATTACACATTTTGCATTTTATGAACATGTAGGAGAAGTTTTCTTTTAATGTTGTGATTGCTGTTCTCTCTTTATTATAGTAGATATATTGGCCGTACCTTATCTCACTCCGTCACAATAATTAAAAAAATAATGGTAGAAGTCAGGGGTCCAGGAACCGATCGTTTTCAACCCACCAATTCCCCTCCCTCAAATGCCCCCACCCCCACCCCCCCATGGTTTTTTTCCTTACCAAATTTTAAAAAGAGTTTTTTATCTTTAAAAAGCTATTATCTAATTTTAAAAAACTAAAATTTTAAAAAGAGTTTTTTATCTTTAAAAAGCTATTATCTAATTTTAAAAAGAGTTTTTTATCTTTAAAAAGCTATTATCTATTGGGAGAAGCTTAATTTTTGGACTTCTCTCCTTAAACCCATCTTAGTATGTGTTTGGTATGACTTTTGTTGTTATCTCTCGTTATTATAGTAGATATATTGACCGTACCTTATCTCGTCTCGTCACAATAATTAAAAAGATAAAAAAATAATAATGGTAGAAGTTAGGAACACACACACACAAAGATAAAAAAAATAATGGTAAAGTTAGGAACACACACACACACATTTCAGGTCTCAAAAACAGAGAGAGCGTTCGGTTAGATTTTCAAGAAAAAAGTTTTTAAAAACACAAAAACTTGTTTTTTCCATTTAACAAGTAAAAAGCGGAAGTAAGAGAAAACAACAAAAACCTGTTTTTTTTGGCTTTTATGGCTTTTTTTTCCTACCAAATCTCTCTCCTACTCTTCTTCTCCAAACCAAATCATCATCAAACGAGAAATCCATACACCAAGTTCCAATAAGACATAATAGCAGGAACAGTAACTCTTTGTACCCTCTATATCTCTCATCTTCTGTTTTGAGTCTCCAGACATCAACAATACTTCAGGATGCTCAGGTTAGGACCCAACCTGTTGAGAATCACCAACACCATGAAAAAGATGAATTTTTTTTTTTGTCAACTTAGGCCTTATTGTGCGGACACTCTGTAAAGATATGCCTTTTTTGTTCACTAGAGACCTCAATTATGACATCTGCAGATGATTTCCTCATCTGGGGTATCTCCTATTTTTTACAATTTCTGTGATTTCATTAGAGACCTCAATTGTGTTAGTTGCTCTGTGCTGCGAAGAAGCTTGATAATCTGAGAGAAAGAATAGAGAAGCTATTAATAGATGGAGCTGCCGTCGTCCTAGCCCAACCACAGACCCCATCGCCATCAGCTCGGTCTCAACGAAACCCCTGTCCAGTCCCGTCGCCGATCGCACCTTCTCCCGACTTCAAGTGACTGAAGCAGCAGCATGGGTCGTGTAGCCGTGGAGGGCAGCAACAATTAGATGAAAAGATGCAGTAGAGACCAGAATTTTTCTCCGTTTGTTCTTTGCTCAGATGGCACTAGTTGTGTTTACTTGTTTGTATGGCTTTCTTATTTATAATATTTGTTATTAAAAAAAATTACCAAAATTTTAGAAATTATTATTATATAATATAATGATGAAAATGATTTTGAAAATATTCTACCAGACATGTTTTTTATGTTTTGATTTTCCGAATATCGTTTTCAATAATCGCTACCAGACGTGTTTTCGAATCCAAAAAATTCAAAAATCAATTTTTTAAAAACAAATGAAAATGATAAAACAAAAAACAAAAAATGAAAACGTTACCGAATGGCACTTTAATTTTTGGACTTCTCTAGTAAACCTATCTTAGTATGTATTTGGTATGACTTTTGTTGTTATCTCTCGTTATTATAGTAGATATATTGGCCGTACCTTATCGTCTTGCCCCCCCCCCCCAGCGTGTAAAGATTTTCAGCGTGTAATCATGTTAACATTTTAGAGTGTAAAGATTTCCATCGTGTAATCATGTTCATATTTCAGCGTGTAAAGATTTCAGCGTGTAAAGATTCAGCTTGTAAAGATTTCAGCGTGAAACGAAATACTTTCAAATGACTTTTGAGGGGGCAAATGATATCCGATTTTCGCCCGTAATATATCATTGGAATCGTTTCGACGAGGAGAACAATATTTTAAAGAGAAAAGATAAGAAAAAAAAGTTTTAGAGAGAAACATGACAAGAAGTAATTTTAGCGTATAATCCTTTTATAATTTCAGCGTGTAAAGATGCATTTCAGTGTGTAAAGATGCATTTCAGCGTGTAAAGATGTTGATATTTCAGCGTGTAAAGATTTTCAGCGTGTAATCATATTAACATTTTAGAGTGTAAAGATTTCCATCATGTAATCATGTTCATATTTCAGCGTGTAAAGATTTCAGCGTGTAAAGATTCAGCTTGTAAAGATTTCAGCGTGAAACGAAATACTTTCAAAGGACTTTTGAGGGGGCAAATGATATCCGATTTTCGCCCGTAATATATCATTGGAATCGTTTCGACGAGGAGAACAATATTTTAAAGAGAAAAGATAAGAAAAAAAGTTTTAGAGAGAAACATGACAAGAAGAACTTATGAAAGAGAAAGAAAAAGTTGTGTCAGAGAATAAAGTGAAAAGGTAGATAAGGGCAATCTTGTCCAAAAAACATTTCTCGTGGATAAAAAAAAACTTATTGGGATATAATAGTTCTGTATACTGCATTAATTTTTAGGTCAAAAGGCGAAATTTTGCCTTTTTTTTATCTTTTTAATTATTGTGACGGGGCTGGGAGGTGTGTGTGTGGGTGGGTTCTACTATTATTATTTTTATCTTTTTAATTATTGTGACGGGGCTGGGAGGTGTGTGTGTACACACACACACACACACACACCCACCCACCTCCCAGCCCGTCACAATAATTAAAAAGATAAAAAAACAAATAATAGTAGAACCCCCCCACACACACACCTCCCAGCCCCGTCACAATAATTAAAAAGATAAAAAAAAATAATAGTAGAACCCACCCACACACACACCTCCCAGCCCCGTCACAATAATTAAAAAGATAAAAAAAGGTAAAATTTCGCCTTTTGACCTAAAAATTAATGCAGTATACAGAACTATTATATCCCAATAAGTTTTTTTTTTATCCACGAGAAATGTTTTTTGGACAAGATTGCCCTTATCTACCTTTTCACTTTATTCTCTGACACAACTTTTTCTTTCTCTTTCATAAGTTCTTCTTGTCATGTTTCTCTCTAAAACTTTTTTTCTTATCTTTTCTCTTTAAAATATTGTTCTCCTCGTCGAAACGATTCCAATGATATATTACGGGCGAAAATCGGATATCATTTGCCCCCTCAAAAGTCCTTTGAAAGTATTTCGTTTCACGCTGAAATCTTTACAAGCTGAATCTTTACACGCTGAAATCTTTACACGCTGAAATATGAACATGATTACACGATGGAAATCTTTACACTCTAAAATGTTAACATGATTACAAGCTGAAAATCTTTACACGCTGAAATATCAACATCTTTACACGCTGAAATATCAACATCTTTACACACTGAAATGCATCTTTACACGCTGAAATTATAAAAGGATTATACGCTAAAATTACATTTCAGCGTGTAATGTTTCTGGAAACTTCAAATTTTCTATTTTTCAATTTCTCTTCCGATTTTCAATTTTCTAAAAAATAAAATAAAACTTTTTTTTCAAACCTCCATTGATGGAGATCTGTGAACAGACCTCCATCAATGGAAGTCGAACAAACCTCCACATATGGAGGTCTGGAATAGACCTCCATTGATGGAGGCGATGAAGATGATTAAAAAAAAGTTTTTATCCTTACGTGTGATATTTGCACTAAGGGTATTTTGGTCTAAAATCATTTCTCTTTGATAAAAAAAGAAAATTTATTAAGAAATGATATTTTTTTATACTCCCTTAATTTTAGAGCTATTTATGATTATGGCCCAAACCACCCCCTCCAAAGGTTTTTATTTTTTTATTTTAATAAAAATGCATGATCAGTCACACAACCCAACCCAACCCAACCCAACCCCCCCTCCCAGAGGTTTTTATTTTTTTATTTTAACAAAAATGCATCATCAGTATATTATTTGGACATGTAGTTATATTTATGTAAAAAATGGTGCTCCAATTGGAACATATATCTATATGTATATGCCCGTTCCATTACAAAACTCTGATTTATTTGAATTACTTATCACGGACATAATTTTTGTCCCCTCAAGGCCTCAACTTCAAAGGCATTCAAAATTGAAACCAATTCTATCGGACGGACAATTTCAATCCATGAGTGAGATACGGAAAAACAAATTAAGATTCTGAAAAATAATCGTTTTTTACCCTTTACATTTCAAAAAAAAGAAATTTTTTTCTGTTAGTCTCTGGATCGTCAACTGAAAACTCACAAACTCATGAAAAAGTGACAAATCGAATCTGTCGCGGTAACACTTCCTCTCCATCTCTCAATCTCTTTACGTTTCCATGTCTGTTGTTCTATTAATATTAAAAAGTTCACCACTTTAACTGTTCCCTATCACTTGCATTTCCTTCAAAATGCAGTGATGGTTTTTTTATTTATTTTTAGTATTTGTGTTCAGTTTCAAGTGTTCCTCGCAAATTCAATTACGGGTATTTGGTAATTTTGAGTTATCGAATTAAAATATCCATTTTTTTTTAGTTTTAGAAAGAAGTTGTGCTCCATGTGTTTGATGAAATGTCTAAAAGAATGATATTAATTTGCCTAATCTTTTATTCTTTTAGTTATTATTGACATAATTGGTATTGATAATTTTTTTGGGTATCATTCAATTGTTTGATTCTATTGTTCATATTTAGGTGATAGGAATTTGCTAATTTAAAGTTTGTTATTATGTGATTGCTGTATTGGTTTTGATCTTATTGAATTCTCATTACAATCAGCATAAAAATGATCTTATTTTTTGGTTATGCATCATCACCTTCAGATTCTAAATACCTTCAGATTCTAAATCCATATCAACAACATCAACGCTATTTTCTCTAACATCTCTGAACGGATTCGTCTGATCAACTGGTATGTTATGTTAACTATATATGTATCTCTTTTGTTTTTAACTTCATTCGACAAATCACTTTTTTTCTTTTTATTAATTATGTGTTCGCATTGTGTATTAGGGTCCATTTCAATAAAAATCAGTTCTTGGTTCCAGAATCAAAACAATCCGGAGAAAACTGCATTCTGATGAATTGCTTGTCGTACATGACTTCATATTCTACAGCTATACTTAGAAGGACTCGTATTATCATCGCTAGAAGTAGTCTGCATCAATCGTATACTCCTTCATCGAATACCAAATTTGGGTATTTGGGTGTTAAGACTATCGATTTTGAGTTTCTGCTGACGCGATTTCGTGTTCAGCTTTACTCGTCTGGAGGTTCAAGTGCCAAAAAATCACGGTCTCGTAAAGTAAACGCTAAACCAGAGATGGAGCAAGACAAGAACGAGTTCTTTGTTGTACGGAAAGGGGATGTTGTTGGTGTTTACAAGAGCTTAGCTGAATGTCAGGCTCAAGTCGGATCGTCGGTAAATTCTCCTTTTACCTTATGATATTGACTGTATAGTATTGATTTTTACTTCTTCAAGTAATGTGGTTTGCAAAAAAATTGTGATAGATTCTAAAGTGTTCGTACTGAGATTTTGTTCTGGTGTGTCATTATCAAATTGGAAAATGGGATGGTGATGATAATTTTCATTAGAGATGTTGTGACATAAATAAATGATAGATAGTTGTGGGAAGTTTCATTGATTTAGAATTGATGCATTACTTATATAGATTGATGTTATTTACTCACTGTTGTCGGATATCGGTTCATTGGTGTATGCCAGCATATTGGATTATACTATGTGAAAGTTTTGTTTTTATACTTTGTAATGATGGATGCATTGTCTCTTATCAGGTTGTTATTTAAGTTGTAAGTTGTAACGATCCATCTAATCCACTGATTATGCTTTCTGTTGTAGATATGCCATCCACCTGTCAGTGTGTACAAAGGGTACTCTTTGCCTAAGGACACCGAGGAGCATCTTATTTCCCATGGGCTTAAAAATGCTCTTTACACGATTAGAGCCGCAGACTTGACTGAGGATCTTTTTGGCTCACTTACGCTTTGCCCTTTTCAAGTAAGATGACCAATGTTCTCTAAGGTGAAATTTAGAACTGATTTTGTTTTTATATTTTAAGCACAGATAATATTATCTGCTGCTTGACATGAACCTCTAGACTTCTCTCTCTTTCTCTCTCTCTCTCTCTCTCTGTGCATTGGTTGAGTTGCTCTAAATAAAACTAATTCCTTTCGATATGTGGATTTCTTTAATACTTTGTGCTTGTTTTGTGGATGGTTCAGCTGCTCTAATAAAAAATTTGGATATATGAGAAAATTATGGATGACACTATGACATGCCCAGTTCTTAGACTTAGGTGATCTTGCCTTGTCATTAATTGAGATGTTTAATGGGGTGTCACTTTGATTTAACCGTACTTTTTTATTATTAGAATGTCTTTCTTCTTGTTTTATAGTTGAACAACATTTGCTAAGGTGTTGATATTAACTTGCTGTCTTCCTTGGTCAATGACAATTGAGATCGGTGCTCATGGCTTTTCTTTTTGGTTTCAGGACCCAGCATCCAAAAAGAGACCGCAGGATATGATTGATCCAGAGATTGGGGTAAGCCAGGAGACATAGTATTTCTGAACTAAGAGAATATTGTTCAGGATAGAACAATTGATGGCACAGTCTAGGGGTTGTTTAGCCAAGATTTACTTGCACCTTTATTGTCCTCATTTTCTGAAAAGAAACTTGTTTTCAGTTGTTTCCTATGCATATGCCACTCTATATGTTTCTACCTTGTGAATGCTCATAATTGCATGCTTCGTTGATTTCTCAAAATTCTTATGAAGAGAGAGAACTTGTATGCTTGCTTTGTTAACCCAATATCTGCCTATCACAAGAATATTACCTGTTTCCTTTACTGTTCCTTGCCTGGCTAAAAGCAATATAAAGTTCAAGATTCCATTTTTATTGCAGATACGGTTATTTAATTATGGAACACGCTAATTCTACAAATAGAAATAGAATAAGGAGGTTAGAATCTGAAATGATTATGCTTGTAAACATTGTACCAAGAGGAGGGAAAGTAATAACATCCTTTTATGACATTCCCTCCCTACCTTATCTCTCAAGAACGAAAAAACAAATAAAGTAACAGTATAAATTTTGTCAACTGTTGTTCTTGTAATTACAAGTTTGTGATGCTTCTCAATGAAGACGGATACACTATTAGCTTAATGACAAAATTTTAGAAAAGACCATGAGTATGTTGAAGACTGCTTAGGGACTAGGAAAATGCTCATAAGATTACTTTGAGTAATCTTATTTTTTGGTTTTCTATATTGTTAAGTTTGATGTTCTTTAGTCATCGACTTTACACAATTAATTTGCTTATAAGATCCTATGCTTTGAGGATATTTAGAGGCCATTGTCTCGTGTAATGATTAAATTCTTGGACTTATAAGGTCCAGGGCTTGTTTATTATTGAAAGTGGCCATTTCATGCAAAATTAGGACCATATCAAAAATCCCCGTTTAGAGTCCTGCTGAAGCAGAACTGGGGAACAACTTTTCTTGCTTTGGAGGATTGTGATAGCTGAACTTTCTTTGACCATGTTTTTTTAATACTATTCTTACTTTACAGGAAGCACTTGGTTCTGCATCCATTTCCACTGATCATGTCGCAAAGCAGATCAAGTTGGATCATGATGCTAAGGCCCAAGTGTCATCCACTGATTCTGTAAGTATATTTTGAAATTGTCAGGAAGAAAATAATTTATTTGCTAGGGAGAGCTTATCACAATCCCTTTTTGGCTGCATCTGCTCCATTCTTTGCACTTATGCAAGTCTTACCATTGCATAGTATGGAACAGATACATCACAAGTTGGAGAATCAAGAAACCCATTTCCTCTTTTAGTCCAAGTTAATGGGTGAACTACTTTGTTTCTTTTCTGGAGGGTTGTCCACTCCATTATTTTGCAAGATTTAATTACTTCATTGGTAGAATAAAAACTTTTAGTCGTTTTTTCAGGGTTAGGTAAAGCATGTTGTTTTATCATCATGTTCTTATATGTGAGTGGTACAACAACAAAAATTTATATTTTGTAACTATGTATTTATCTGCAGCATTCCTGTTTTATTCAATTTGATGGTGCATCAAAGGGAAATCCTGGACCAGCTGGTGCAGCAGCTGTGCTGCGAACTGGTGATGGAAATTTGGTATACATTTTACTATTCCAGATGTGCCCTTTTATTTGATACTTTTATCTGTCTAATTACTTTTTGAACAGATTTGTAAATTGCGTGAAGGTGTGGGCATAGCAACCAATAATGTTGCTGAATATCGAGCCTTGATTTTGGGGTTAAAATATGCTCTTGAGAAAGGTTATACCAATATCAATGTCCAAGGAGACTCCAAACTTGTTTGCATGCTGGTTTGTTGTTTATTTTTTCTTTTATGTTTGATATATTTTTTTCTTCCACTCAAGGCATTGGTTATTAATGACGTCCACTCTTTCGACTCTGATTATTATCTTCTCTTTATCCAGTCTTTTTTCCTCAATGTTCTTATAGCTTACTTAGGTTGCTTCTTGGTATAGGTTTCGGGCTCATGGAAGGCCAAACATCCTAACATGTCTGCTCTCAGTATGGAGGCAAAGAAACTGAGGGATAAATTCCGATCGTTCCAGATAACTCATGTTCTGAGGGTGTGTACTGTTTATTCTGGTTCAGTTTTTCGGGTTCAATAGTAGTTCTGCATTTGTTATTTTGTTTAAATTTCTATGTTCACCTTTCATCTCACCTGGTCCGCATGCATGTAATGCAAATAATTCAGTTTTATTTCCTTTATACTACCCTTGTTAGGCGTAGACAACACGTGCACTTACCCTTAAAAATTATTATCAAAGACTGGAAAGGCATAATCCACTTAAACCACCTTACCTTAAACTCTCTTGCCAGTTGCTTTCTTGCCTGTGACTTGTATACAGGGCCTATCATAGCATGTATCTGGCCATGAACTTGTTGTTGAAGGACATGATTGCTTAGGATTCAGACAAAGTTATGTTCTACAGGATAATTGTGTCCTACTTAACTGCTTATGATAGTAATATAATAAAGGTCCTCTTAACGCATGCCTTATGCTCACACACTTGAGGATCTAAAAACTAAATAAACACTCATATTTATCCTTTGAATACATCAATGCACACTTCATGTGTCTCGAACAAATAAATAATAAGTTTTTTATTCATTCTTTTAATAAGGTGTCTTAAGGGCACACATTAACACAATCCATGTAGTAATATAGTTAGTTTTTGACTTTCAAAATCGTATTGGCTCAGTTTGAGTCTTGAGACGCTTTCTATACTGATTAGCCGGTGTTTACTCAAATGATCCGCTATCTGAGATGTTATCTTTTCTACATAGAACCATTTTCTCTGTTATATATTTTCTCATAGCTACTACCCCATTTTTATAGCCTTTTCTGCTTTTTTGGAAGCTATAACTTCACTCTTTTGCATGGTGCAGTCAGATTTATATTACATAATTTTTGTCGCTTAAGTTATGCATAAGATTACCGTTCCTTTTTTTTTTTCCACGAAGTTCTGACATTTTCTTGCATATGTTTGGAAGAATTTGAACTCTGAAGCTGATGCTCAAGCAAACTTGGCTGTCGATCTTGCTGGTGAGGCTTCTGTAAATTACTTAGTGGCTCTTCGTCCATTAAAAGCTTGTTTCAATTTTCTCATTGACATCTATCATTTCTCTCCGTTGTTGCAGATGGTGAAATTGCGGAGGTATTTGAAAATTAGCTCAAATTCAGGTTTGTATTAAGAATATGCAACAACGGGATCTGGTATTTTCATTATAACTCAAGAGACTAAAATTTTACTCTTTTCTTAGGTAATTGAAAATTAAACCCAGATTGGCTGGCCTCAGAACTTGGCCACAATGATATGTAAACGTTGATGGTTGAGCTTGCACTAAAAGGGCAGTATAGTTACAGGCAGTTGACTAAACTCAGTTATCATCTTTGGTATTTTGGAAGCACCAAGGATCCAGTACTCATTTTTGACATTTTGAAACTAGGGAAACTCAATTGATTTCTTTCCTGAGTCCTGACCTGGGATCAGTTCAGCTACTTGAGAAGATGAAAGTATAATATTTTTTTTATTGTACACCCATATATTCTCACAACATAGAATATCATAGTGTGTCTTTGCCATTGAAATTCTCTTGGAAACTGTCTTGCCACGACCTCTAGTAATCTTTATTCAGATGATCAATCATTATTAGACAAGTGATACTGTAGTTCATTCTTAGCATTGTTTACATTCTACCCAAATAATTCCAATTGATTCTGATGAACAGATTTTTTATATTTTTGTGGACCAAGAATAATTGCCATGCAAGTTTATATCTATAATTTGCCACCCTCAGCTTCAATTGACATCATACATGTTCTTGAAATGTTTCTCTAGGCTCTTCTTTTTTGTTGATCAAAATTCAAAATAAAGTTTAATTTACTTTATTAAAAAAAAAGGTTAAAACTCTCTTGTAATAAAAATAACTTCAGCCGTCCGATTGAGATTGAAAGAAAGAGACTTCATATCGGACGGTTAATATAAATCGGGTTTATTTTTCAATAAAATCCGATGGCGATCTTTATTGGAAGGAGAACCGACTTGGGTACCAAGAAAGGCACCACAAGAAGACATTCCAAGATCAAAATTGCCTCCTTTTTTTCACATCAAAAACCAAAATGCCATGAATCCATCCATCAATCTGAGCAAAATGTTAACCCGACAAACTCGAAACCTTGCAAAAGCAACTTGGTCGTCTCCATTCCTTTCTTCTTGTTTGTTTTCTTCGACTTCGTCACCTCCATCGCCGACCCATTTGGTTCCTGGAGCAGCGGCGGATGTTGCGGACGTTACTGGTGCAGATGACCTGGTCTACATAGACCCACCTGTTTCTTCTTCTGTCAAGCCTCTCATCACACCCACTCTCCTTCAGCCACGTGTCGTCGTCTACGACGGCGTCTGCCACCTTTGCCACGGAGGTACCGTTACCGTTATTTTGTCACTGCGTGTTTGATCGAAATGGGGTTGGTCTATGAAAGACGGACACAAAGTATTAATCATTGTTGGTTTGTTTCCCAATTTTTCTGATAAATCGCCAATGCTTTCTCTTCTTAGTTCTTGACACGATTTTTCGATTCCATTTTAGTAATGTGACAATTTTGACCTTGTTTGATTTTGTTTTATGTTCTCTTTACATGTTTATGATTTTAGTTTCTCAGCTACTTTTGCATTTTGTTTAATTCTTGAAGTGTATATTTCCTTCATGTAAAAAACTATACTTAGAATCGGTTTCCTTTTTATAGGAGTGAAATGGATAATTGGTGTTGACAAGTATGAGAAGATCAAATTTTGTTGTCTCCAATCCAAGGCTGCAGAACCATACTTGAGACTGTGTGGTCTTGACAGAGAAGATGTTCTTCGTCGCTTTTTGTTTGTTGAAGGTCCAGAATCATACCACCAAGCCTCTACTGGTTGGTTCTCAGTCAATATAGATTTTCTACTACTTAATACTTATGCCTTTTATTTATTTATTTATTTTTTTGGCATTTTATTCTGTTGATAGTCTGAAAATAATGTGCATTCTCAATTGGCTTCTGATAAGAGATGGATGCTGTTTGATGAACTCAGAATTCATTCAGTATCATTCACCTTGTTAGTGATAATGATGCCATTCGAGATTTCGGTTCAGCTGTATATCTTCTTGTTGGTAGTGGTTGGGAGTGTCAATTTCTAAATAGGAAACTAAGGCCTAGAGGCTTGTTAGTACAATAATCTTGTCTATGATAGTGAAGTTAAGTCAGAATAGATCAAATATACCCCATCAGGCATTCAAGGACTGTTGTTTGTTTCTGGATTGTCTGTGTTAAGGACTGATCATTCTTCACTGAATTGCGAAACCTAAGACAACCAAGTGAGTCAAATACACTATCTACCAGTTCTTTATCATATATACAAAATTTGTCCCCATTGCTTACCTGGGCAATTTGTAGTTGACGGCAAAGGAGCTATTCAGGGGAGCCAGGGATTGGGAAGCTATAACCCATCATTTTATACACCATATGTTTGTATGAGGCATTCTGCTGGCAACCAAACTGTGTCCGTAGACTCATTATATCCTTCTGCCTACTGGCACAATCTTTTGACAAATTAGCATAGAGAACAAATTTATCTAGTTAGACCTTGCCTTTTTTTCTTCTTTCTAATTTTACTTGACCCATTAGGTAATTGGACTTCATTTTTGTTTTATCTTTTTAAATGGAACTTAAGTTGTCCCAAATAAACTAGAATTAGAAATGTGAATTAATAGCTTCTTGTGATACTTGTTTCTACAACCAAATGATGTATTTCTGAATATTTTTTTTGTTGATTGAAAATTCTCACTTGATATGCCTGTTGCTTTTTCCCATTCCCCTTTGAGTGAAAAATCATTCCCTCTTACGTTTTGACTGCAAATGATTATGCAGCTGCTCTGAAAGTGCTCTCGTACTTGCCATTGCCTTACTCAGCTTTAAGCTCGCTGTTGATAATTCCAAGTCCTCTTAGGGATGCTGCGTATGATTATGTTGCCAAGCGTCGCTATGACTGGTTTGGGAAGAGTGAAGATTGTTTAGTTTTGCAGGAGAAAGAGTTGCTGGAACGATTTATAGACAGAGATGAGATGATATGATATGATGCATTGAATTGGATTTTGCTATTATTAGGCTTGTTAAAGTCCAATGAACCTTTGAACCTTTTTTTTTTGCCTCTGTTTCTGCTAACATTACTGCAAAAGAGATATTAGAAAGGAGAATTGTACATTCACCGCTTTGTTGGAAGCATATTAATCACTAAATTGGGTTTAACGCCTGGAACTTACTGGAGTTTGTATATATATAGAACCTGCCACATATGGTTCATCGTTCATTGTATCCACTAATCCAAATAACATAAATCATAGAATTGAGCTTGTCCATTTCACATACTATAGTTATATACAAACAATAAACACGCTGATTAGATAATAATCAGATTTCTGGTATGCCCCTACTATTATCAATTCTCCGTACATTCAATATCAGAAGAGACTTATATCAGACGGTTAAATTTGTGCCATAAAAAGTTAAAACTAGAATTGTGAGGTTCACCCAACAAGAGTGAACCCTCCAAAAATCAGCGTATGCCGCTATCAGCAGCGAACACACGGTATTCTTTAGTAAAAGGCGAAAGAATAGTTCGCTTTGTGCTCACCGCACGGCTGCGTGCTTCAATTGGAAGGCTTAGGCGCATTTATATATTAGCTCTTGGCGTTGTCCCGTTTTTGCTCTTTCTCGATGTGGGACTTGAATACTTTATTATACTCGTTTCTGTAAGTCTAGATTTTTCATTTTTTTTTTGTTGGTATCTGATCTGACTTGGGTTCATAATTAATTAATTATAATGCAAAATGCTGATAGGGCCTGTACCTCTACTTTGTTGGATCAGTACTACTCATCTAGTCATCTGGGGATTGGTTACGGTATACAAGAAAAAGTGTTGGTATGATACCAACCACTTTTTAGGAACAACTCTATGGTTCACTCCAATATGAAAATGATTTCAAAATATTAAAGTTGTTTCCAAAATTAATTCAAATTTAACCTTGAATGATTCCAAACAATCATTGCTATGATACACGGGTGGGTACCATAGCCAAACCCGTCATCTGTCTATTACATGGAAACACTTCATTTTAAACATGCATGTGATTGAAGCTGTGAAACCAAGACCAAGCTAATGTTTAAAGTGTAATCAATTTCAGACAATCCAATAGAATCAAGGCATAATCAACAAAATCAGAGTTAAATTTGCCTCTATTTCACAAGTTTGTATACACAAATTAAATGTGCACCTTCTCTCAGCCCATCCAAGAAATAAAAAGAGAAAAATGAATGTACGTTCCAACATCAACAAATTCTCTACTAAAATTGCAACAAAAACAACAAAATTGATGAGAAGTTAGAAATTTAGAATGTCCACCAAACTGGAATAAACCTTTTTGCTTCAATATATGCTAACAGTAACTGCATGTTTAAGAAGCAAAAACGTAGGTGGCTTTTAAATATTACAAAATCATGTAGTTACACAAATAAGGTGTTAAAAAAAGATGAATAATTCACGTAGACAGAAAATTGAGCAAAGGAGAGTCTGTGACAAAAGAATAAACAGATTACCAGTGAACAGCTTCATTTCATCAAAGACCTTACACATGAAATTCCCATAATACAGTTCTATTAAACCTCTAAAATTAGCATTACAACAAAATCAGCTCAAACTTCAAATTTCTGTCCCCATCCTCACAAATCACAGACTCGGTTCTTCAGGGATTCACAAGGGTGATAAATGCCCAATGAGCACCCGAAACCCAAATGGATAACGTAAAACAAAATTATTGAAAAAAAGTATAGAAGCTTTTATTAATCACTGTCCCCTGTCCATTCCTTCCAATCGTTGTCAACATGACTCTGGGCCCATTTAACAGCTGCACGTGCAGCTTGTGGTCCTCCAGGAAGTCCTCGTTCGTTTAGAGTATCAGCCATGTCAATGAAAGGTATGACCAAGAGCGTTCCAGGACCTCCATACTCAGCGTGTAAGAACGTGCCAAATATCTATTAAGAATAACAGAGGCAACATAGTCATTCACCAGTTTACTTGCTAACATCAAACTAACAAGTCATCAATAAACATTTAGGCAACAAAATAAAAAGCAATCCACATAAAGCAGACATATTTCAGCAAAGAAAACATTCCTATGTCGACAGAGAATTGAGCAGCCATTATAGAACTACAAGTAGTATCTTGCTAAATGAAATTAGTCAAAAAAAATGTCCTTTTTTACAATTGTCACACCAAAACAAACCTTTATTAGTTCTAGATGAAATCAGCATAAACGGTCACCAAGTATATCTGTCAAGGTTTCTATCTTCATCGTTTAAAACTTTAAGAAGTAATGCATGAAACTAACTTATAATTTCTTATTACTTCTAGAGTTATAGTCTGTTGTTTTTTCTATCAACCAACCTCAGGTGTTAAGTGTTTGAAGAGAAGGCAGTATAGAACCTATCTAACGGCTATTTCAAAGCTACACATGGATATCATTCCTCTGTTTACTCCATCTATATTTTTTCTATAGTTTTTTCTCATGATGTGAACAACCCGAGGAAGCCTGAAGAAACTCAATAGGAAACTCACTTGGTCACTGGTGATTGTGCAAACTGATGTTTCAGAAGCTACAACTATAATCGTTGCCGTTTCAAAGGTCACTTCTTAGTTCTTAGGCTACCTCAACTATTTCATCAAGCCACCCTCACTGAAGTAAACACAAAGAGCAGTGACCTTAACTTTAACTTACCTATACATGACCACGGTCAAATATCCAATTATCACAACGTACCTGTCTCCACAACCGGCTATGCTTGGTGTGTCTGAGCACAGCTTTAGGTTTAATTATCAAACTAAAGACACTCACTTGGATAAACTTAAAAGTATTCAACTGCCATATTTTTCGTACTAGAGGGATTGTGTCGCATTGGTATTGAATAGTTCATTCAATTCTTTCCTTAATAGATTTTGTCGGTCCAAAATAAAACAAGTGAATAATCAGGACCAATGAGGGTGATAATCTACATCTCTGTTCACCATAATTAACATCCGTTAACAAATTGGACACCAGATACTTGGAATTTTGTAACAAAAACACACATTGCACCACATCCAACTAAGACATTAATGATCAAATATCAATTATACAGGAATGTATCACCTCAGTACAGATTCCTACAACTTCTACAAGTGAATCTCCAAACATATCTTTCTTGGAAAGCTTATTCATCAAGTGGGTCCTGAACTTCTCCGTCTCCTGAATCCAAAAAAAAAAAAAAAAAAACTAAGCTCAGTAATTTATCAGAAAGAAAAGACATTGCCTACAAGAGAACAAACACTTCATATGTGCAACAGTGGAAAAAGGGAACTTACAGCATCAGCGAATTCTGGAATTGGGTCAGGAAATTTGTACTCAGCGGCTCTGCAGATGTGGCTTTTAAATGAAAATGATGGAAAGAAGAGTCTTGTTGGTTGTATCTTCCCGCTAATTGAAGTGTATATTGAGGCGCTAGTCAATTTGATACCACCACCAAGCGAAAGAGAAGAAACTGGAGAGTTACAATGGAAAGAAATAGGAGGAATTGAAAAAGAAAAGAGAGGTGACGATGAGTCAAGTGTTGGCGAGAGAAGAGCTTTGCTCCAAGAAGCCATGTCTATTGTGTGTGTGTGTGTGTGTCTCTCTCTCTCTCTCTCTGCCTTATCTCATCTGTCGCTTGATACAATCATACAAGGGTTTTAGGCCATTTTAAAACCCCGGTCTCCACTTTTTTACTAGAAGAATATTCCGCGGTAAAAATAAAAATCAGAATACAATTTTAGGCCATTTTATATTTTTATGATCACAATTTTACATTCTTGTTTTAATTTTGGATTTTTGCTTTTAATTTTATATTTTTGTAAGGGGGAATTACACAAACTTACCCTAGTGATATGTATAATAACACAGAAACCCATGAAAAAATCATAATGATACTCACACCCCCTTGACTTGTGGACTAACGGTTGAATACCGTTAGTCTGTCACAGATAAGGGGCAATGACAGTTTTGCCCTTGCACTTGTTTTTAGAGAGAGTCGGTTGATGTAACCCAAAAGTGACAGTTGATATTATTATTATTATTATTATTATTATTTGAAGAACAACAAAAACAACACAAAGCAACTAAGAGCACCAAATTACATAGGCACATCATCCTGGACCATTTTAGTAGCACACATAGGAACCTCCATCCATAATTTGCCAAAATTATTCAATTTTTTAGTCTAAATTCCTCCCCATATTTTCTTATTGATGCCGACCATTAAGGTGCACACTTAGTCATCCATCTATTTAAAGGTTGTCAAGACATTTGGTTTTCTCAATTATTTTCATTCATCAGCTCACCACTTACTAATTTAACCACAAATTCTTCGATCCAATCTTTTTTTTTGCGTGATCAAGTTCAAGAATAAGAATTGTAAATATGGTAAAAATGTAGCATCGAAAATTTTAGAATCTAAAGGCAACCCTGGAAAGTTATATGTCTATTGTGATAAGGGTTTGTACGATTTCTTTGTTTTCTTGAAAACATGTGCTTAAATGTTATTTCTTGCTCTTACCATGTTTAGGGTAATTATGTTACTTGGAAAAATATAAACAATAGATTTTCACAATGTAGCATTTGAAACTACCATCAATGCAATTCATATCCCAAACAAAAGAATTTCGAAAATTAAATTCAAATAGCATATGTTCAATATGATTTGTCTACATAAGTTAAATAAAAGAAACATTAATATTCAACATAATTATACTGCATATGTACCGGGTTTAACACCAAGTTTGTATTTGCCTTGTACATATTTCAACATAATTATGCTGCATATGTACCGGGTTTAACACCAAGTTTCTACTTGCCTTGTACATATTACAGCACATACGTAAAAACATACAGCCACAGATACACAACCTTGTGTAATTACATTTTTCATCATAAGCTGTAACCCATTTCTTCCTAGCAATAACTTCACAAAAATACTAATGATTTAGCTTTCACTACTTACAAATCCCATAGAATTTGTAATTTTATATCATATCCTTCTAAAGCTTCCTAAATCTCACAAAAAACCAGTCTAACCCCCACCACAAAATAATCTTTCATGACCTATCAGTACAAAATCATCCAACCCCAACAAACCAACTAGGCACTCAGTTTAAAATACCATTTGCAGCAAAAAACAAAACATAACGAAAATAGTGTAAATAACTAAGTTCATATAACATGCTATAACAGCTGCACTAAAACACGGGATTCCATTCCATGTCCAAGCTTGCAACAGTGCCAGTAATATAATAAAAACAAAGAAAACATTTCAGATACTACATTCATATCAAATAAAAATAAAAATAAATCAACTTGTGAGTAACATTTCATACTTGGATTTGATCTAAAAGAACTCCCAATTGGTGGTACATTATGACTTGACTGTAGAGGAGCATTAGATGTGATTGGTTGGGTTATTGTCCCACCAACTATACTGGAAAGAGTAGAATGTGTGCTATGAATGTTGCCAACACCTCCACTAGATTGAGCACCCTTAAAAGAATCAAAATGTTTCAATTATATAGGATACATTGATAATTATGCATTTATAATATCACATTGAAATAAATGTACATGCTTCCTTCATTTCAGTGCTGATGTCAATGTGCTGCCCAATTCAGTTGTACTCTTCTTGGTTGTTGTTGTATATTTTTTGCCTTGAAGAAATTTTTTTAATTAGCTAATAAATACATGCACTTATTATTAAAATATAATTGCATATCTTACATAATAACATACATTTCCTTTAGTTTTGCTAGAACTCGCAACAGTTGCAGCTTAACAATTCCTAGTTCCCGAACCCCATCTCCCCCTTACCTTGAAGGAACGAGACCCTCCTAAATCCCCCTTGGGGGGAAGGCTTTATTCTCTCTGCCGCCCCCTTCCCCCCCCCCCCCCCCCCCCTTTTTTGGTGTGTGTGTGTGTGTGTGTGTGTGTGTGTGTGTGTGTGTGTGTGTGTGGGTGTGGGGGGGGGGGGGGGGGGGGGGGGGGGGGCGCTAAACTTGAAGAGAAAGGAAGGGAAGAGCTTTCAAGCCAAGCCTCCACACCTATTTTCAGAGTTTCTTGTCTTCTTTCTGGGTTCATCAGTACCTCTCTTCCTGTGTTTCTTTGGCCTTCCTGACAGTTTTTTCTCTATTGGAGGTAATACTTCAACATGTTGAACTTGAGGCCTTTGGGTCTCATCAGGGATATGATAAATGTCATATGAGTATGTCTTTATGAAGTTTCAGTAGTCAAATACTTATGAACAAAGTCATTGTTGTTCATCTTCCTCCCAGTGATGACTGCTATGACATGTTTGCAAGGTATACTGCTTATCTCCCATAACCCACAGTCATAACTCCAAGTCCAAAAATCAACAATCCAGAACTTCTGACCCTCCCTAACTTCGTAAACGTCTAGACTAGCACAAAACACATTTACAAACCTCTCTTCGTCATGTCTTTCAGCCACTATTTTGCAACTTTTGGAGACACCTTGGACCCTCATTTTCTACCCTCTTCAAGTCTCTTATTCATTCTTCTTATTAAATTTCTTCTAATGTTTTCAAGTAACGTAAGGGCTGGATTTCCCATGTATTTGTCCACCCACCCATTAAAGCACTCTGTGATGTAGTTTGTTGTGTGCTCAGACTTCACATTCGCATCAAAAGCATGGGCAGACCACTGTTTTAATGGCACTTTCATCATGTAAGTATATGTTTATGGATTATAAGTTTTTAATTCGTCCATCGCTTCCATAAAATCTCTGTGGTTGCTGCAATGGGTTGCTTCCATACGTGTATCCCATTTAGAGGTCCTTGGTGTTGTTTCTACAAGTTAGCAATTATACGCCTCACACAAAACCTAGGATTAGATCTCAGCCACCACATTTCCAAGGCAACCAACACACATTTCTGCCTATCAGACATGAAGGAAATTTTCATTGCAGTCATCAAGGCCTATGTGGATGTATAATTGCTCAAGAAACCATCCACAACTTTCTTTGCATTCTCCTTCAGCTATGCAAATGACCATTGGAAACACACCATTATTAGCATCAACAACAATGGTAGAAAGAAGCACTATTTGATATCTCCCCTTTAGGTGACACCCATCTAGACCAATAAATGGTCTATACCTAAACAAGAAGCCGACCTTTTGTGCATAAAAACTTAGGAAAAATCTCTGAAACCTAGTTGGTCCACCCAAATCAAGGACACTGGTCCGGATAAATGCCATCGAGACCGGATTCCTTTCCTTAACTGCATATCCATATTTGTAGAGTTTATCATAACACTTGTTGTATTTTAATTTGGTTTTCTCTAACACACAGTACTGGGTTATGTACAAAGTGTATGAAGGAATGATTATGCCATAGATTCAGTGGATTTCATTCGCCAATAAACTCACTTTGACATCTGGGTTTTCTTTAATGAGAATCTTGAATCTAGATGCCACCAAAACTGCATTGGCTTCTTGATTCTTACTCACTTTCTAGCAGCAATGCATGTCTTGCAAAGTCTTGATCATGAATGTGGTTTTGTCCTCTATTGGACTGACATGAATTCTTCATGAGCATCCTTCAGAAGCATACAGTGATGTATATCTATCACTATCGTTCTTGATTCGTTGCAGTCGGAAACCTTCTTGGACAACAAAGTCACGCAGTACCTGTCTAAAGTGGTACAGGTCCTTGAAAGGCTGATCGACCTCTAAATTAACTCTACTATCAGTCGATGCCTTGAAAGGCTTCCATTTTCTTATAGGAATTGGCTTGCTAATGCCATATTTATCTTCACTTGAATCCCCAATCATGAAATCATTGTCCCAATTAAAGCTTCATGCGCTTGACAGATGCTCATCTCCTGAATCCTCATCCTCAGCATCTGCATTATCAGAAGGCATATATGCATTACCAACTACTTCTTGATGATCTTTTTCCTCTTCAAAGCCATTGTTAACCCCGTCTTACATAACATTTGAAGGGATAACCTCTTCAGAATCCTCTTTATTTGACTTATCACCAAAAAATGGATGTTTGGCTACAGCAGTGTCTTCATAATCAGAAGAAATATCATATATCTCATTGGATTTCTTTCCATTACTGGATTAGTTGTATGTAACTGAACGAGCATCTGTAAAGGTACCAGAGCGATATCCACTCTGATTGTGAATATTCCGCGAGCTTTGAAGATGTCGAAGACATGTTGCAGATCCCTATCCTTTTTCACCACCATATATTGCCCACTCCAAGGAAATTTAACCTCTGTTTTGAAAGATTCAGTGGGATCATGAATCGAACTGCAGCAACTCATGTAAACATCTGCCAAAAGGGACTCCAAAGTGTATTTTCCTAGGTTTGGAATGAGAAATTCTACTTGACAACCCAAGAACTTGGAACTAATCGTGAAGTCAACCATTATGCAACCTGAAAATAGCATAACGAACAAAGAATTTCAAGTTCTATTGCCACCATATAAGTGACTGATAATCTTTGCAAAGTGACTGCACTTGTAGTGTTAAATTAATCCAAATGAAAATTAATACACTTGTCTTACTATGCTACAATAAATTCAAGATGCTATAATCCAATAATTTACAATTAATAAAATAATATGTTAAATATGGAAGATATTTATGAGTGTGTATATATATACGGTGGTTCTCTTATAAGGGGTTCTTTATTTTAATTTTGGTAAGGACCTTGATGAAATCACATCGATTTTTATGAATTTTGATCTGAATTTTTTGTGTGGATGATGTGTTCAATGAAATCTACCTATGAATAAAATTTGAGAATTTTTCAAGTACTACAACTATTTATCCTGATTTTGTTAAATATGAAGGCATCGAAAAATGGGAGAAATATAGGAAAATTCAAGAAAAATAGTTGTAGTGGTTGAAAAATTCTCAAATTTTATTCATAGGCAATTTTTTCATTGAATTATCATCCACACAAAAATTCAGATCAAAATTCATAAAAATAGATATGATTTCATCAAAGTCTTTACCGAAATTAAAATAGGGGATCCCTTATGAGAGAACTACTATATATATATATATATATATATATCGAAACTAGACAACTTTATTCAAAAACAATAGAATCAGTATAAAAGTACCAAGTCTAAATTGATTCAAACTACAAAGCTAATTAGGAAATATTAATCACCTCAAATAAACAATATTGAAAAACCCCTAATCCAAACCCTAATTTCAAAACCCCTAATTTCAAAACCCTAATTTCAAAACAATAATTTATGAATGAAACCATGAACCATGAACCATAAACCATGATTTAAAAAAAAAATCACTTCATCATCAACACATCAAACTACAAACAGGAACCAACAAAAGTAAAATAATACAATGCTTGCATAGAAGAGTTGACCACAATGCATATCTATATATTATAAACAATATTTTGTTACGTTTTAGAAGGATACCTTCAATGCATGTCATGTAAAACCTAAAACAAACGAATAAAATGATGAAAAATGCAACCTATATTCAGACAAGTGTACCATACCTTATTATCCCAACGTGTTACAAGCTGTGACTAAGTAACTTCAGATGATAGCAGTAAGTAGTTTTTCAGAGAGCAAAATGATATACCGACAAGTTATATGTTGATGGACTGAAAAAAACAATAGTGAGCAAAGAAATATATCTTCTTCGTTTTTTTCGCGCCTAAGATAAGGCACGCAAAGGGCACCAATTTCTTCTAGGATGGAGTCTTGGAAGTTGGAATAGAGTTAGATGATGAGACATTAAGGTGAATGAAGTTCAGATGATGAGACATTAGAAAAAGCTACTCCTTTTTTCGTTTAATAGAAAATTTATTAACTTATCGTACATTTGATTTGAAATAAATACTATTTAATTTTTATTATATTCATTTACTGTTTATATATTACAAAAGACAACATTGCCCTTTCTTCATGACAGACTAATAGTGGTCAACATGTGATCAACCGTGAGTCAACAGGTCAAAGGAGTGCAAATGTCATTATGATTTTTCCGTAGGTTTCTGTGTTATTATACATGTAACTAGTGTAAGTTTGTGTAATTCCCCCTTTTTGTAATATTAATATTGTGTGGTCAAAATGTTAGGGATTTAAAGAACCTTTCAAGTTCAGTTTCAGAATCAGGCATGATGGAATTAAAGTCACTAGCAAATAACACATTTTGTTGGAGCTACAATTAACTTAAAGTGATTGATCTACTGAAAAACTTCAGGAAATTTACGAGTAAACAAAACGGTAACTTTGCATTGCAACATATTCTTCATTAATTTATATCCCAAATTTGCATATTTATTCACTCAGTTTAGGATATTCATATAAATTACAAACATGAATTTCACCGGATTCAATTTACATAAGAGCGAAGCCGTCTTGGCAAAAATCTGTGTCAAAAAACAACCTAACAGCAAGCTGTTTCACTTCATGGTCTGTAGTAAGTAATTCAAAATCGAGTCTGTAGACCGACTCCTATGTACATCCTCCTCTTCGAGCGTGCGCCTATGTACAACTACAACATGATCTTACCAAATCAGACATTTAAAGATTTCTTTCATGTGGTTCAAACCACGGAAATCCTAGGAAATCAAACACCTCTTTTTCTGTCCTGAATTTCAAGCTTGCGCTAGCTTTCGCACCCTGCAATGGTATATTCACACAGCTGGTTTTAAATAACATATGAGAAAAAAATTCAGCGAAAGAAAAGGTGATGAAAACCAAACTCATTACCTGTTTACCGCCTGAGCTGTGAGTAGCTGGAAACAACCCTGTATCATCAAGTCGGTATCCTTTGGAATCTGCTAGCAATCTCAACCTGCACTTATATAATGATGATAAATGTATAGATATGCTTAATTCATAGCTTAGTTATAACATACAACATTCAATTTTCTAACTAATAAGAATGACTATATATATAATAAATAAATAAATAAATAAATAAATTAAGTAGCCCACAAGGCCACAACAAACTATTGTCAGCCACTGAGCCTAAACATAGCTTCCAGCTATTTTACATGTGCAGGTGCAAATAATCAAATATCAAACATCAATGTAACTGAATGTCTAAAGCTAAGCACATAAATACTATCCAGATAGTTAAACAAATCACAGATATTCATTTACTAGTGATACAAACATACCTCCTATTTAGCACGTCATTTCCAGTCCAGTGTATTAGTCCAAACGCATATATATCCCTTGGATATACCTATAAATTACAACAGTTATAGAACACTACCAAATGCATCATAGGCATATCTGGAATTTTTAACATAATGAACAAAACCTGCATACATTGACTATGATATCTCGCCAACAATGAATCAACAAAGAAATAACCAACATTATTACCAATAACAAAAGGAGAACTTTTTTCATCACAAAAATTGTGGTGAAATTAAGGCAAACCCATTCAAAACAAAAGGCAGGCTCGACATGGAAGGATTAGGGTATCATATTAGATATGAAAAGAAAGAACAAGTATCCGAATAACACTGTCTCCATCCTAGCTTTTTCTTCTTAATTCCATCATCACATTGCCTTTAAAGCATAAATAATACATGATCAAAGATACCTTGAGATCTATGCGGCGCCGTAGCTCTCGTCCAGGAATATGTGCAAAGACCAAAATAAGTATCGACACCTGAATCAGTACCCTGTAAGATAAACAGTGAAGCCAAATATGAAGAAAAACAAGTTACTTATAGTGAGATACATGTACAGATTATAGATTAAAAAAATTGCATGTGATGATGAAATCCAAAAAGATTTTTTTTAATTATTTTTTTTTTTTTTCAGTTTGATAGAAACCAAAGAAAAGCTAAAGGAATAGATGGAACCTAAAAAATTTGCTATTTAAGTCCCATCAAAGCAAGATTATCAACTTATTAGGTCTTGTGCAATTGTTGACAATTTCCCCTCCTTTTAGATGAAGAAAATATTAAAGTTGAATATATGTTCCTTTTCTTTTTACAATTTTTCAGCAAATTAAGGCATGCAAGAAGAATATACTTTCCAAGCTTAGAGTAAGCAAAAAGATGAACTAATTTTGAAGACATACACTAGAATTGGTACTCTGGTCAACTCGAAAACTGCAACCTCTCCATAGATTAATGTATGAATAAATAAATGAAACTCTAAAAGCACAACGGCAAATATAAGAACCCAATTTACTGAGCTGCAAGACCAGCTGTCATTAAGGAGGGAGACCACTTCTAAAACACAAAACTACTCCCTTTAAATCTTTGTGGTTAAAAATGATACAGATCCCTATTACAAATTAAAATGTGACTGTTTCAGCATCGCCCTGCTGAATAGATTAACCATACTTGAATAAATATCAATCAGTCAATGCACAACTAGAAGAGAATTGATCCATAGACCAAGAAAGTTTTCAGTATATATCCAACAGCAGATAATGTTAGAAATAAGTCAGCTGAGATTTACCATCATGATACAGTTTTATATACAAGGACAAGGGTAAGCGTAAAATTTTGTGACGGTATGTGTTCCGTGAACTTGTATTACATATTTACATATTCACCTTGTCTCATACAATAGCATATCTGATAAGGTGAAAGTCAAGCAAAGAAATAATCAAATGAAGAAAGAACATATTACCTCCTCACTGTGAGTACTGAAAATCAAATCCTCTCTTAAGAAATTCATATCCTTTAAACGCTTCACAAACCTTGATAAAAACCCTTTATGACTGAAAATACAGCAAATTAACTCAGTATTTCATAATTAACAAGTAGACAGGAGGAAAACCAATTAAGTAAAATATGCAACACTTTCATCAGTGTGAGGGAACGAAGAGTAAATTTTAATAACTAAATTCCATCAGTAAGTAGTACAAAAATAGCGTATCAATAAATTAAATAAGTAGCTGTAGACACTAGCAACCTATGAAAGAAGTATTTACACTTTTTGCAAGACATATGGTAGGGGCTTCTAGAGAATCTTATTTCAAAACACTTGAACATGGAGGCACGTTATAAACAATATAGTATTTTGCGTACCAAGATCTGTTTAACTAATGGCGGCGGATCCATACAAAAAGTCCTAAATTTTTCCTACTAAATGTCTAAATGACCTTATGACATATCCTAAGGTTTCTTCTTTTGATTATTCTATCAATAGATTTGAAGCAGTCAAGACAAAAGCAAATGCATAAAATATATATAAGCAAAAAAGGCAGTAAGTTAACAACAAAAAGGAATTATAGTGGATACCTTTTGCCATCAGGATGTGTGATTACAATGTCTAGATCTCCACAGGAAGCCTTTCCGCGACGGAATGACCCTCCGCATACAATATCCACCTTCAGGACAGATCAAAATATCACAATAAGGAGCTTACTCAAAATTCAATAGAATATCGAATTACAAAGATCACTTTATATTCAGTGCATGAGCCTCTTTCATAACAGAACAATTGTTCAAACAAAGACTGACACTCAAAAACATAATCCCCTAACTTCAAGCTTTTTAGGTGATATTGATATTGTATGGCAAAAATTTTAGGGCCTTAAATGACCTTTGAAGTTCAGTTTCAGAATAAAGTATGATAGATTAAAGTCACTGGCCAATAACACATTTTATTGGAGCCACAATTAACTAAGTGAATAGTCAACTGAAGACTTCAGGATTTTTATGTGTAAACAAAGAGGTAACTTTTGATTGTGACATATTCTTCATTTATTTATATCCTCTCAAGAAACTGGGGAAGAAAAAGAAAAAATGTAGTAGAAAAAGAGAAAACCCAGCTCATTCTGCAAGAACTACGTCTCATATGTCCAATTCATAACACCAAAATTTTTAAGATGGAAATGGGTAAACAAAGGCATGGTCTGGGGGAGAAGAATATCTGAAGATGGATCAAAATTCAATCTTATGTTCAGTCCAATACTTATGCTGCTCACCCCAGGCAAAATATCTTCCCCAACTTTCTGTAGCAGAAGTTCCATGTCTTGAACCTACACAATAGACACATCTTTCTGAGCTAAAGGAAGTCCCCAAAAAAAAATTAGAAACAAATTCTAGGACGAAGCATAAACCTATGCAATAGGCACATCTTTCTGAGGTAAAGGAAGTCCAAAAAAAATAAAAATAAGAAATAAATTCTAGGAGGAAACATAAAACCAAACCTCCTGGCGTGGAATTCTTGTTTTGATGTCCTCAAAATATTTCAAGCCTATCCTCTGTGAATGTGTTAATGAATCCTCACTATTCAAATCATCAAGTGTTCTGTGTCCTTTCTCATATAATTTCTTTGCAGTGGCTGGACCGATGCCCCAAACTTCCCCAAACAAACTGATTGTCCGTACCTGCAAATTGTTAGAACAACAGCTATGACATAAATGGATAATCCACAAAATCTTGAAACAATAGCTATAGCATAAGTAGATTATCCACAAAATCATCTGGGTGGAGTATGAGTGCATTCCAATTTTTTCATTTCTAGATAATACTTATAAAAACCATGATTGAATAATATTAGAGCCATTGAAAAAACAGAAGAGAACCCCAGACACCATCAACTAATTTATGGGATAGAATAGCCACATCCTTAATCTCTACAGTCACAGTGCTAAAGGAAAGTTTGTGTTAGTAACCATTTAACAAAAAGCTTAAGCTTTTAAGAAAATGGCCCAACAGAAGTGTTTCAAGTCACCGTCGTGTGCAAAGTTGGAATGTCGCCATACTCTTGGTTCCAGGATTCGAACTCAAGACCGCTAGATCAAAATTGCTATGATATCATGTTAGTAACTGTTTAACCTAGAAGTTAAGAATGGCCAAACAATAGTATTTATATCCTAACAGTTTGTAAGAAGAAAAACAACACTCTGATGTATGTATAAATGTATAATCACTAGACATTCAACTATTGGCAAACAGAACTCCGGTCAACAAAGAAATCATATTTTATTGACACATAAATGTGGTGTATAACAAAAAGCATATAAATGTAAAACCAACTCATTAAGTAATAAATATTGCGGACCTTTATATTTGCGGAGAATCTTTGCAATTACCTTTTCATCTGTTTCAAAATGCTCCAACTTTGACAACTTCCCAGTAGTCACTATCTCCTGAATCTGCATGCATTTTCCGATGCTCCCCATAATGTTTAGGAGATGATTAGATGGAAAACCATTCTTTGCATAGGTAAATACATATTACAAGAAAAACCATGCTTCCCCTAGATACACATACCTTTGGAAGAATATTTCTAAAAAAGTTTTACACGCAAAAAAATTTGTTAAGAAAACCAAAAATAATTTCACTAGACTCATAACACATGTAGTAAACTTCCTGGTCAAATTCAGTTTCTGGTTTTAATAATCAAATGGTTAAAAAGAAAAATGAATATCTAGTTAAGGTACACTTAAAATGGCCAAAAGAAGTAAGGATAAGATAATTCATGTACAATGATTTATCCTCTCATATACTATGAATTTTATAAAACAAAAAGTCAATCAATAGATGCAAGGAATGCTGAAGATTGTAACTTCAAAATATGTAGGTTTATTACATGATCCTGCATAGACTTCCCAATCCCGGGTAGGCCTTTGACCTGGTCTGCACTTTCAATTTTAAACTGCAACTTCTCAATAACCGGGATAGCTTTGTAATAGCTAAATGACCTTCGGTCTTCACCCAGTGCTTCTCATAGAAAAATAAACACACCACATCAGACTTCTATGCGAACAGTGACACATAAACAATACAGACCATGCAACAAGACAATTACAAAAATTAATGCATACAAAGGAGAAAACCAATACTCACCCCTATATATGTTGATAAGTTTTCCAAATATCTCAGTGATATTCTTGTTTAAATCAGGAGGACTGGTACGGCAGGGATGGCTGCAAAACATTAACCCGGTACGGAGAACAGCTAGAAGAGTATATCGAAAAAAATATATAATTTTTAAGCATACAGAACAGACAAGATAACGCAATTTGTCCTATAAATTATTTAAAATTTTAGCTACTAAATCTTACATCCTTAAAATGACCACTGGGGGTATCCATACTCATACTTGCAGTGCTTGGAGAGTCAGGCAAGTTGTCAGAACTTATGGGGCTATTTGGTGTCTCAGATGCAGCATTACTGTCTGCATCTCTCCTGCTTTCCACATCATCATGAGAGGATTTGATCTTTTTGTGATGTAATGGTTCACCATCACTAGAAACATTTTCATTTTCTTGTTTCTGATCCAAAGACTTGTCTGCTGTATTATCTTCTTCCGAATTCAGTTTTAAAAGGTATAAATCCTCAGAGACCTTCTCTCCTGAGCTCAAGCTGTCCACCAGCCATTGATAAAGGAGAATAAACTGCAACAAGTAGTTGTTACAAAACATCATAACCCAAACAAATCTAATAAAAAGTTAAAGAAACATCGATAAAATGCACTGAATTTATAAATGTCAAATGTCAACAATGGTATATTGGTATATAGTCAGATTTTTTAAATTTGTTAAAACTTGTATAACTTACAAAAATTAGCTGAGTAAAGGAACACAAATCAAATTAAGTGACAAAACAAAAACAATCAACTTTCTAGGACATACAATATTGAAATTTAACCAAGGAATTGCATCACTAAAAGAACAAGCATGTTCAAAGAACTCACTCCTTTGTAGCGTGTCAAGCGTTCTCTATCAACTTGTTGAAGAAGCGAATTCAAATCCACAGCAAACACATGAGACACTTTCTTGGATAGACGCTCCTCAATAGTTGCTCCCATTTGCACCAGCTTCTGCTTCCAAACCTTAATCAACAAAAAGTGCATGATTCATTAGAACAAACAATCCTCTTTTTTAAATTGTTAACTACTCTGACAAATGAAAGTGAACCTGTAATCTACGGTTTTGAACTCCATTTTCGACCAAATATACCGAAATTCCGGCGAATATCCCGTTCGGGTCGGGAGACGGAGTTTTATTTTTGGTTTTCTTTGGCGCCATTGAATTTCTTCTTCTTCTACTACTAGGAATCAGAGTCTCTGTTGAGTCTCGTTTTCAGTTGAGCGTTGTGAGTTGAGAGTTGAATGGGAAAATTGGTTCAGCTACGGTATAACCTACTGTAAACTTGAAAGTCTTCGTTATAAAAGTGGACAGATTATCGACGCGTGTAATCAGAGGGATATAGTATGCCACGCGTCACACTTTGACACGGGTGATCAATTGTGGGGCCGAGTTGCTGACGGGACTGTTAAGCCAGGGACACGTCAGCAAGTTTAGATGACGTGTCAGTCGAGTCAGCTTTACGTTGATGATACAGCACAAAATTGGGGTTTAAGCATAAACCCTAAAATCGAACATTTTTCTGCTCGGTGAATCAACAAAGCAACAGTAAAACCCTAAACTTATACAAATGATTCTCCATCGTTCCTCTTCAATGCTCAATTTCTACAGATTATCATCTCCTCCTAAAGTCCTCTCCAAGTTAAAAAACTCGCGTTCATTTCTATCAAGTTCTTCACCATCTTCATCTTATCTGCTTAGCGTCTGCTTATTTCAGCTCAATCAATCAAATGGAAGACTGTTTAGAGGATTCGCTACAGCTTCCGCTGTTGAAGCGGACAAAAAGGGTTCAAATGACACGTTTTTCTCCGATGACAATGTTTCGTGGAAGTCTTTAGGTTTATCTGACCGGCTCGCCTGTGCTCTGGAGAATTCCGGCTTCGGTAGACCCTCTCTTGTTCAGGTTCTTTCAATTCCATCGCTTTTGCATTTATTTTGTTTTGTGCTTATGTTGATATCAGTATGTACATGGAAGGTATAATTATGATAATTTGGTTATGCCACTGACTTCATACTTCACAACACTCACTGTTAAGGAAATTTTTTGTGATGTGTGTTTAAAGATAAGGAAGCAGAAGTCGAAGTGATTGTTGGGGTTATCGCATCAGCTTTTACTTTTGATAATTTCATATGATGCATTTTATTTGTCTTGACACTTTATATCTGTCATGTGATATAAGTTTCTATTAACACCATGAGTAAACCCCTATGGTTAGTAAAGTTTACTTCATTTTGACAATCTTGCTGTTTTGGACATGTCATGCACTCTTCCCGTTTGTGATTATATGATGGATAACGAAAATTTTACATTTACATTTTAGGCATCTTCCATAGGACCTATACTATCAGGAAAAGATGTGGTGATTGCTGCGGAGACTGGTAGTGGTAAGACGCATAGCTACTTGATTCCTCTAATTGATAAGCTATGTGGTGCACGGGATGGTTTGGAGAACACTAATTCTGGGAGAGCATTGACCACTTTGGATGGACTTTCTCTTGTCCTTTGCCCTAATGTCTTGCTATGTGAGCAAGTGGCTCGAATGGCTAATGGTCTATCTGGAGATAATGGTGAACCACTTCTAAGAGCAGCAGCCATATGTGGGCGACATGTAAGGATTCTCTTATTGTTCTAAATCGTGATAAAACATAAGTTTATCTGTATGACAATTTGTTGTTATGTGTGTTATCAACGGTTATCATTCAATATTTCAATATCTATACATAAAATGGGTTATTGTTAAATTTCTTGAGATGTATCGTATACATAGTATAGAGTTCTTTCTGTACTTGTTCGGATTTGAGACTCAGCAAACAAGATATTTTAACTGCAGGGATGGCCAGTCGATAAACCAGATATTATTGTGTCAACGCCAGCTGCTCTTTTGAATAATATAGACCCCAAAAAACACCATCGCTTGGATTTTATTCGCTGTGTAAAATATGTGGTAACATTTCTTCCTTGCAATCATGTTATTCATTTGGGTTACTCGATAATTCATAAAACTGTAGTTGATTTCATATTCACAATAATTGGTAGGTGTTTGATGAAGCTGATATGCTTTTGTGTGGGAGTTTTCAAAACCAAGTTATCCGTCTCATACACATGCTTCGATTTGACGAAAAACAATTGTCACAAATGAATAAATCTGGATCTGAAAAGCATGTGGAAGTTATTGATGGTTCTTTGTCACACTCTGATATGGAGGATGAAGAGAACCTCCAAAATGAATATATCTCTGAAAGAGAGGAAAATTCTGAGGATGATTGTGATGATAAGGACATAATGGAGGAAAGTAAGCTTGGGTCCATTGAGAAAAAGGGCTGGAGGAGAGTAAAAAAAAATTATGAGCGCAGTAAGCAATACATTTTTGTGGCAGCAACCCTTCCGCTCAATGGAAAGAAAACAGCCGGGGCAGTGTTGAAGTATATGTTCCCAGATGCCATTTGGGTTAATGGAAATTTTCTCCATTGCCACAATCCCAGGTGCCATATTCAATTTATGCTCGCTTGTTATCGTTCATACTACAAGCTCTCTCTCTCTCTCTCTCTCTCTCTCTCTGGGCTTTGCATTGTCCATTTCTCTTTTTATTGCATATTTAGATTTGTGAAGCATCCCATGTACTGTGTCTACTGTTGTGCTGTTTAAAATTCTTAGGCATTGGCAAATTGGTCCAACATTTGCAGGAATCAGGATTGTCTTGCCAATTTTCATAATCTGAAAATAATATTGCACCTTTTCGTACAACAACTTGTGTAGAATATGTGAACTTAGAGGGACAGGAGATGTCTGAGGTGGAAACTCAGCAACTTTAGTGTCCTATTTCTCCATGTAGACCATGCAATGGCCTCTTATTATCTGATAAAAAATTAAGTAGTATTCATCTGTGCCCTGCCCCTTTTGAGGGTTTTTTGTTTTTTTTTCATTGGTAATGTGTTCCTTTTTATCCATTTCAGGCTGAAAGAAAAGTGGATCGATGTAACAGTTGATACACAGGTGGATGCACTCATTAAAGCTGTGAATGAACGTTTGGCTAGTGGTGCTGATGTAAGTCGAACTATGGTATTTGCAAACACGGTTGAGGCTGTTGAAGCAGTTGCTAAGATTTTAGAAACAGCTGGTATTGAATGTTACCGTTACCATAAGGACCTGTCTTTGGAAGAAAGGGCTAACACTATAGTTAATTTCCAAGAGGGAGGCGGAATATTTGTGTGCACCGATGCTGCTGCTCGCGGTGTTGATATTCCAAATGTTTCACATGTTATTCAGGTGATTCCCTTCTTTTTTAAATCAGTTGGATACAGCTTAATTGTTTGTTATATTCCCATGATAAGTGGAAAATGATCTGCTAGTTTATAAACATGATAAAATTATGAAATTTGTAATTGATAATTTAAGAACTCGAAATAAATTTATTAACGTGTAAATGATACAGCATGAAAGATCTGAAGAAAAAGTAGTTCTTGTAGTGAAATAGAAGCAAACCTTTTGTTTTTCAAAATTTGTAGAACTATAGTTCTCTGCTATTAAAGAACAGATCAAGGAAATATAGATGAAAACAACATTGCCAACTGTCGGTGTGGCCAAAGGAGGATATAAAAGGGTGGTGGAAGTGGAACAAACCTAGCATTCACCATTCTTACATGAAGTGGCTCTTATCAAGCCCAGGACCTGCAGTCTGTAATTCCTTTCTTTTTCATTCTTAACAATTGAGACAGATTTTGATGGGTAAAATGGATTAAGGTTTACTCAAGGGGAAACAGTTTTTTTCAGATGTGCAGTTTTGGATGATATGGAGAGCTTTGCTTTTATAGTTGTGGAAAACTGGTTCACTTAACTTTTGTATCAATGTAGTTATCATTTATTCCTGTAAAAGCTTCTTTCTATTAAAAATGAATAAATAAATAAAAGAAAGGTCTTTTGCACTATATATTTTCTCAAAACTTAACTATGACCTGAACCAGCATCCTGTCTGCCATCCAAAAGGTATTAATGGACACTTACTATTAGTTCTATTAGCATCCCGTAGTAAAACTTTAAAGCACTCATCATTCCTAGACCAGATTAGCTGGCTGTTATCTCTGGTCTTATAACAACTAGCAAATCTGTTTCTTTACATTGTGCTCTAGCTACTGAACTTGTTCTCCCTCAGAATCTACAACTTTTTATGGAGCTAACTATGTCATTTATTGATTTCTTTCAGGCAGACTTTGCCACTTCGGCAGTAGATTTTTTGCATAGGGTTGGACGCACAGCTAGAGCTGGTCAATATGGACTTGTCACTAGCCTTTACACAGAATCAAATTGGGCACTTGTTGATGCAATTCGTCAAGCAGGGAAACTGGGTCAGCCTGTGGTAATTATCAAAACTTGCTTCTTGTCAAAAAGAAGAATTAAAACTTGCTGCGTTGGGTTACCTGATAGACAATTTCAGTGTTCTAAATCCTTGATTAAAGAAATATATTTGTTTTTCTGCTATCAGTTTTTCCCCAAAAACAGGTTTAGCATGCGGACTTTGGTGCTTGACTGATTGTCAACATTTTACTAACAACTGATCATATATTAATATTGGAATGGAATTATAAACAAACACTGTATACATCCATCTGGGTTATTACTAAATTTTCTTTAAAAATACAGGAAACAGCATTTAGCAGGAAAAGAGGCTTCCGAAACAAGCTTAAGAAGAAAGGTAAGGCTTTACGTTTTGTCTATGCATTTCACTTCCAAAGTTCTAAATTTGAATATATAAGTTTGCAATGCAGCAAAACACATGTTGCCACCAAAATTTTGTAGTTGATAGTTAAAATTTTATATCTTTAGGGATTTACTTATCGTTAAATTTAATTTCTACATTTTCTTCAAAAAAAAAAATTAATTTATACATAAAATGAAGCAGTGCAGACTGATTTTGATAAAAAATTTGGACTGATCAAGTAAATGTAATCCTGTAACAGCTTTCAGCAAATTCAGAGACACGCCAACAGTTGAATTGACTAGGGTTTAAGGAATTCGGTATGTAAAGAAGCATACACTCTCAAATCTCAATCATTCATTTTGTTTTTTGTTAGAATTCAATATGTATATGTAAATTATATTACTTTAGTCCCTTTAAATAATATTTGATACTTAAATGCATACATGCAAGAATCTGTAAGAGCTCCGACCCTATGGCTTATATTCTTTTGTTTGAGTTCTATCATTGCAATCTCTTTAGCATTTTCTCATCTTTATACGGCACGTCATATTGTCTCAATCTGAATTATTGTAGCTTGCACATCAAAATTCTAGTGCCAAATACAGAATGAAAGAAGAGATCTTTATTTCCTTCGTTTGGTAATTGTTGAGGAAAAGACAGGAAGGATGAAAAATCTTCTTTATCAATTTTATTATTTTACTCTTACAGTATGGTTTATATTATATAGTTTTATATTTAATAAATAAATATAATTTAAATAATATTGAATCCAACTTTATATATATATATATAAAATGACTTTAAAATTTTTAACCTATTATATATATAATTAATACATTATGCTTTACAAATTATTTTAAAAATTAAGTTTTAAGTTACTTTTCCTAGTTGAATTATATATATATATATATATTTTAAAAATGTTTCAATTTTGATATATATATTTTTAATTTTAGATGGGATTTTTTTAGGATAAAAGTTATATAAGTCATAAATTAGTAAAATGTATAGGATGATTTTTGTTGCTCCCATTTTGGATTAATATATCCCAAATTATCTCTCTCTCTATATATATATATAAAACCAACAATATAAGTCTAATATTAACTAGAGATAACTTTAATGTGTCAACATATCAAATTTAACAAATTTACTTTTTCTATTTTTTTATTATGAGAATTGAAAAAATGGTAAATTTATGTGGGTCCTATCCATTTTTTTTCTTCCATCCATTTTTCTTTCCATACCAAACAAATGCTTTCCTACTTTCTTTTCCTTTTTCCTTTTTCCTTTCATCATTTTCTTTCCTCTCTTTTCATCCTTACCAAACATAATCTGAATCATGAGAATTTTTGAGTCCGGCTAAAGTTGTGCACACTACACATTTGGACTCATCCCTAAATCAATTATAGTGGTGCATAGAGCTAATTGTGAAGTTAACGAGATTAGTTTATTTGTAGTCAGGTTGTAACGAGCTAGCAGCAGCAGATCAAAATTGAATTGGGTTGGAAAATATAAGTCTGCAGTACGGAATACCGACTTAGTTAAGCCTCCGAATAATTTACGACAAGAAGTTTGTGGGCCTATGTACTGTCGTAGTGTCATAGAGTCATAGTTAGTGGTACTCCAAGGCTTACGTGGTTCACTAAAATATCACAACTTTTCTCCCCCAAATGGGTGGTGCCCATATTTGGTACTAACTGTACATATTAACTTGTATGCACTTTTTGAGTTTCTAAGAGTTAAAGTTGAAAGAGACTGGTGACAACAATATCCTGCACTTCACATGTTCAACGATTGTGAAAATTAATCCGGCCTAATCCTTTTTTTCCAGACTGCAAACATACCAATTAGTCAGTTACCAACTCATCTCCCATGCCAACTGTAAAGTGTCCTATTGTTCTGTTTAAGATTTTCATGTCGGCATGGAGAAAAACTTGGATGCATCCAATGCACCACACTAGAATCTGATGGTGATGCATCGGATGCAATCACTGGATGACACATGTTGTTTTATTTAATTATTTATTATTATTTTAAATATATCAGACTTCTCTTTCCCATTTTCCATGTCTATCTGAATCCGTCACCGACGTTCTTTCTATGACTCCGGTTTACTCCGACGACTGTCGGATCTGAAAGATCGAACCACGCTAAGTTTGCTGGTGAGATCAGTTTCGTCAGATTCGCGACAGATCGACACAGATCTGACAACGAAGGTTTGGCGACGGTTCGGATTTGGATTTGTTTCTCTTTCCACAAAGCTCAAATATGAAAACGGACACTTGGATTATAACTGCAGACACTCGACAAACGTTTTCCCAATAGTTTTGTCAGTCAAATCACCGGTGATTATATCGGCGGCGGCAACATTGTCAAACTTCGAACTGCGGTTTGACCACGAAGAAGACTTCGTTTGGCGACGGCTATGTTGAGAGATCGTAAGATTGTCAATTGCCTGCACCTTTTGGTGTGGGTGATGTCGACTCACTTACTCTAACGGGTGATGGGCAGTAGCGGCAGGCGACAGTGGTTTTAAAAATGAGAGAAGTCTGATAGATGGAGGAGATGAAGAGAGAAAGTGAGGTGGATAACGAAAAAATAATAAATACATATGTCATTCAATGATTACATCGAATGCACCACCATCAGATTTCAGATTTCAGATTTCAGTATGGTGCATCGGATGCATCCAAGTTTTTCTCGTCAGCATGAGGCCTTTTTTGTTGTTGAACTTTTACACTAAATTTTGAATTGCAATAGAATTGTTTGACAAAGTTTAAATTGTTTGAGAAGAAAGCAAAACATTAATCATGACATGATATTCTAGATATCGAAGTCAAAGAAGACTTTAATTGTATTAAATAATGCTAGTACGATAGTGATTACGACATTTTGTTGTTATTAGAATTCAAATTATTTTTTTAGGATCTAATGGTATAAATTCTGTACTATCAATAATAATATGCAGTTAAGATTTCTCAGTTGTTTAATGATTAATTTATAAATTTAGGACGTATTTACTAGTTCAAATATGGATAGAATCGAAATCAAATTTCACCTGAAAAGAAATAAATAAGAGGGAATCAGAATTAAATTATAAATTCCATTATTATATTTACTAACTTTTTTAGAATTAGAAGTAGTATCAAATTTATATGAAGGTAATTACAAAAATACATTTATATTCACAAAATAGCTATATATATATATATATGACAGTTGTAAGTATAGCTGAAATAAATAAAAAGGTTTTTTTTTTTCACAATACCGCCGTGTAGTTTTTTTTTTACCAAATTTTTTTTATAATTCACAAATACAATTCATACATGTATATATATACATAAAGTTTCAAGTCAATATATACTAATATAACTTTATTCGTGTATGTATTTGTCAAAACTTCATCGGTACGTTGGATATGGACCATTAGATTTACATACTTTAACTCAAAGTGTATACACTTGTTAAAACTTCTCAATAATCAGTGGTCTACATATAACGTACTAATATAATTTATATCTGTACGTACTGAGGTGAAAATGACTATATATATATATATATATATATATATATATATATATAATGAGTTGTGCTATTGATACTTATATAATGATTTAAGGGCAAATTATATTGAACCCCCTGAGGTTTGGTCAAGTTACATTTAGATGAATAAGTTTTTTTATTATATACTAACACCCTCAAAATTTAAATTTGACTTTAAAAATACCTACAATGCCCATAGTTATATTATTTTACACTTTATTTTTTTTACCTTTTAATCACACACTTTATAAACTTTAATAAAATAAAAAAATTAAATAAAAGATATGATTCATTAAATAAATAAATAGTTTAAAAAATAAATAGTTTAAAAAATTAAATAAATAAATAGTTTAAAAAATTAAATATATAAATATTTTTAAAAAAAATTAAGTAAATAAATAATTTAAAACATTAAATAAAAAAAGTTTTTAAAAAATCAAATAAATAAATAGTTTAAAAAATGAGTGAAAACATTAAAAAAATTAATTTTTTTAAGAATATCTATTAATAGGGACAATATAAGCTCTAAATATCTAAAGAGTGTTGGGAACCTTGAAGCTTCTCTCACCATCATCTTTACAGTAAAAGTTTAGATATTTAGAGTTTTTCTTGTCCCTATTAATGAATATCCTTAAAAAATTTAATGTTTTTAAGTTTTTTACTTATTTATTTATATTTTAAATTTATTTATTTATTTTTATAAAAACTAATTATTTATTTTATTTTTTAAAACTATTTATTTATTTTATTTTAAAAAATTATTCATTTATTTATTTATTTTAAAATTATTTGTTTATTCAAAATATTTATTTATTTAATTAAAAAAACTATTTATTTATTTAAACTATTTATTTATTTAATGAATCATATCTTTTATTTAATTTTTTTATTTTATTAAAGTTTATAAAGTGTTTGATTAAAAGGTAAAAAAAATAAAGTGTAAAATAATATAACTAAGGGCATTTTAGGTATTTTTAAAGTCAAATTTAAATTTTGGGGGTGTTAGTGTATAATAAAGAAACTTGTCCATCTAAGTGTAACTTGTCTAAACCTCAAGGGTTCCAGTGTAATTTGCCCATGATTTAATAATTCAAATGTCAAGATTAACTTTAAATATTAATAATTAATTTATTTAAATTGTTTCGCTTTCAATCCATGAACCTTAAATCAAACATTTTACGAACAATTTTTTTTCCTCTTAAACTTACAATCAACCGCTCAGAAAACAAACATCTAAACATAAACTCTTTTCCATGACAAGCAAAACAATTAAACATAAGCTCGATGATGTTTTTGCACAGTTAAATGGGACTCACGCTCTAGAAATTTGTAAATTCCTCGTGAGAAGAATTGTTTATTATACAAAAGCAGTCGCATATAGGATATAGCTATTATAATTCATTGAATTGAAAATAGAATTTCGCTCTCATATTTTCTCTCTGTGTTTTCTATATTGTTCTTCATCTTCATGTTCCAAGCATATATCATGCCTAAACCCAAAGGAAAGGCAGCAGCAGCTAGTCATGACCACAGTTCCGTTCCGGTTCGGTTCCGAACCATCGGTTCCGGTTCTTCAGGATCTGGAACCGGAACCGGAACCGTCTGGCACCGGTTCCGGTTCATCCGGTTCCGGTCCGATTCTTGGTTTTCGGGGGTTCGGTTCTTATAAAAAAAACAACAAATTTGTTAAAAAAACAACAAATAAAGATACAAATGACTACACCTTATCATTTCTCAAGTCAATTAAAACCCACCTAACCCAACCACTCTATGACTCTCTCACGCCTCACACAACCAATTCCCAAATCACTTTCTTCAATTCTTCTTCAACCCAAATCACTTTCTTCAATTCTTCTTCAACCAGACTCTCTCACAGTCCCACGTCTTGTTAGAGATTTGAGTCGATGATCGCGAAAACAACATGTCTAATATTTGCTCATAACTCATAACAATTAACTGTCTACAACAGAAAAAATAGATGAGAGAAAACAAACCAATCACAACACAACATATACGTGGAAAACCCAAATTAGGTAAAAAACCACGGGCCGTCAGGACGACATAGAAAGTTCTACTATATGATAAATTATTACAACCATATACTCCATGATTCTCTCTCACACCTCAACCCCAAACCACTCTCACAACGTTCACAAGATCCTCACAAATAACCCTCAATATCCCCTAGGTCTCCCCTGAATATCACTGATATTCCCTTGGATCCCTCCCCGGATATTCCCTTGGGTCTCGCACCCGGATCTCACCACTCTCTGATGTTACATGGTGTTTCTTGACTCCACACCAAATAACATAATTACAAGGTCTATTTATACTAGCTATAGGGAGTTTAAGAGAAAAAGAAATCCTACTCCTAAACATACAAGAATTACTTATTCCACATAAATACTATTTTCTATTTATGACAAGTCTTCTTGTAAAGAGTATTCATTTTCCTTCAAGCACAAGAACTTCCTAAAAGGATTACTTTCCTTTTTCGCTGAAGATTTCCCTTTTCCATGCATGCTTATGATTGACTACGATTCGGGTCACGGTTGCGCACTCGCTTCCTAAACGTATCCCACGTCTCCAGGAAGTTTCACATCAGTTGAGTCTTGTTTGGTTAATATCAGGTTCACTTGAGAATACGAGCCAAAACCTAACACGCCTCACACGCCACACACCCAAATCACTTTCTTCTTTTTCATTAGATTTCATCTCTCTCTCAGTTCTCAGACACACACACACACATCGGCCATCATTTTCTTCCTTATTTCTTCTTCCTCAGAGGCTCAGCTTCGTTGTATGTGGATCTATGGAATCAATGGAATATGTGGAGGAGAGAGATCGATATGTGGATATGTGGAGGAGAGAGATCGATGAAATCGATCTGTGGAGGAGTGGATCTATGGATTATGGACTTGAATAGAGACATGATTACATGAATATATGCATGTGGATGGAATTGATCGATGGATCTGTGAATTTTGGAAAAATAAAAGAAAAAAATAGAGAAGAGATATAGAGAAAGATCTGGAAAAAAAAAATGAAAGAGAGAGAGTTATCTGGAAAAAATGACTGAAATAGTCAAAGAGATAGAAAATGTATAATTTTTTTTTAAAGTTGTCTAGAACCACCGGTTTCAGGCCGGTTTTTTTTTTGAAGAACCAAACCGGAACTTTAAGCCCACGGTTCCGGTTCAGGTTCTGGAACCGAAAGCCACGGTTTCGGTTCTGGTTCCGATTTTTTGCCACGGTTCAGTTCCACGGTTCGAACCGAACCGTGGTCATGTCTAGCAGCAGCCAAGTCAGAGATTATTATTAAAAAAAAAATTTGCACAGATTGTTTGAAATGAATAAATTTTGTTCAAACATAAATAAAAAGAGGCAAAGGCTAATTTTTTTTTTTCCGCTATCCAAATTCAAAGCAGTTATAAGATGTTCTTTCTTGTAATAGCAATTTAAAATTTTAAGATTTTATTAAAAAAAGTGCACAATTTGTTTAATTTAGGGTTTTTCACAATTTAATTAAAATGATTATTAATATTTCAGTTAAATGTTGACATTTTAGGTATTGTTAAAAGTGAATTATTAAATTTGAAATTTTTTTACGGTAGATGTGAAGAAAATGGATGTGTAGAGAACTATTTCGGGTGGCAATAAACCCACCCCGATTAAATCAATTAAATTTGGAAAATAATGTGTGAAGTTTGGAAAATTCTGAAATCAATTAAAGTGTGAAGTTTGAACAATAAATAAGGGTAATTTGAGAAATAAATCAATTAAAATTTTGAATTTTTTAAAATGGGAGCATTATTAGATCCTTATATGGATGTCAATAGTACCACTCATGTATGTATATAATTTTTTTTATAAAAAAAATTAAGTGGAGATAGTTTAGTAAAAATATGTAAATTCCCTTTTATAATCGGGAAAGGGAACTTGATTCCTGGGATGGATGAAAGAGTTCAAGTTCCTCCCTTTCATTTAGGAACTTGATCTCTGATATTTGTGTGGCGTCCACAGAACTTAATTTCCCCTCCCTTGCAAATTTAGTAAAGATAGGAACTTGAAAATAAGAATTTAATTCTGTTTCTCAAGTAAGATTTCTGATCAATAAACACGTCATTAATTGTATTAAAAACACAAAGCAAAGCCAAACAAACAAACTTAACCAATAGAGCAGGTGATGGTGCAAAAGCTAATTAATTTAAATTTCAAAAAATAAAGAACAAAGAAGAGGAGATTCCCAAATAAATTCCCACAGAGACATTGTTAACCTAGCACAATTACAAACACGTAAGTTAATAGAAACATCAGCCTATCTCTCTATCTCTGTGTTCAATTGCCTTTGGAGCTCATTAAACTTTTGACGAACTCATTAATATTCTTATCGGAACTTCCTCCTTCACTAACAGCTTTCTCTGCCGATTTCTTCCACTTAATAGCATTCTTCTTGATCTCTTGGCTTCTTTCTCCTTCCATTACTTGCTTCAAGCAATTGATGATCTCTTCTTTCCTCACAATTCCCTTGTCATCCTCCTTAGCTCTAACACCCACTTCCCATATCTCTTCAATGTACTTGGAATCAGTCAATTGATCAGCCCATTGCGGCACACCCACCATTGGCACACCAAGGCTTAGACCTTCAAGGGTTGAATTCCAACCACAATGTGTCACGAAACAGCCTATAGCTTTGTGCTCTAGCACTTCTAGTTGGTTGCACCATGACACGATTAGACCCTTCTCTTTTGTTGAGTCTGTGAACCACTTAGGTAACTGATCGAGTTGTGATGCTCTGACCACCCAAAGAAAATGTAAATTGCTTTCCTTGAATCCCTGTGCTAGCTCTTCCATTTGCTCTGCCGTCAGCGACACCATGCTACCAAAGGAAATGTACACCACAGATTTCTCTGGCTTTGTTTCAAGCCATTCAATGCACTCTTCGCTCAGTGGCTTCCACAGACTCGATCCATATCCTTTGTCCCCCTTGATTCTCCCATCCAAATATGCCGATGGCACCATTGGACCGATAAGCTTCCCCGGCCATTGCTGTGACACACTTCTTGCTTCCTTAAATTCCATCACATTACAAATTATTAACTAGCATCAACACTAGAAAATTAAAACTTAAAAAAAAATAATAATACAGTTCCTGTATAGTAGCTGATTGATGGTAGATACTTACCTCGCCTTCTAATTCTTCGAATGTATTATCAAAAATCCAATCTGCCTTGTCCAAGTTGGAATATTGATTGAGTTTCATAGCTAAATAAGCCGGATTACTCTGAGGAAACCTGACAAAAGTGGGCAAATCATGGAAGTTCAAAGGAGGAAGACCAGGAACCAACAATGGCATGTCTTCAATATTGACAGGCAGAGTAAGCAATCCGTGGTGTATGCGACAGAAAATGTTACAAATAGTTGCTGAATTGGTGAAAAATGATGCACCATACAACCCATGTTGCTTTGCAACATCAAGAGCCCAAGGCAGGAACGAATCATACACAATACAACTAACAGGGTTGCTAGTGTCCAGGTATTTTTTGATGACCTGAGACAGAGTTTTGGAGCCATTAGACTTGAATGACTCGATATACAAGTCCTCTCTTTTGGCTTCAGCGAAACCACCTTGGTCGAACCCATCGGAGATTGGCTCGACACCGACGTGAGGTGCACATATGGAGCTGACTGTGTAATGGGTAGTGGCTATTGTAGCTTTGACTCCTTTGGATGCCAAACGTTTTGCAAATTGAAGAATTGGGTTTATGTGGCCTTGGCTTGGATATGGCACAACTACTACATGCCCTGTATTTTCTTTCATATTTTCTGTCTCTTGTTTTTTTTCTTCTTTGGCAGAGCCTCCTTATTTATAGGCTGTGGAGACAACACGTGTCCATTATATAGTTCAATGATTTGAATTATGGATATAAAATTTAATAGAATTAATCTAGACTATCGATAAAAGATGATAATAAGGTAAAGACATTCAAGATGAGTGGATGATCCAAATCCGAAAAGAAAAAACAGACAAAATCATATTCGTTATTTTGGATTCAAATTACTTGTCAAAAAAGGTATCTCAATTTATATTTAACCAATTAAATTGAACTTCATGTACACGTTTAAAAAAAAAATTAAATGTAAATAGTTAAACAGGACTCCATTTTTTGACAGATGATTTGAACATGATATTATACCATGTTAGATTAATTGTATTAATGATCATGAATTATGTTTTCTTAAGTAATTAATTGTATTAATTATAATGGATTATATTGCTATATATTTGCTTTTATTCCATTTAGGATAATATTTAAATACAATCAGCACCTAAACATTGAATCAGGTAGTATTTCGGTGCTGACCGGTGAGTACTTTTCTATGGACGTACTTTCTTTTAATAAAATGAAACATAAAATGAAGGATCTAGAAATTAGAAAGCCAAAAATCGGATTTATTACGTCAGACTTAAAAAAGGAAGATGACGTATGGTTGCCAGTTGCCATCAACTGTTTATAAACGCACAGGCACTTGCCGACTTCGTTTTAATGAGTTGCACTTGTGATTTGTTGCCTCTGTATGTATCATCAATTGCCGATGTGAGTAGTTCGGTTGGTGGATGAATAAATTTGGGATTCAAATTCTACCAATAACGAAAGCTTTTTAAAAAAATACTTAAATTAATAAATACATTAGTCATCACATGTTAGAATTATTCGATCACTACCTTTTCATCACGTGGGAACTGGGAAGACCCATCTATTATTAATCGAGAATTGTATTCTATATTCTAGAATCTGTTTCATCTCACTCCTAATTAACCTGATCAATTTGCTTCTTTTTTTTTTTAATATAGTAGATAATTTTGTTTATTATGCCAATCAAGGAATGATAATGACCGTTCCCAGGTATTGACCGACATAATTAGACATGAACGTTCTTTATCATAACTATTGGTTTCCTTAAAAGAATAAAAAAAGAGCTAGGTATTTTGAAATCATTTTAAAAGAAGGATTTGTTATGATTTCGTGAGTTGGAATAGAAATAGTTTTAAAATCACATCATGCACCATACACATTTTATAATTAATATCAAATTCATAAAACAATTAGCTCATATTGGTCATAAATCTGAGGAGGAATTACAGTTTGGTCCCTATATTTTAAGAAAACATTATTATTTTTACATCATTTAGATCCTCTCCAATCGAGAGATAAAATATATTGAGAGTTATTTAATTGAGTAATATTTAGTAAAGGTGAGAGTGAGAGTTTTATTGTGGGACATATGTGTTGGATGAATAAAATAGTGATATTTTTGGTTTTCTATAGGACACATACCATAATTAAGAGAGATGAATGTGCGAGATCCGGTTGTATTTATTGAGCATTGGAGATGAACATATCAGATTTGTTGACCGTTGGAGATAGACGGTCTACAATTTTTCAAACATTAAAATCTGAAATACATTTATTTTTATCCAAAAAAATACTAGAAAATCAACAAAAATCCAAAAAAATTACAAAAAAGTGTATAAAAATTAATTTGTGATTTACATTTGTGTTTATACTTTCGATTATGCATGTAATTTGTCTTTATGTTAAGTGTATTCTAATTTATGAAATTTAAATTTTACGATGTTTCCTTATTTAAAAATTAAAATTTTCAATATTATCAAATTTGGTAATAATTTAAAAATATTTAAATATATTAAATATTATAACTATTTTAAAGATCTCATTGAAAAATTTACAATGGTATTATTTTTATCAACATTAACATTTATAAATTATAATTTATTGACCACTTATTATAAATTAGGCATAATTAAATTTATTATAAAATACCACTTTTAGATATCACTCTTAGTACCACTAGAGCAAAAGTATATATAAACATCACTCTCAGCACTATTTGCGATCAAAATATAACTATAACTCTCACTCTCTATTGGAGATGGTCTTAAGTGTATTATGGTCTTTGACCCTCATCTTTTTAGAAATCTATCAAATTAGTCCCTTGACCAAAAAAATAACTGTCAAACATAACAGATTTCATGAAAAATACTATTTTACCCTTCATTTAAAATAACTGTATAATTAAAAAATTGAATAATTTTTTTTAAAATAAATTAATAGAAAATTAAAAAATAAATAGTAAATGAATTTCCACCCTCCATCTTTTGAGATCGGACGGAGGAGACAAAATAAAATTTTAAATAAATGTTTTCTTAAAAAAAATAAAAAAATTGTTTATATCCAACCGTCCATCACTGACAGTTGGAGATTAAAACAAATTCAAAAACAAATTCTAGCATCATTTTTTTTAAAATAAAAAAATAAAAATATTTTTTTAATCTCCAACTATGATGGACGGTTGAGATAAAAGAAGATTTAAAATTCTTTAAAAATAAATAAAACTTCTGGTCTGCACCAGATATTTCTCTTTTTCGTTTGTTCAATGGAGACCATCATCGTCTACGAGAAGAGTCACCAAGTCTCAAACTCTGACTTCTCTAAACAACTGATCGTTGTTTTGCAAGTACCAAAATTCCACACTTGGAATACACAAATCGAATGAGATGTATAATGGCAAGCGGGATCGTTCCTCAGGGCAAGAGAGGATATTTGGCTATAGTTAAACTATGTACACTAATCTATACTACATGCAGAAAAGTAAAATTCATTTTTGGGTTTGGAAATTGTTTTAACAACTAAACTAAATGAAATTAATCAATCTAAAACAAGTAATGTAAATGAAAGGTGTGATATATGATGATGGATATTGGGGAATTGAGTTGACAACTAAAAGATTTCCTTATGTAATGAACTAGTCCAATTAAACACTTTTATCCTACTCAAGGGTTGTTCTTAAATTGATTTAACTCATTAATGTGAAAATTCAAACCTTGACTCAAGTAAGCCCTACTATGAGTCTTGGCAAGAATAAAAATTCAAGCTCCTACTCAAGTGAACCCCACTATAAGTATTTGCCCAAACAATGTTCTTAAGAACAAATTAAAGGTCTTGTACCATATAGCACATACATGCATAAATATTCAATTTCATATATGCTAAAGATTGTAGAATGAGTTGAAAGCCCTTCAAAACCCTAAACCATAACCTTTATATGTGAATCATTTTTACCACAAGCTAAATTGAACCCCAATATTAACAGTAAGTAAAATGGCAACTTCAAGACAGTGAAATGAAAATATACCAAGAGAAGATTATATAATATAGGACTAGTTCAAATACATGGGATTATCACATAAGTTGTCTCATCAATTCCCTAATAAAAGGGTTTAGTTACACACAATGGAAATAGAAATGAAAAGAGCAAGGTTGTAGAGAAAACCCATGAAAGCCTTCACAAGTCTTCTTTTTCCTTGCATGTGCTTGAGATTCCCTTGATCTTGGTGAATCTTTTCTTCTCTCTTCAATTAATTTCCAAGATTAGATGGAAGGATGTTATGGAATTGATTAATGGTGGAGATTGTAGTAATGGAAGGTTAGAGAGAGGTTAGAGAGCAGTTAGGGATTTAAGAAATGGTGATGAAAAAAGAGAGAAGGAAAACAAAAGGGAGATATATATATATATATATATATATATGTGGTCCCATTAGATAGGGTTGAAATCTCGGTGCTGCTGATGTGGTGCGTGATCAGCGGTTTCAAACGACGGCAAGGCAGCCGAATGGAAACCGCCGAATGGAAACCGCCGAATTGAAAATGGTTCTACTGGAATTGATCGGCGGTTGGAACAGCAGCCGAATTATGGCCGCCGAATTGCACCTGACACTTCTGGAGGAAAACAGCGGTTTCAATATGCGGCCAAGCCATCGAATTGAACCGCCAATTGCTTCTTCTTTTGTAAAATGACAGTTCTACCCCCAAAGCTTCCCTTTTGCCGCTTTTAGCCCAAAATCACAGAATTTCTTCATTCTTCAACCCAGAATCCAAAAAGTACCTGTACAATCATTCAATCAACATCGAGCCATAAATTCATGAATTTACTTGAAAGTTAATCATAAGTATCAGAAATAAGGGGTGAATTTCTATATATGCAATGGCTCGATCAAATACCCCTAAACCTAGCTTTGGCTCGTCCCCGAGCAAATTCAAAAACAAAACTAGGGAAATCCGATAAACCAAATAACATAGCTAAGAACTAGTACTAAAGCCGTCGATATACACAATTATGAAAACAACCAACAAGAGTGCGAATGCAAAATATGATGAGATACCATGAGAGATGTGCTAAAGTTGAAAGAACACAAAATCAATCCAATGCGTGCAATACTAGTTATGAATCCCACACTAAATTGTCCTTGCCTTGGCAACCACCCACACAGTTGCTTCATCCATATTTCACCTCGACTCTAGGTCCTTACAAGATTCACTCATATTTTTCCTCTCTGAACCTAGGTTTACACTCATATAAGCGTATGCGAATGATTTATGCAATGGGAGCAAATTAAGACACATGCATGTATTTCAAAATTGAATGCTCTTTTAAGTGAATAAGTCTCATGAAAGGAACCAAAAACCATGAACGTGGTAGAGCATGACGAGAGTTTGCATTCTCAAATGGAAAACCTACAAGATCAAATTGACTTTTCCTACCAATTGATGGGGCTGTGGGTGTTGTGTGGTGAAGGGTGGATACAGGAAATGTGGGAAATTTCTGATCAAGCTTACAACTCTAGAGCAATGAGCTAAGTTTGAGCTCAAAAACTACAAAAATTCCAACTAAGCTCATTTTGAGCAACTTGCAACCACATTTGTTACTCAATGAGAGCAACACACAATTTAGACTCATACAAGGCTCAAGTTATTTTTATTTATTTCTTTATTCATTTTTTTTCTTTTTTTTATACATATTACAAAAGCTTGAGTACGCAAGATCGGAAAATTTAGGTATGGCTTGAGTTTAGGTTAATTGGTGTTTGGGAAAGTGTTTGGCTTGGTGCTCGGCCACAATTATTAGACCCTTGAGCACAATTGGCAGGAATTGAGTGAAAGTGTTTAGGTGTATTCTATAAAAGTCATATCATCCCTTCAAGTAAGCCAACCACAAGAAATTGCAAACGAATTACATGATATCCACAATTGATGAATGTTCTATGGCTAGTGGTGCAAGTGATGTGATGAGACTTCAATGATGCACAACAAAATGTGAGACGTGTTTAGGAGTACAAAAAGAGAAACATAACCCTCATGGATTCACTTTTTAAGGCACATGAACTTAAGGAAGTCTCCACTAATAGACCTACACACTCACACAAGTGGCCACCTCAACTCAGATCCAGAAGGTATGGGACTAACTCATGACATGCATGCAATCTTAGATTGTCAATGAGCACATGAAAAATGTATCAAACCAAGCAAAATATGCTCAATTATGGCCTATGTCGCACAAGTTTGGCAAAAATTTTGTTCCAAAAAAATATTATTTTTATAAAACAAATATTACAAAAAATAAAGTCAAGTCATCCACATGCACACCCCCAAATCTAAATCCAACATTGTACCCAATGTTGAAAATGAGGACCCGGCAAAGAAGGCGCTCCAAAAAAAATTTATGAACAAAAAGTCATGCATAAAGTCATTAGCAAAATATTCAATGAAGCACAATAAAATTCCCAAAAGTAATTAAGAAACATGCATCAGCAACTGAAATAAGTCTAAAAAGTTAAAATAAAATCCAACTAAAAGTAATGTAAAGTGCCCAAAATGCCCAAAAGTAAATTCGAAACTAAAACTGAAATAAGTAATGGAAAACGGATGAACAAATCTCAATGTGCATCATCATCGTGATCAGAACGTCTCTGCTTATCCTGCTACTGCTGCTCCTGGGGCACTGAGCTGGGGCCTGCTCCACCATGACGCTCTGAAGCTGTGAATGTGCTCTCCTGCAGGACTCTGATCAGCTCAGCTATCTATGCATGTTGATCTTTCTGGCCCTGAATTAAGGTTGCAGCCCATGGGGGCGTCTGCTGATTGTACTCTATCACCCAAGCCTCAAACCATGCTGGTTTCTGCTCTGAAGGTGCCTCGGTGGCAGCTAGAACTGCTCCAAGATCCTCCTCATCATCATTGCCTGCATCCCTTCCTTGTTGTTGGTGCAACACCCTCTGTCTCTTCCTTGACCCCAACGACAGAATGCGCTCCACATCTTGGGGCGCTGACAAGTCCCTGAAGGTTCTGGAATTGCAGGGGTCGCCCATGGTATAATCCTCACCTCTGTCTTGCTCAGGAACCTCTGCCTTTATGCATAAATCAGAGATCAGGCATGGAAAGGGAATAACTGACTTTTCTGTCTTTCCAGCTCTAGCGATTGCTAACTGGATCAACCTCCCTACGTCCACTGGCAGCTGACATTTGATGCAGTACAACAACTGAACAATCTCTAGCACGGTCTTTGTCCGCTGCTGTGAAGGCTTCAGAGAGTGAGACAAGAAGACTGCCTAGAATGCTAAGTCTCTCTCCAATTCTGATTGGCGAAGGTCATAGTCTGCGTCCCACAAACCTCTGTTATCCATTTCCCTCATGATGGCCTTAGCTAGTGTAGGATGGTATAACTTGAAGATATTGTTTCTCGGGATCCCATCTGGAAGATCACCATGCATAGTGGTCTCAGAGTACCAATTGATCTCCTAGGGACGAATGAAGACATCCACATCCCTAACTTTCACAGATTTCCCCTATAGGTATTCACTCGGGATCATGGATGCATAGAATTTCCAAACAATGTTCATGTTAGCACTTATGCAGGGTTTGGTGACAAACTGGTACCACCCCATTCTATCAACCTGCTGCTTAATGTCCCATCCTCCCACGTCATCCAAATCAATGGCCCTTCCAGGATGGATGGTTCTGGACTTAAAGTTGCGAAGACGAGCGGCATATAATGCGTTGCGAAGGCTATGCTCATCAATCCTTCGGCTACGGGAACCAGAAGCCTTGCCCTTGCCCTTTTTCGGTGCCATTCGGGAAGCGAAAAATTCTGCACATAACAAGCAAAAACCCAAATATATAGCCTCAAGCTACAACATGCCACATTTTTCATCATATATCAATATGAGCAAAATACACCCTCAACATAGCAAATAATCAATCATTTAGTCATCACCAACCAAGTTTATGCCCACATTTAATCACAACAAGAATCTTTAACAAAGTAAGCATGTTGAACTAATAAGAATATGGCAATATAAGGCATTTGCAAAACAGCAAGCAACAATATCATCTTTGTTAATTGATTCACATTCACACAATAGAGAAATTTCATCCAATTTCGCACTAAAACAAAAAAATTGGCAAATAAAAGCATATTCAAGCATCAATTAACATCCTAGGAGCATTTTATTCTACCAACAAACAAAACCCAAGCATGCATTACAATCAATTTGGCTACTAATCATAAAATCTCCAAATTTTCGGACTAAACCCTAACCCTAACACTATCATGGGAAATTTATATGATTTTGAGAAGAATGAGAGAGTTAATCTTGTAAAAATAAGTTTAGAGGGGAGAATAACATACCTTGAAGCCTAGAGAGAGAAGATAATGAGAGAAATGCATATTGGAATGATTTTTGGAGAGTATTGAGTGAGAAAATTGTGTGTGGCTCGTGAAAGTGACATCCCTTTTAAGACCTGATATCGTGAATTATGCGGTTTAAAGTCGGTGGCCTAGCCGCCGATATTGACCGCAGAATCAGACATTTTGGGCAAAACGCAGTCGTTTCATTAATTCGGCGGTTTCAGTTTTCTGCAGCCAGGCTGCCGAATTGAACCGCCGATTTCTTGAGTGATCTTCTGGAGTTGATTCGACAGTCATAATTCGGCCGTCGTTTCAACCGCCGTTCTGTTGGCAGAAACTTCCTTTTTGGTCGACGGTTTCATTCGGCGACCTGGCCGCCGAATTGAACCTCTGATTGCTGGAAACTGGTCAATCTTCATTTTGCATTCTTTCATTTCAACTGCACACTACACAACACTCATCAAGCAAAAAGAAACCCCCAAACCTGTCTTGGATATGGTACTCAACACATTTTGCTCAACAAGTTTCTTGACTCAATATCCAATACAAATTTGGGGAAAACTCCACATATACCAAAAACTTATCAATTGAATAAAAACAAAATGCATTAAATTAAAACTACCTAAGTGGGTTGCCTCCTACTAAGCGCTTGATTTAACGTTTAGGCAAGACGTGGTGATGGGTGCTAAGGCTCGCCAAGCTTGACTTGTTCGATCATGAATGCACTCATTGCTCCTCCATAGTATGGCTTTACCCGTTGTCCATTAACCTTGAATGTGTCCCTGGTTCTCAAACTTTGCACTTCAATTGCACCATGTGGGAATACCTCCTTCACTCGGAATGGACCGGTCCATCTTGATTTTAATTTCCCCGGAAATAACTTCAACCTTGAATCAAACCCAAGCACAAGCATCCTGGGATAGAGATCTTTTCTTAGGATCAACTGGTCATGGATCCTCTTTGTCTTTTCCGTGTACAACTTTGCATTCTCATAAGCCTTATATCTGAGTTCTTCCAATTCATTGAGTTGAAGCTTTCTTTCTTCTCCCGTCAAATCCAAATTGGCATTCAACTTCTTGATTGCCCAATAAGCATCAAACTCCAATTCAATCGGCAAATGACAAGCCTTCCCAAATACCAATCGGTAAGGTGTGGTGTCAAGAGGGGTCTTGTGTGCCGTACGGTAAGCCCAAAGTGCATCATTAAGCTTCATTGACCAATCTTTGCGATTAGGCTTGACCGTATTTTCTAAAATTCTCTTGATCTCCCAATTGCTCACTTCAACTTTCCCGAAAGTTTACGGATGGTAGGGTGTGGCAACCTTGTGTGTTACTCCATACTTTTTCATCAAGGTAGTAAAATTTTGTTGCAAAAATAGGTGCCCCCATCGCTTATAATTGCACGAGAAGCTCCTAACCTTGAGAACACCACTTCCTTCAAAAACTTCACTACCACATGACTATCATTAGTCTTAGTTGCCACCGCTTCAATCCACTTGGAGACGTAATCAACCGCCACCAAAATGTAGTTATTGCCATTTAAAGATGGAAAATGACCCATGAAGTCAATACCCCATATATCAAAAAGCTCCACCACCAATTCTCTTTTCAAGGGCATCTCATTTCTTCTACCGATACTACCCATCCGTTGGCACCTATCACAATTCTTGCAAAACTCATAGGTGTCCTTACTAAGTGTTGGCCAAAAGAATCCAGATTGAAGGATTTTGAGAACGGTCTTCTTGTGACTAAAGTGACCCCCACAATGCATTTCATGGCAAAACTTGATCACACCTTCTTGCTCTTCTTCCGGTACACACCTTCGAATTACTTGATTGGGCCCATGCTTGAAGAGATAGGGTTCATCCCAAAAGTATTGCCTAGCAACAAACTTGAATCTTTTCTTGGCTTGGTATGATAGGTCATTGGGCACTATATCTCTCACAAGGTAATTCACAATATCGGCATACCATGGTTCTCTTCCACCAACTATCCACAATCGCTCATCCGAAAAGCTTTCTTTTAAGAGAAGCATGTCTTCTTCTTCATTTGACCCATGAATCAACTAGCTTAGATGGTCGGCTACCACATTTTCCTTACATTTCTTGTCCTTGATTTCCAAGTCGAATTCTTATAGGAGAAGAATCCAACGGATGAGTCTTGGCTTGGCATCTTTCTTTTGCATTTGATATCGGATAGCCACATGATCGGTGTAGACAATTACCTTTGCTCCCACCAAATATTGCCGAAACTTCTCCAATGCAAACACAACTGCCAACAATTCTTTTTCGGTTGAAGTAGTTCAATTGAGCATCATTTAGTGTCTTGAAGCGTAATAAATTGCATATGGAAGCTTGTCCATTCTTTGCCCAAGAACGGCCCCAACCACATAATCAGATGCATCACACATGATTTTAAAAGGGAGGCTCTAATTTGGTGTTTCAATGATAGGTGTTGATGTGAGGGCTTCCTTGAGAGTATAGAAGGCTTGCATGCATTCTTCATCAAACACAAACTCCACTTCTTTTTGAGAAGATTACATAAAGGTCTTGAAATCTTGGATAATTCTTTTATAAATCGTCAGTAGAATCCCGCATGGCCCAAGAATGACCTTATGTCTTTTTGTTCATCTAGAAACTCCATTGCACTTGCCATTAGAGCTTCCAACTTCTCCTTCAAAAATTCTTCACTTTCCTCTTCAATGATTGTATCAACCAAATTCACATTAAAACTATCATGTGCCCCAATAAGATATGCTCTCGACTCAAAAAGCTTGAACTCAATTAGTCATCTAAAACCTTCATAGTGAGCTTCCCTTCATGCACATCCATAATTGCTTTTGGCGGTCGCCATGAATGGTCTTCCTAAGAGAAACATTTGGTCATCTTCTTTGTGGCCCTCCATGTCTAACACAACAAAATCGGCGGGAATAATTAGCTTATCTACTTGAATCAACACATCTTGATTGATTCGCCAACAAAAGTGACATGGAAGTGGTCTTGAGGTCATTAAGTCCCAATCTCTTGTAAATTGTTTAAGGCATCAAATTAATACTTGCCCCCAAGTCTAACATGGCTTTCTCTTGCTTGCCTCCACCAATAGAAATGTTGATGATGAAGCTTTCGGGATCTTTCATCTTTTGAGGCAACTTCTTTTGAATCCCCGCACTAACATTCTCCCTAAGTCTCTCTTGTTGCCTAGGTTTGAACTTGATCTTGTCTTTGTTTAACTCTTTGAAGAACTTTGCATAGGAAGGCATCTTTTATATTGCATCAAAAAGTGGAAGATTCACATGTACCTTGGAAAGAATGTCATAGATGTATTGAAAGGATTGTTCCAACTTGGAATTCTTCAATCTTCCGGGGTAAGGAATGGAAGGAATGGGAGGAATGTTCGGATTGGATGACTTGTGTAGACGAGGAGTTTTCTTTGAGGGGCCTACCACTTCATCTTTTTCTTGTCTTATGTCTTATATAACCACTTCATTCTCTTGTACTCTAGGCTCACTTGCATCATCTACAACTTCACCATTGTCTAGGATCCGCCCACTTCTAAGAACCATCATGGCTTTGTCTTGCTCGGGTTGGCTAGGGAATTCCCTTTGTCTTGTTTTTGTAGTGCCACAGCAATTTGGCCCATTTGAGTTTCCATGTTCTTCATTGATGCCCCCATATTGGTAACTACGGCTTCGAGAGAACTCAATTTTTGCCCATCCAATAAAACGGCTTCCCTTTGTTGTTGCCTTGTTTGGTTGTTGAAATTCTCTTGCCGGCTCCACTGATTGGCTTGGCCACTCCCCGACCCTTGACCTTGGTAGAACCCTCAGTTGTTGAACCCTTGATTCACCTATTGGCTAAGCAAGTCCGAGTTTAATGCATTGTTGTTTGAATAAGAAAGATTCGGATGGTTCCGCCATTTGTGATTGTAGATTTGAGAGTACACACCACCTCTATCTTTTTGTTGATATCTCATTGCTTGGACTTCCTCTTGGAATCCAACACATCCTTCACCATTAAAAGACATATCCCCACTTCCATCTCTTCCTTGAATATGGCTTTCATTCCCTTGGTTGGTCATGAATGATTGCATGGACGACAATTGTGGCTTGCATGGATTGCATTTGTTTGGCCAACTTTGAAACTTCAATTGCCGTCTCGGTTCCTCCTCCTACATCATGCCTACCATTTTCTCTTGTGCTAAAACTGCATTGTTGGGACATAAGAGCAAGCCTCTCACACACATCCATCACAAAAGTCACCATCTTGTCCGCGGTTAAGCCTCCACAAGCATTAGTAATCAAAAGTTGTATGTGAGGAAAGAATCCTTCTTGAAATAAGGAGACCTTGTATTCATCGGGGAGCATGTGGGGAGGAAGTTGTGCTAACAAGGATTGGAATCTCTCCCATGTCTCATGAAATGATTCACCAATCTCTTCTTGAAACCCCGTAATTTGCATCCGTAACTCTCTCTTCTTGTTTGATGGAAAGAATCAGTTGAAGAATGCTTCACACACTGCATCCCATGATGCAAGAGATCCTTGCTTTTGGGTATTTAGCCATTTTTTTTGTGTTGTCCTTCAAACAAGTTAAGAAGCACCTAATTAGTAGTTGTTCCTTTGAGAGTGTACCCATCCTTAATGTAAATGGAAAAGTCTTCACCACCTCACTAAGATCTTTCATGAATTGCAAGCAATCTTCATGTGTCTTGCCATAGAAGGAATGGTAGTTGGCTAATGTGCATAGTCTTGAGCTCATATGACTTTGTGAGCTCATATGACTTTGTGAGCTCATCAAGAACAATGGCTGGTGGTTGATTTTCGATGATAGGTCTTGAATATTGCCCCATGGTCAGTTTTCTTAGAGGTTCTATTTGTGGGGGTTGTATATTTGGTCGGATGTCCATTGGTGGGGGTGGATCATTGGGTGGGTTTTGGTTTTCTCTTTCTTCTTCCATATTCAACCGTGCCCTTTCAGTGGCTTTTGCTAGTCTTCTAACTTGATTAATACGATCGTTGAAGGGAAACAGAATACCTCCCCTAGAACTACGTCTGTGCATACACTAGCAAACCTGAAACACCAAAAACAAAAACTAGCAAGAAGTAAAAAGGTAAAAATAACACAATTAAACTACTAAACTATATCCTAAACTAGAATAGCCAAGGAATGATTATATAATATAGGACTAGTTCAAATACATGGGATTATCACATAAGTTGTCTCATCAATTCCCCAATAAAAGGGTTTAGTTACACACAATGGAAATAGAAATGAAAGGAGCAAGGTTGTAGAGAAAACCCATGAAAGCCTTCACAAGTCTCCTTTTTCCTTGCATGTGCTTGAGATTCCCTTGATCTTGGTGAATCTTTTCTTCTCTCTTCAATTAATTTCCAAGATTAGATGGAAGGATGTTGTGGAATTTATTAATGGTGGAGATTGTAGTAATGGAAGGTTAGAGAGAGGTTAGAGAGAAGTTAGGGATTCAAGAAATGGTGATGAAAAAAAAAGGAAAACAAAAAGGAGATATATATATATATGTAGTCCCATGAGATAGGGTTGAAATCTCAGTGCTACTGACGTGGCGTGTGATCGGCAGTTTCAAACAGCGGTAAGGCTGTCGAATGGAAACTGCTGAATTGAAAAATGGTTTTACTGGAATTGATCGGTGGTTGAAACGACGGCTGAATTATGGCCGCTGAATTGCACCTGACACTTCTAGAGGAAAACATCGGTTTCAATATGCGGCCATGCCGCCGAATTGAATCGATGATTGCTTCTTCTTTTGTAAAATGACTGTTCTGCCCCCAAAAGCTTCTCTTTTGCCGCTTTTAGCCCGAAATCACCGAATTTCTTCATTCTTCAACCCAGAATCCAAAAAGTACATGTACAATCAACATCGAGCCATAAATTTCATGAATTTACTCGAAAGTTAATCATAAGTATCAGAAATAAGGGGTGAATTTCTATATATGCAATGGCTCGATCAAAAACAACAACAACAACAACAATATTTCCATGTCAAGTGGGTGACCAATTCTTTATTCGATTGTGTTTTTTTAAGAGACGATTCAAGATTTCTAAATCTTTGTAATCTTTGTTATTGGGTTTTGATTTGTTTTTTCAGGTCTTTCAAAATCAAGAGAGATAAGCACGGCCACCGTGTAAGGGTATAGTTTTAGAGGATTTTTGGTGAAGAAAGTGGTGGATTTAGTGGAAGAAATTGATAGGATTCAAGAGAGAAGGAGGAGCGAGAAAAAAACATCAAGAAGTGGACGAGTGCACAATCTAAGGATTGGTCTGAAATATGAGGATGCCTATATAGTGGAATTCTAACTCTAAACGTTCACGTTTTGAGTTTTAAATTAGATTTTTCTTAATTCCCTAAACGGCATGTCGTTTGGATGTCGTGAGTCATTAATTGTCACAATAGACCTGTATATAGGCTATTTTTTTTCATTTTTGTCGTTTTCCTACTTTTGTTTGTTTGTGAATTTCTGTTGAATCCAGTATTACAGATTGTAATGAGAGAATGCTTTTGGATTTTCATGAATGAAAATTACAATTTCTTTCCTCAATTCTTATTTCTAATATCTCTCTTCTTCTATATCTAACTTATATCTTCTACCTTCAATCTCAGACTTCAAATTGGTTTTCGTCTTCCCAGAAACATCATTTTCTGTCTATCTCTGGAAATCAATTAGTCCTGCAAGCAAATCAAACCCAAAATTAATCAATCAATTTCCTTACATTCACTACAAAAAACCCAATCATTACAAATTGGTATCAGGGCACTTTATTGGGCATTCTCAACATGGCTGGAGGCACCAGGCACCACCATTACACTGTCGGTCGATTTACTAAAATTGAAAACAAATTCCAAAAGTGTGAAGATGGTTTTGAAACATTCAAAATAGAGATAGCTGATCAGATGGCTAGTCAAATGGCACAATTACAAGATCTACTCACATCAAGGTCTAATAGAGTGGATCACGAGGGAACTAATGGAAATGGGAAAGGAATTCTAGGCTCAGCTCCTGGAGGATCAATTGGAGAACCAAAAACTTCAAGGCCAATCCAGTTCCAACAACAAGGTAATTACTGATACTCATCTAAGACCACCAAAACTTTATTTTCCTAAGTTCGATGGAACAGATCCAAAGACTTGGATCTGCAAGTGTGATAGGTTTTTTTTAATACATCCAGTCCCACCTGATCAGAAACTGTTAATGGCCTTAATACACTTTGAGAAAAAAGACGAGACCTGGTTTCAAACATTCTATGCCATAAAAGAATGAGTGTCTTGGAAAGAGTTTACTGAAGCTATTTTAGTTAGATTCCAAGATGTTAGCCAAGAAGATGTGGTTGGGGAATTCCTCAGTTTGAGGCAAACAAGTTCTGTCACTGATTTCCAAGACAGGTTTGAAGAAATACAACATAGGTTGCTAGATCAGAACCTTGGGTTAAATGAAGGATTTTTTCTAGAGGGTTTTATTAGTAGGCTTAAAGGGGAGATCAAGCGTTTGGTCAGAATGTTTAAACCTACAGACCTTAAAGCTGCCATTCAGTTGGCTAGGCTCCAAGAAGCTTCTATAAATGCCAAAAAGACTAAGCCATGGCCTACCAAACCAAACATAATTACCACCCAAAATCCTAACCATAACCAGTTCAATACCAGAGGAAATTCTCTATCCAAGACTCATACATTAACCTACCCAAACCAAAGAAATTCAGAGCCCATTCCTATCAAGAGATTGACACCTATCGAAATGAATGCAATAAGAGATAAGGGTTTGTGCTATAATTTTGACGAAGTGTACACTTTCGGCCACCAATGTGCTAAAAAGCAACTTTATATGCTTTGTGGTGAATGAGGGGTAGTGGACCTAGGAGGAGAAGAGTCAGAGGACACCATGGAAGAAGTTATTGAGGAGGTTGAAGAAGAAATAACAATTTCCCACCATGCCTTAACATGAAGCTTAGGTCTGCAGACTATTAAGCTTAGGGGAAGGATTAAAAACAGGGATAGTACAATTCTGGTGGACAGCGGATCCACTCATAAGTTTCTAGACCCCGAGACAACCAAATTTACAGGGGTAAAAGTAAAAAACACAAATACATTGTGGGTGACTGTCAGTGGAGGAGGAAAGATATGCAGTCAAGCCAAATGCAAGGCTCTCACATGGATGATGCAAGGGGTTGAGTTCACGACCGAGATGAGACTGTTAACTCTAGGAGGATGTGATGCAGTGTTGGGTATGCAATGGTTTAAAAAAATCGGATCAGTCATGGTTGATGCTAACCGACTAAGCATGAGTTTTAAAAAAAATGGAAAATGGATTCTGTAAGGACCTCGATTTTTATGATTTGTTTATTTCATGAAAAACCACACTACATTGAGGATGATTATGTAATGGGTAGCTTAGGTCCGTGTCGGAAAACTTCCAAGCATCTACATGACTTCAAGAGCAAAAGGTATACTCACTTGACTTTGTCTCTTGAAGAGTTTAGGTGCACACACTTACTTCATGCGTGCTTTGTTCATCTTGCATTTGTGTTCTTTATTATGTATATGTATGCATCTGTTACACAACTCACACGAGCATGTTTTTGTTTGTCTTTACGTGTGGTTGTTTATTTTACGTTTTCCTTGTGGTTTTGGAAACGTCCTCACTCGTACGATGGTGTGCTTGTGTTGTGTCCGCGCTTGTATGTTTGTGTGCTTGAGTCTTAGCACGATTTGTGACCATAGAGAGGCTCCATTTGAGCTCTATTGGATTGGCTTTTGGTTACATGGTCTTATACCATGAATTTGGGGATTTTTATTATTGACCAATTCTGACCTTTGGTCACTCTTTTAACCATAAATATTTCTACAGATATCCAAATCTTGTTTTTTCAATTGAAGTAGATAGTAGACTTCCATACCTTTCCAACGGTATATTATACGAAAGGTTTCGATATCATTTGGTCATGTTTTGGGTCTCTCGAAACTGGAGTTGTTGTGCTGTCAGATTTTTTACCCGAGAGAATAGCGACCTGACCTCCAGGTCGCCCTAAGGTCGCTTTTTGTCGCTGGAAATCAATCTTTCCTTATCCAAAACGATGTGGATTCACTAAAATCATTTAAGTGCATCATCTTCTTCCCAAATCAGACTTAGAGCTCACAAATTCATATCCTAGTGAGAGAAGGAGCTCCCCTAGTGAGAGAAAGCACCAAGATTGCTTCTTTAACTCTCCAAACCCAAAACCCATGCATCCATTGCATCAAGCATACATGGGTCTTTATCAATCTTGACTTGGTAAGTAAGAACAAACATCTCTTCTCATCTTCATTTTTGTTCTTTAAGTCCAAGATTTCGTTTTTATTGCATATGATTTGTTGAAATCGTTTTTGAATGCATTTTATTGTTAAATGATGACATGATTGGGTTTGTATTTTGCTAGCTAAATTGATTAGGTCATTTTGCCTAAAAGCTAGATAATAGATATTCATGTATGATTTAATTGATGACTAGGTTGATAATTTGTGTTTTAATCAACTAGTAAATGTTCATGAATATTTATGTGTGTTGTATTTTGATAGCTTGCATGATTAGGTGATGTTTACCTAAATAACTAAGACTTGATTATTTTTAAGAGATTAATTGATAATTAGATTGATAGATTTGTGTTTATCAATCTAGTTAAGCTCTCTTAAATATTCAAGGTTGTTTGTTGGCAATTAGTTTGTTGGAAAATCTGTACACAAATAATTGAGTTTGTTGTTGATAGACATTGGTCTAAGACTTGCATTTATTGTATGACTAAATGCTTTGTCTCAATCACATGAATATATGCTAAGTATATGTTGAATACCTTGTGAGCATATTTGTTGATTCTTTATGATTGTTTGTGATCGCTAGGATTTCATATCATTGATTACATCTAGCTAAGTATTTATGCTTTGCATTTAGACATTTGACAACTTGGATTTGTTTCTACAAACTCCTAGTTGAGAAATTTGTGTAGTCTAGCATAAATTGCATTGAGCATCATTTCACATGATCACATAGACATATAATTCTCTTCATAGAGTCAAAGTCTTGTGGCTTCTAAATGAAGTTGCACAAGCAAGTAAAGTCTTGCAAACAAGGTTGGGTTGGAAAGTATTGGTCAAGTGCCACTGTAAAAGGCCTCGGGGTAGAGTAGGAGGTGCTTACATCAAGAGTAGTGTATTAGGGGATATCACTAGGGATTGAACCAAGAGTGGCGAGTAGTAGTGTCCATAGCCTGAGGTTATCGAGAGTGAGAGTCCGAGTATCACTTGAGGGTGTAATCTTTTATTCATATAGTGGATTTCTGTGATCGTCTGTGGGTAGAAGGATAGCCCGTGGTTTTTCCCTTGTCGAAGGGTTTCCACGTCAAAATCAAGTGTTCTTTATATTTCTGCACCTTTCTTTACTTGATTTTGCATGTTTGTTTTATTGGGTTATTTGTTATTAATATTGACTAATCGAAAAGTTGGTAATAATCGATTAACAACCCATTCACCCCCCCTCTGAGTAGTATTTTCAGATTCCTTTGCATGGAATCAAAGACAAGGGAAGACTCGACTCTATGACGAGAAAGAAAATAGCAACACATATGGAAAAAACACAAAAGAGGGCAGAAACAGTTGTTCGGCTTTATGCACTAGAAATAGAAGAGAAGAGTAGTGAGATACCTGCTGAAATTAAGCTCATTTTGAGCTCGTTTGAAGATCTTATTGCTAAACCCACCACATTGCCGCCGTGCAGGGCACAAGACCACCTATATACCCCTGTTGCCAAATAGCAAACCAGTTAATATCAGAAACTATAGGCAGCCACACATCCAAAAAAATGAAATAGAAGTGATAGTGAAAGAGATGCTTGACAATGGTATCATTCGGCCTAGCACAAGTCCATTTGCCTCTCCTATTCTATTAGTAAAGAAGAAAGACGGATCATGGCGATTTTGTATAGACTATAGAGAGTTAAATAAGATAACGGTAAAGGACAAATTTCCTATACCTATTATCGATGAGGTATTAGATGAGCTAAATGGAGCGGGAATATTCACTAAGCTTGACTTAAGGGCTGGTTACCATCAATTAGAGTGGTGGAAGAGGATACACATAAACAGCTTTTAAGACTCACCATGGACACTATGAGTTCCGTGTAATGCCTTTTGGCCTCACCAATGCAACGACGACCTTTCAAAGACTTATGAATGACATTTTTAGACCATACCTTAGGAAAATGATTCTTGTATTCTTTGACGACATACCCGTCTTCAGTAAAAATATGCAAGACCATGTTATTCACCTCAAGCTCACTTTAGACATTTTGAGGCAGAACAGGTTATTTGTAAAAATGAGCAAATGTGAGTTTGGAAAGGCTAAATTAGAGTATCCAAGACATATCATTTCAGCTAAGGGGGTGGCAGCCTACTTCAAGAAGGTGCAGGGCATGATAGATTGGCCTAGGCCTACCTCTGTTAAGGCATTGAGGGGATTTTTGGGATTAACAGGCTACTACAGAAAGTTTGTAAGGAATTATGGGGTAATTAGCAAACCTTTGACAGACCAACTAAGGAAGAATGGGTTTAAATGGGATGACTCAGCCGAAGAGGCTTTTGAAGCCCTTAAGAAGGCAATGACTACCACTCCAGTATTGGCCCTACCAAATTTTTCTAAGCCATTTGTGGTAGAGACTGATGCAAGTGATTTGGGAATAGGGGCTGTCCTCATGCAAGATAAAAGACCAATAGCATTCATTAGCAAGGCCCTACCACCTAGGAAACTTGGATTATCTACTTACGAAAAGGAGCTGCTAGCTATTGTACATGTTGTCCAGAAATAGAGAAACTACTTACTTGCCAACAGGTTCATCATTAATACTGACCACCAAAGCCTCAAGTACTTTCTTGAGCAAAAGATGACTACATTGCTACAACAGAAATGTTTGTCCAAATTACTAGGGTATGACTACGAGATACCCTATAAGAAAAGGAGAGAGAACATTGTGGCCGACGGGTTGTCAAGAGCTATGCAATATGAGGAAGGTTCTTTGGCAGCCCTAACTACATCCAAACCTGCATGGGTTCTTGAAATAGAAGACTCCTACCAACAAGATCCATTGGCAGAGGCTATGATACCAGAATTAGTGGTCAAGGGCCCTACAAATCAAGAGTTCACTCTTAAGGAGAGGCTGCTGAGAAGGAATGGGAAGATCTATGTAGGAGTACATGGAAATTTAAGGGAAAAGCTATTAGAAGAGTCTCACACATCTGCAATGAGGGGCCACTCAAGTATTGAAGAGACCCTTAAAAGGCTGAAGATGTTTTTCTATTGGGCAAACATGGTTAAGGATGTTACTACCTTGGTAACTGAATGCCCTACTTGTCAGCAAAATAAAGGTGAAAACAACAGACCCTCTGGGTTGTTGCAGCCATTACCGATACCCAACACACCATGGACTGACATAGTCATGGATTTTATAGAAGGACTACCAGCTTTTCTTGGTAAGAATTCTATACTGGTGGTTATAGATAAGCTAACCAAGTACGCCCATTTTATGGCCCTAGCCCACCCCTACACAGCTCAACAGGTGGCTCAAGTTTTCTTTGATCAAGTGCATAAACTACATGGCATGCTGACTACAATTGTGAGTGACAGGGACAGAATATTTACTAGTTCATTTTGGCAACATTTATTCAAGTTTATGGGAACTAAATTGTGTCTTAGTTCAGCCTATCACCCCCAGACATATGGGCAAAGTGAAAGGCTGAACCAGTGTCTTGAAAATTACCTGAGGTGTATGACTAGTGCAAGGCCAGTTAAATGGGCGGTCTGGCTTTCTCTAGCTGAATGGTGGTACAACACAAACTTTCATGCGGCCTTAACTATGTCACTATTCAAAGCCCTGTACGGCTATAAACCACATTTATTCTACGTAAACTCTCTATCTCCAAGTTCCTCAGAGGTCAGAGAATTTCTAGAAGACATGACAATGTTACAATCGATTCTTAAAGAGGTTTTAACTCAAGCTCAAAACCACATGAAGCTATATGCTGACAAAAGGAGGTCGGAGAGAGAATTCTCTATGGGGAATTGGGACTATCTACGTTTACAACTTTACATGCAAGTTGCTGTGGCAATTAGAAGGAATATGAAACTTGCTCCTAAATACTTTGGGCCCTATCTAATATTAGCTAAAATAGGAGCATTAGCTTACCGATTGCAGGGACAAATCCCAAGTGTATCCGGTCCTTCATGTCTCCCAGCTGAAAAGAAAAATTGGAAATCATGTAGTTCTCAGCTCCAACCTGCCAAGAACAGGGTCTGACGGTCAATTCCTAGTTTATCCAGTAGCTATTCTTGAACGAAAAATGATAAAAAGGAACAACAAAGGTGTGGTATAGTACCTTATTCAGTGGTTCAACTCGTCTCCAGAATATTCGACTTGGGAAGATGCTTCAGTGATTAGAAACCATTTTCCCGAGTTTGATCCTTGAGGTCAAGGATCGTTTGAAGGGGTAGGGTGTGTAAGGGTATAGTTTTTGAGGATTTTTGGTGAAGAAATTGGTGGATTCAGTGGAAGAAATTGAGGGGTTTCTAGAGAGAATGAGAATCGAGAAAAAAACATCAAGAAGGGGACGACTGCACAATCTAGGGATTAGTCTAAAAATGAGGATGCATTTATACTGGAATTCTAACTCTAAACATTGATGTTTTGAGTTTTAAATTAGATTTTTCTTAATTCCCTAAACGGCATGTCGTTTGGATGCCGTGAGTTATTAATTGTCACAATAAACCTGCATGTAGACTATTTTTTCGTTTTTGTCATTTTCCTACTTTTGTTTGTTTGTGAATTTCTGTTGGATCTAGTATTACAAATTGTAACGAGAGAATGCTTTTGGATTTTCATGAATGAAAATTACAATTTATTTTCTCAATTCGTATTTCTAATCTCTCTCTTTCTCTCTCTTCTTCTATATCTAACTTCTATCTTCTACCTTCAATCTCAGACTTCAAATTGTTCTTCGTCTTCCCAGAAACATCGTTTTCTTTCTATCTCTGAAAATCAATTAGTCCTGCAAGCAAATCAAACCCAGAATTAATCAATCACTTTCCTTACATTCTCTATAAACAACCCAATCATTACACACCACAAAACAACAACATCGGTTTGTTCTGATCGGCACACCTGGGTTTGGAGAGAATTTGCTGAAGGGTCAGGTCAAGACGCTGCTGCAAAGGTGGATGAGGAGCCTGAGCTCTCGAAGCTCTCGCTTGAGAGGCGTCCGTCTCTTTATCATCTTCAACTTCAAGGCCCTGTCAACACTCCGTTGCAATTTATTGAAATAAATTTTTCTTATTATTTTTTGGGATATTATCATTTGAGTCCCTATATTTTTTTGAATTATCTATTTTTACTCACTCATTCATTTTTCACTGGATTGATCCCTACGTTTTTAAAATGAAAATACTACTCAAGTGTGTGTCTACAACGTAGAGGGGGGGTGAATGGGTTGTTAATCGATTATTACCAACTTTTTCGATTAGTCAATATTGAACAATTAACCCAATTCAAACAAACATACAAAATCAAGTAAAAGTGTGGAAAAATAAAGAACACTTGATTTTGACGTGGAAACCCTTCGACAAGGGAAAAACCACGGGATATCCTTCTAGCCACAGACGATCACAGAAATCCACTATATGAATAAAAGAGTACACCCTCAAGTGATACTCGGACACTCACTCTCGACAACCTCAGGCTATGGACACTACCACTCACCACTCTTGGTTCAATCCCTAGTGATATCCCCTGATACACTACTCTTAGCGTGAGCACCTCCTACTCTACCCTACGGGCCTTTTACAGTGGCACTTGATTAATGCTTGCCAACTCACCCTTGGTTGCAAGACTTTACTTGCTTGTGCTACTTCACCCCGAAGCCACAAGACTTTGACTCAATGAAGAGAATTATGTGTCTATATGATCATGTAAATGATACTCAATGCAAATTATGCTAGACAACACAAATTGCTCAACTAGGAGTTTGTAGAAACAAATCCAAGTTGTCAAATGTCTATATGCAAGGCATAAAGACTTAGCTAGATGTTATCAATAACAACCAATCCTAGCTATCACAAACAATCACAATGAATCAACAAATATGCTCACAACGTATTCAACATAAACTTAGCATATATTCATGTGATTGAGACAAGACATTTAATCATTCACTAAATGCAAGTCTTAGACCAAAGTCTATCACAAGCAACCTCAATTAGTTGTGTGGAGATTTTCTAACAACCTAATTGTCAACAAACAACCTTGAATATTCAAGAAGGTTTAACTAGATTGATAAACACAAATCCATCAATCTAATTATCAATTAATCTCTCAAGAACATTCAAGTCTTAGCAATTTAGGGAAAGACAACCTAATCAATGCAAGCTATCAAAATACAACACAAACAAATATTCATGAACATTAACTAGTTGATTAAAACACAATTTCTCAATCTAGTTATCAATAAATCACACATGAATATTTATGACCTAGCTTTTAGGTAAAAATGACCTAATCAATTAAGCTATCACAAACAAACCCAATCATGTTATAAAGACTCATATATGCAATAAGTAGAGTCTAGGTATTTAATCAAGCAATAAATACCTAATCTAGAGTAAGAAGAACAATAAATGATATTCAAAGAAGTTCTTGCTTATCTAGTCATGAAACAATGAAGACCCATGCTCAAATGATGATGAAAGATGCAATATGGAGATGGGTTTTGGGTTTGGAGAGTCAAAAATGCTTTCTTGAAGCTTTCTCTCTCTAGGAGCTCTAACCTCTCTCTAAAAATGATTTCCTAAGCTCTTGGTCGGCTAAGAAAAGAAGAGGAAGAATATATATGAAGCCCTAGTCAAAACTACATCGTTTTGAACTTGAAAAACTGAATCCCGTCAAAACCGCTAGGTAGACCGCAGCTCGGGCAAGTGTCCATACCGCGGTACACACAGCAGTGCACCGTCTGGACAACACCGCGGGTAGGACCGCTGGGCATGCATGTGCACATACCGCGGTCCACACTGCACAAGACACACTGGAGAATACCGCTCCGTGTGCCGCGGTGCAGGCAGTGCCTGCCAAACGGTTCAAGCCGCGTAAAAGGAAAAATCTATTTTTAACACTCAAGAAAAATGCATATCTTACATGAATGTTGTGCAAGTGTGAAGTGAGTGAGATGCACAATGAAGCACAATTAACATGCCAAACATGTTATCAAATGAGATACAATGCAAGATATAATGTCTCATTGGAAAGGTATGAAAGTCTACTTTCTACTCCAATTATCACAACATGATTTGGATAAACGTAGAAAGAATTATGGTCAAACAAATGACCAAAGGTCAGAACTGGTCAATAACACAAATCCCACAATCATGGTATAAAACCATGTAACCAAGTACCAATCCAAGAGAGCATAAATGAAACCTTTATATGGTCACAAATCGCGCTAAGACTCAAGCACACCAACGTGCAAGCGGGGATACAACACAAGCATACCATCATGCGAGTGAGGACGTTTCCGAACACATAACAGAAAACGTAAAACAGAACAATCACACGGAAAAACAAACAAAGAAGTGCTCGTGTGAGTTGAGACATAAATGCACACAATCATGGAAACACGAATGCAAAGTTATATAAGAATGCATGGAAGTGTGTGTGCAATGTGTAAATGATGCACATATATAAGCAATGATGAACACAATGCAAGATGAAGCAAAGTATGCATAAAGTGTGTGTGTGTGTGTGTGTGTGTGTGTGTGTGTGTGTGTGTGTGTGTGTGTGTGTGTGTGTGTGTGTGTGTGTGTGTGTGTGTGCACCTAAACTCTTCAAGAGACAAAGTCAAGTGAGTATACCTTTTGCTCTTGAAGTCATGAGGATGCTTGGAAGCTTGCCAATGGAACCTTAAGCTACCCATTACAAAATCATCCCCAATGTGGTGTGGTTTGTCATGAAATAAGCCAATCATAAAATCGAGGTCCTTACATAAAAACCACTCAATTTAGTTTTTCATTTTCTAAATTTTTTTCTTTTTTTATTTGTTTTTTCCTTTTTTGAATTTATTTATTTTTCTTTTCATTCTCATTTTTTTAAAATTTCAGATTATTTTCTTATAAAGTTAATTTTTTTTTACACTATTTGATTATTTTCTTGCATTGACACATGGCCTATTACTTGTTTAAAGACAAAAATACCCCTAAAATCGTAAAGTTTGACTAACTGTTGACTCACGGAGCGACCAAATTGATGAGATTTTGAAAACATAGGAACCAATCCAATGAAAATTGAATAAGTGAGTAAAAAATAAATAATTCAAAAAAAACGTAGGGATTCAAATGATAATATCCTTTATTATTTTTAAATTTGAAGTTCTTTTTTGTTTTTCAATTTTTTAAAAAATTAAATAAATCTGCCATATGGCTCAACTTATTAAAAAAACGAAGAAAGCACTTTTTTACCCTCGGACCAGTTAACTTTGACTAACCATTGACTAACAGAGGGACATTTTTGATGTATTTTCAAAAAGATGAGGACCAAAAACCATAATACATATAAGTGAGGTAAAAAAAACACAATATTTCCTTAAAATATAAAGACCTAACTGTAATTCCTCCTAAATTTTATGTTATAATTTCACATATATTATTAATTATTTTGAGTATCAGTCCTCTCACCTATGAGAGGCGATGACCTAACTCTATATAACAAAAGCCCTTGAAAAACATTTTACATATTTTTAACAAAATGTATAAATTTCACTTTCGAGCAATATATACTTTTCATGACAAACTTAAAAGAAGAAAAGTGTGATCCTGACCTGAGCTTCATGATCAATCACATGTTTAGTGTTTGTGGTGAATGGTGATCAAGTAGTCAATTTACGTGTACTAAAATTGTGCATACATGCAACACTGTTAAACACCGACAGTAATTATTCGTTTTCAATTATTCAAAACACATATATATATATATATATATACACACACTTGCTGCTGCCAGTTCCAGACTTGCTACTGCCAGCACTTCTAATGAACTTCGTGCTATTACCAAAGATATGAAGACAGCTATGACAAGTTGTGCCCTGGATTGTGATTTAGCCATGAGAAAAGGAGACTGATCAATTAAAATTTTGCAGAGTGTAGGGTTGTCGATTTGGATTGATATAAGATTTATCAGTTTTTTACATATGGATTATTGGATTTAAATGCTTTGACTTGGCTACATGCACTTGTCAAAGCATCTTTTAAATCCAATGACCCACATATAAGGAACATGATATATCTTATATCAGTTTGATCTGACAATTAAAATACTATATATATATATATATATAAATATATATATATATATATATATATAATAACTTAATTTACGTGGCTAGCTTCACCATATTCAAAAGAGGAGGCCCCTAATAACGCCTCCTTAATTGAAATACGATACTTGATGTAAATGCTTAACAAATGTGTATTAGAAATTGCAAATGGAAAGAAGAAAAAAAAATACAATTGAAACACCAACTTGTAAGAAAGAGGAAAAGATTATTAAATCTTAACCATATATTTTAAATCTATCTATTTATATTTTAAAGTATTAAATAAAATCTGGTGGTATGGAACACATTTTAAGAAATCAAAATGACATCTCTACACACATTTCCAAGTAGTTCTTAAATCACATTTTTGAAAGCTTAAATCACATCAATGGAGGACCACAACCTGCTTGGATTCTTGGAACCATAGACACACAATATGGATATTGATACCGTAAAATTACATAGTGGGATTTGGATTTGTATAGTTATATATTGATCATATCCATACACACCTCCAAAGGGATCATATCACTAATCACTCATAGGACCATAAGTACGGGCGTTGTCCTCCCCTACTTCAAGTAGGGTTCCGATATTTATATTCTTTATTGCTCTATTATATTGCTCAATATGTTTAAAGATAAAATTACTAATTCTGTTGGCTCTAATTCTTGCCATGAGTATTTTTTTTTAATTTTTTTAAAATAAAAAAATAAAAAAATATCTACAAGAAAAGGATTAATAGATTTTTTTGTCATCACTTCAAACATATTAATATTATCACTAATATATGTAAATGTAACTCCTTCTTCAAAAACTATTCAGAGTGTCTTGAGCTTCTTTAAAACTTATTGGAAAACTTCTTGTTTGACTTGCTGAACCGCCCTTTGGTGTTCAAAATGAATGGTTTCATTTATGTAGACATGACGTCGGTTTCGGTTCCGGTTCCGGTTCCATCGGTTCCGAACCGAAACCGGCCTTTTTTTTAATCATATTTCATAAAGAAAATTAGTCATGTAAAAATGTAATTGGTAAATGTATTTTATTAGGTCACCCGCAAAATAAAGTTAAATAAATAAATGACAAATTAAAACAAAACAAAAAAAAAATTTGGCCTTGCACTTAATTTTTACCACAATTAAGTTGCCTACGTATCCTCTTAAGGGTTTAAAAGAATCAAAGGCCACGTAGTTCTCTTACCTTTTATTGTAGATTTGGACTTTGGAGTTTGGAGATGGGGATTTGGCGTGGAGTCGTGGACTAATCGTTGCCATGTTCATCCGTTCGACTTTCAGCCGGTTCATCATCTTTAAAGAAATCGTATGATTCCTCTTGATCGATTTCTTGTTGTCTATATTAAGCCTTCGTCCAATCTTCAACACAAGCTTGTATCTGAAGTGATTTCGGACTCATAAGGGAACGTTTTGGGTCTCAAATATTCCCACCAGCACTGAATTAAAGTTCTACCGCCACCGTAGAAACTGGTGTTGAAAGGATTTGTTTGGCTATCATAGCCAAGATTGGAAAGTACATTTCATGCTCTTTCCACCAGTGTAGGATATCAAATTTTTTATCTTCGGTGTCTTCTATGAACCCAAAAGAGGTACTTAGATAAGATTCAAGCTCGGAATATGTGGTGGAGCTTGATGAAGAGGAACCTCGTAATTTTTTGGTTTTTTTTTATAAAAGATTATACCCTAAATTAACAAATCCAGAGAATGATAATGATGAACGAGATACATTTTGAGTTTGTGGAACATCTATGTTCAGTGATGGACCGTAAACTTTAATATATTCATCATATAATTCATACAATAATGTCTTAACCCTAGCACAACACATATCAACATCATAATCTATTTTTAAACCTTGTTCATAATAAGCACAAAGATAATCAGACAAACTTTCTAATCTACAACGTGGATCAAAACACAAGGCAATCAAATAAATATTTGGAAACTCCTTATAATATTCTAACCATTTATCCTTCATAGCAGTAACAGACTCATGTAATTCTGAGTCGGATTCACAATGAGCAAATGCACCAGCAATATTATGACTCTCAATAATAAATAAATTAGTTGTAGGATAATAAAAACCAGATAAATTGTTAGTAGCAGTATAAAAAACTTTTAACAAACCACAAACATTGCTACAAGCATCCCAATGACTTTGATAAAGATTAATGTGACTAACATGATATTGAATAAAAGTAACTAATAGATCTCTATATTCATAACTTCTAGCAAGCAATTTATAAGTAGAATTCCAACGTGTTGGAACATCACGAGGAAATCTAATGGCACGCTTACCATTTTGTTTACAATATGCTGCCCATAATTTCATTACAGAAGGATGTTTCCACAAAAAATAGAGGGCATCTTTAATAGGTTGAATAAACTGTTCAAGAGTTTTTAATCCTTTTTGAAGACATAAATTGAAAACATGGCATGCACATCTTTGATGAAAAAATTTACCACCAAGATAAGGTTTGCATAATTCAATTAAAACAGGAATAGCAGCGGTATTGTTAGAAGCATTATCAAAACCAATTGCAAAAATTTTGTTCTCAATTTTATACTCTGTGAAAATAATTCTAAGATGTCTAAAAATATTAGCAGCAGTGTGTTTTTCATCAAAAACTCTAAACGCTAGAATTCTTTTTTGGATAGCTCATGCATTATCCATATAATGGCAAGTGACACCTATGTATGAATGCATTCGCCAATGATCACTCCATATGTCGGCACATACGGAAACACGATCATTATATTTTTCTAAAAAATTTTCCAACATTTTCTTTTCTTTTTCATAAATGTTTTCAAGTGCTTCTGTGAGCGTGGTTCTAGGAACACGACATGCAGCAGGATTTAATGCTCGTTGACAATAATTATTAAAACCAACATTTTCACCAAAACTAAATGGTAAGTATTCTACTGCAACCATTCTAGCTAATTCTTCTCTATTTTTTGCATCACTATATTTAAATAATTGTTGGTTAGGGGTTACGTACCTGGGAATTTGAGATTGTGAACTCGATTTGGCATGTGCATCTGGATGTGAGTTCGTTATATGCTTTCCGATATGACCCATATCCTCCAGATTTGTGTCATTTAAATACTTTTTTACAGTAATTGCAAATCACTACTGTGCTTCCATCTTCATGCGTAACTTTCTTCATATGGAGTACGAATAGATCAGATTTGACCTGCTTCGGTAACTTTTCTTCCATCTGTGGATAAAAATAAAAATCTTGATGTGGGTTGGGATCAGGCTCATCACCATCATGGCCAAGATCAGACATATTTTCTGATTGGCTTGTCAAAATAGGGGGTGACATTGAGATCGGGTTCAGAAATTCTAAGAGAGGGATGAGAATGAGATTGAGGAAAGTTTAGGCCTAAGTCTTCAGCATAGACTTGTTGTTGTAGATACTCGTGATAGGCACGGTCGTCATGACCCAGATTATCCGTCATACGACCCTTACCTTTCATCGAAATGGAGCGTCTAGGAGCGTCACCACTTCCACTTGCTATTTTAAAAATTGAATTGTAAAATTCCTTGAACAAAAAATGTTAAACAATTGATTTAAAAAATGATTAAATAGTTGGAAATAAATTTGGAAGAAAATTAGAAACTTAGTAGTTAGTAATTGCAATTTGCAAATAAAATATATTGTAAATAAAATAAATTGGATATAAAATAAATTGCATATAAAATAAATTGGAATATATAGCAAATAAAATAAATTGTAAATAAATGAAATTGGAAACTTAGTAATTGACTAATTGCAAATTAAATAAATTGGAAATAAGAAATATTGCAAATAAAATAAAATTAGAAACTAAGTAATTGTAAATAAAATAAATTGGAAACTTACTAACTTAGTAATTGCAAATAATATAAATTGGAAACTTGGAGACTTGGAGTTTGAGAATTGAGACTTGGAGAATTGAAAGTTTAGAGAGAATTGAGAATTGAGAATTAGAGAGAATTGAGGAAATTTGGGTGAGGAAAAATGAATGGAGGGGTAGGGGTATTTATAGAAAAGAAAATGAAAAGAAAAATTTTTTTTTAAAAAAAACAAGGGAACCGTTGGCCTCCAACGGTTCGTTTTAAAAAAAAAAATTAAAAGAAGAACCGAACCGAACCGCCGGTTCGAACCGGTCCGGTTCTGGTTTTCTGACGCTGGTTCCGGTTCCGGTTCGGTTCTCCGGTTCGAACCGAACCGGCGTCATGTCTACATTTATGTAGTTTTCTAATTATTCCAAAGTCTTATTGGTTTGAGTCGATCCATATGAAAAACGATATAAGATCCCGCACTTGATCATACTTTTTCATTTATATAATATGGTTAGTCGATATCAATTTAAAATATTGACTTATTGATTTAAATTTATGAATTCAATATCCATATGTTTTTTTTATGATATCCGAACCCTATTGACTTATTGATTTAAAATTTATGAATTCAATATCCATATATCCATCTATTTTCACTCAATTCAAGGGTTGTCATTTCTTTTAATTCATTTACTTTTGCCACCATTGGATTGAGAAGAAATGAATGGATGAATGTTGAACTCACAAATTTAAATCAAATTTTTGAGTTAATATAGCTTGACCCATATATATGTATACACATTATATGGAACACTCTATGATGCGTTGGTGTATACGTACACCCTTAAAATTTTATTTTATTTAAATATGGTCATTTGCAACTCACCTGAGCGTCAACACCAAGGTTCTAGTAAGCGTCAAGCGATAATCGAACGGAGACATGACGCCTAAAGCCTAGGCCGATTAGTCGGTGATTAATCATTGATTAATCGGAAATTTTTTTCTCTTCTATTTTGTTTCGTTTTTTTTTTTGTCACTAACTTTGTTGGAGCACATAATAAAGACACCATAACGTCCCGGAACCACCATCTGACTTTATTATCAGATTGTGGTTTTTTTTTTCTTTTTTCTATTTTTTTTCTAGACCCCACCATATTCTTCTCGATGGCTCCTAGGACCTCTGAAATCTGTATCAAAACTAGAACTAATCTGGTAATAGGGGGTGGGTTTATTCATCTCTTTTGTTTTTTCTCTGCAAATCATCTTCTTCACAATCACACTGGTTTTATTCATCTCTTTTGTTTTTTCTCTGCAAATCATCTTCTTCACAATCACACTGCTCTGGGTTTCAATGACGAGTTGTAGTAAGATCAGATCTACTTCCTTCTTTCCATCTCCATCTTTATTTTTATTTTTTTTTAAACGGTTAGGTGGAGTCAACGTCTTTGATACAGATTGAGAAGAAGATGATTTAACCGGTTAATCGGGCACCAACTAATATGGTCGATTTTGACCTTTTCACCACAGTTAGCTACCGACTAGAGGAATCCAACCGGATTAATTGGCCTAGGCAGTCGATTTTTTGAACATCGATCTAGACACAAATATCTAATTTTCTAACTGTCTCTGTGTGTGTGTGAACACACTTGTGAGTAATGAAAAAAAATACTAAATATGTCCGACAACTATTTCCAATAAACAAAATAGAAAATACGGGAAACAAAAGGTGGTAGTTCACGATGGAAAGAATGCTGAAAATATCAAATTATTTTTGTTTTCCTCACTCTTTGTTTTCCAATGTTTCATGTTTATTAAATTATATAAATCATTATATATATAAATTATTTTAATCATTTTAATTATATAAAAATGTTAGAATTGATTAACACATTAAAAACAATGTAATCTTGTTTAGGAGATGAGTCGAACAAAAATGACACGTAAAATACTGAACCACAGAAAATAGCATCGACTTTCATGCAAATGCAATGTATTATGTATACATGATTCGTTTGGTAACATTGTTGGCCTAACTAATCCATTCAACATCTTATATAAAGTCCCTTTTATCTACAAGCTTCCTTCTTTTGGTCATATCACTGAAGCTAACTGTGTGACTTAATTCAATGGACTGTGGCGGTGTGGCCAAAAAGTTTGAAAATTGAAACGATATATATATATATTGTTGTCTAATAGACAATCAAATTTGTACCAATAAAATCAACTGGATAAGAGTTCGATTTCGTTGGGATAAGGGGAGGTGGCTTAACGAATTATTTACTAGTCCGTAGAAATACAATTACACAAAAGTCAAAAGATTATGTTCATGAAAGTAACAATATAAACTACTTGTCAAATCGAAGTCGGTTTCTTATCAACCGATAAGAGAAGATTCAAGCGTTTTTAAAGTAAGTCGATTTGTGCTCAAACATTTGTTGTTCCAATCTATTAGTTCAAGTATGTTTAGAGGGAGAAAATTAGATATAGAAAATTGACAATTATGTACTAAATTAACAACAATACATATATGTCACCAAATGACACATAATTGACAAGATAGGTTACAGTTAAATCTTGGACCGGATAGAAGTACCAAGCCCAATTATACAGTGAAGCCCATTTGATGGGTGCTGTGACGACGTTGTTTTTTGTTTTTGCCAAACATGGGCCGGGCCCAATTTGCTAAGGACTGCATAGGCCCAAATTGTGCGGAGAAGGTCATCTGATGGTGCTGATGTGTCTGAATATGTTACAACAAATTTGGATCCCCTCCTCATATCACCTCATCTTAATTTTACTTTTGGTAATGTAAAGACATAAAAATTAATTGAAATAATTCAGACCATTGATTTGCTATATTGGATACGTGGCAATTGATTAAAGAGGTTGGGACTATAAACGTGAGAAGATGATCCAGATCCTGTCACAACACGGGCACAACTCCATTTCTTGTTTTTGCGAAAAATGGGCTGAGCCCAACTTGCGAAGGACGGTCCAGGCTAAAAATTTGCAGGGTGCTCAAACGACATCGTTTCTTCCAATTCGATATTTTGATTGTTAAGGGCTAGAATGTGTTCTTTAATGGATTAGTTATTTGTTAATTTTTAAAAATAAAAGCCAACTTCATTTTTTTTTATCTTGTCCTTATTGTTTTTATACGAAGATTTTATTCTAATTATAATTTTGTTTCTTTTCTCATGTTCACTCATGTACTATTTTTAGAGTATTATTAATATATATATATGTATTGTTGAGAGTTTAGCAGAATTTTTTTTTTCGTGGGACAAAGAAGCTAGTATAGTTCACCTCTAAAACCACTTTTGAATCCTGTATCATATTATAAGTTAATAGAGAACTTAAATTTATAACGTGATTAAATTTATAGACTTCTATTTTTACTATTAAAGACGCATGACTTATGTGCTTTTCATTGAAGAATCACAACTTTTGTTTTACTATCAATTCAATAATCAAATGGGTATATTTGATTTGATTTGATTTGATAAGCATGTAAAACAAAATTGTAATTATGTTTTGTTTTAGAAATATATATGCTTTTGACGGAACTCCGATTCGTTCTACCTCCAATAAAGGTCAAAGTCGTTCGACTTTCGTTGGAGGTCTGTTTGACCTTTATGGAGGTTGAAATCGACATTCAATAGAGATCGAAATCGATTGGAGGTCGATGAAAAAAATTAAAAAAAAATGAAAAATTTTATATTTTATCCAATAAATTTTGAAATTTATAAAAATATTCAATAAGTTTCAGAAATTACAAAATAAGTATCGGAATACAAAATAAGTTTAGGAAATACCTAAATAAATCTCATAAATAAATAAGTTTCGAATATTACAAATTAAGTATTAGAAATACAAAATAAATCTCAAAAATACAAAATAAGTCTTGAACTCATGGAAATAAGTCTCAGAATCATTTTCAGTAGCCAATAGTTGAAGAGAGAAGTGTTACAGAGAGAATTCGTTTTAGAAAAGTAGAATAAAGTAAGAGAAAAGAGAGAAGTTAAAATTAAAAAGCAGAAGTTAAAAGATAAAATGAGTAAAATAAGTTTATTTTTAGAAGTTATTTACTTTGATGTCATTTAAAATTAAGTTATCAAAACTAGTGTTGCTTTTAAAAGTTATAAATAAATAAAAAATACTGTTTCCCTTATGTCCAATTTTTTTAAATACAGTAGTACCAAATTCTATCTATGTTTAGCGTAATACAAAGAAAAGAGACAGTGATTTATATTAGAAACTTTTCATTACAAACACAATAACACAGGACTTAAAAAGAGTGTGACAAACAGAACATCCACACAAACATGAAACAACAAATGTACCCAGAAAAGAAAATTAAATAAACACAAACAAGAAAAACTTGAGAGTTGAGAGGCAGGCAGCCTCATCATCATCATCATCATCATCATCAGGCGCTGGTTCTGATGAGAAGATATGTATATAAGACTGATTAAAGTTTCAAGGGCACTTGGGTCTGTTTCCATGAGTGGTCATGTCAGTGTAGCATCTCCCACACACATGTCTGTTGCCTGAAGTGCCAGGAGGAACACACTTGCATCTCACACAACACGTCCCACATGCTCTTGTGCACACGTTTGGCCTCGAATGTAAGCTGCACCGAGCCTTGCACAGCCCTGTACAGTCTGCAAGCAAACAACATATATACATATAATTAGCTTGTATAATATTTAGTAATAAAATGAAGAATACAGAGGCTGAGAAGGAGGAAATTAATGTGTTATATATATATACCTACGAATGGCAAGAGCCTTCTGCTAGATCCTTTCACCACCTGTATGTTTTGGTGGTCTTGTTCAATCTTTGCTTCAGATGAAATCTGAGATAATATTCCCAAGTAGTAGAGTTAATTAATTAATGTTAATAATAAAAGGACCACCAAAATGATATATATATATATAACACAAGTTTAAACTATGTACCTGAACTAAGCAGAAGAGCAAAGTTGACAGCAGAAGAACTAAGCGTAAGGACATTTTTTTCATTTTTAAAACTGGTACAGTTGTAGCACTAGCAATGAAAATGTCCGCACTATACTATATCGGCTCTTGCTCTGGCTCTTTATAGTCGTTTCGTTGTATACTCCCCCAACTATTTGCAATTATTTACACTTCTCGCAACTCATTTATTGCACACAGTTCATGACAAAATATCATCACCCGTTAATAAATAAATAAAATATTTATTTTTTTCGAAATACTGAAAGTTATTTATTTAAAAATTGAATATTAAAATTTAAAAGTTTTGGCTTCTACTTTACATTCATATCCTTCGGTTACACCTTTTCATAAATTGCTTACCTGTATATTTAGTTTTTCTTTTTCTTTTTGAAGTGCATAGTAATCGGATCATGAGACTGTCGGTACTTATCAAAATCAAACGATATATATGTAGTTCGAATATCTACCTCTATTATATATATATATATATATAATAATATATATTTATACACTCCCACAATACCAGAAAATAAACTTCTCATGACTCATCTTATAGATATATACTTATAAAATATACATGATTAAGATGCAAAAACTTGTGTATAAGTACTATAACAATATTGGAAAATTAACATTATTTGATAAGCTATATTGGTAATACTAGTTGCAAGTTGAGGGAGACATGCAAGACTATTAATTCTTTTAGGTTAGTGTTAACAAGTGTCTTTAAAGTTAAAGTAAAATTTATTGATTTTCTTATAAAATTTAGAGTTGTTAAAGCATAGATTAAAACTGTCCATTCTTTTGTCGTAAAGAATACATATGTATGAAAAATAAAGTAAGAAAAAATGGTTATGGCTAAATGGGTAGTGTATGAAGCATTGGAGAAGGCTGGAAAAACCCATCCCTGTATCAAAGGGATATGTCTCCATTTGTGTTATAACCAAAGTTTATAAATCCAATAACTGATTCCATTCCAATACTAAATATCTAATTGCTGTGAATTAGCTGTATCCCATATCATCTGCAGTCATCAAACCAAAACTTTGCCACCGCGTACATCAAATAGAGTGGCACAAACATTAAACACTGTCGTTACGTGATTATTGATGAAGAAGCTGATCACTTTGTTTGTCTGCTTTCGTTAGATAAGAGAACAAAATCGAATCCATTCATTACAACCTTTTCTAAAGGGATTAGGATCCTCTCATCACCTCACTTTTTTAAAGTATGTGATTGGTTGTTGATAAAATGTCAATCACATCTTAATCATTCATTTAATGCAATACTTATGTGTCATGAGATTAAGTAAGGTGAGATGAGGAGAGAATCCAAATCATATCTAAAGATACTGAAGTAGTCGTCAGTTGTCAGATATGTTAGTGTGGTTAAATCCTATTGTTAAATCATTTTTTTTATTGGTTTAACTTTTTTAACATGTTATTAGTTTGATCTAGGATTCATGATTCGAGTCCCCTCACACGTTTTGTTTCAGAAACGTGCTAAGCCCGTCAATTTAACACTTAAATTTTTAGGTCAGTTGGTTTCTAACACGAGTAACATTAATTCACTACTTACTGCTATGTGAAGACAGCTTTGGCACATATGGATAACCAAGAGAGTGGTCACATACAAACATGCTACCAAAATGTCATCTTTAAAAAAAGAGGTGAGAGCCGAAACCGCGTAGTCTGCTAATATTATGCTGGCTGGACTCTCACGTACCCTTTTACGAATACGTTTCGGCATGCAAGCATGTATAGACAGCTCACAATCTTTGCCAGTTACTTTTCTTCTTTTCGATTTTGTTTATAAGGACACTTTGGATTTACTAATCCAATTCAACTCTAAAAAGAAATGTGACTAGTAGATTGTGATAGTGTTTTTTTAGATAAATTTATTTGATAAACCATATGTTTTTTTTCCAATATACAACCTGAGAACTTTCAAAAAGGAATAAAAAAAGAAAGAATTAATCAAATATATATTTGTTCTTTTCTTTATGTTCACGAGATAACGTCCCCCTCTTCATGTGGGTCAACATAGTAGTAATGTCTCTTCATTACTTCCAAACAACAGGTCAGAAACTCAGAGCAGCCATGCAACATGTGAGTCCGTAATTCAAGTCACAATATGAATTACAGATTCCAAAGGCAACCTTGAAATGAAATAATGAATACCCACCTCCCAAACCAACAACAATAGGCGGTGGCAATTAGGTGCTCCCAATTCAAGCAGCCATCAGGCATTGGGTGGCAGTGCCACCTGTGACTCCTCAATCCTCATCCCAATTACCATGCCACCAGCTCTTGGCTGCTTTCATTTTTTAGCACTAATTTTCATGCATCCGCCAGCTCATAAAGCCAATCACTTGTTTGCATCATTGCCCAAACTTGTTTTTAATCATACATATAAATTAAGGTTTCTGTGTATGATGGAGGAACTGATCAATCAAATTAGTGCAGGCTTTGAACCATAAACAAGTGTGCCCACTGATTGCCAATGGAATCGCGACCCATAAACCCAGATATTCGATTAGAAAATAAGCTTTAAACGATTTTTGTATTAGAGTCTTAGGAACAAAGCAATATGGCATTTAAAACAAACCTGGTGGACTGATACTTTGAACACTACCCATATAAAGAAATAGCAATTTTGAAATCTCTTAAATCGTTTGTTGACAAGCTAGAAAAAGCTCCAACCCATAACATCCAAACCAAGTTATTAAGGTGGCCGGCCTACTATTAAACCCCCCCTCACACAGTCGCACCCACGTCAATGAAATTGTAATTGTAATTCGAGTCATATTCCCCTCCCTCTAACAGTAAAATGTATGCTCGTATCGAATACCGCATGTTGATAGGCTAACAACAGAAGCTTTACCCAGTCAATGACATAACTAGCAGATAGACAAAACAAAGCAAGTTCGTAAACCACTCTTGAACTTCTATCAATAATCTTCGAACAAAAAATATGTAATTAACATGGGTAAAAGCTAACTATAATTCCTCACTGTCAAAATTCCAATGTTCCTCAGGTGATAGGTATTGGTTACACCACTCTATATCTGACTTGAAAGGTGGGAGTTCTTACAATTTACTAGACCGAAAGAAGAATTAACAAAAAGAATGGGGCCCTGTTCTAACAATTAACAAATTACCACAAGCTATTTGTCTGTTTTGCTTTGTGAATAAATATCCTAGAAAAAAATGTTGACTTCCTTTTCATTCATTTCAAATACATGGTCCCTTGCATCTGTGAGAGCACTCTGCATGATAGAAATGTTCAATACAATACTTAAGCACCGGGAAGAAAAGAAAGATGTGCTGAAAATATAATTTTGATTTAGAAAAATGAGAGAAAGTAACATTTACCTGCCCATATTTTGTAAGGAAGTTACTAGCAAGGTTTATAGATGTGACTGCCACATCTTCATTAGCCTTGAGTGCTTGAGCAATAGCGAAAGCCCCGTCATCCTGCATATGAAACCAATATAAACCAATATGAGGAGGCGCAACAACGCTATAGCTTTGAGAAAGGTAAATTTAAATAGGGAAAAAAAAATCTTCACCCTAATTTCATTAAATGCTAAATCAATCGAAGACAAAGCTTCATTGACAACTTTCAAGCTTTGAGCCAGGTGCTTTGCACCCTGCAAAAAAAATCGTTGCACAAGGGAGAGAGCAACATTAGAATAAGAAACTAAAATGGCCCAAAAGCAAGAAAAAGACATCACTGTCTACAGGAACGAACTTCATTTTTAAGTCCATTTGCCCGCAAGTCCAGAATAGATATAGTAGTATTATATCTCAACATATCTGCAACAGCCTCTGCACCTTTTACTCCCAGCTGCAAGGTAATTCCATATTGCACAGTTAAAAAAAAATTGTTAAGATAAACAGAAAGAGGTTCATAACTTAGATTTACCTGACACCAACCGAGTTTAAGGGTGTTAATGTTTCCATGGAACTTGAGAACTTCTGTTATAGCCTTTGCTCCATCAGCTCCAATGGGATTATAAGCAAGATCCAACTGAGAGAGCGCAAGAAAAAGCAATAAGAATCAAATCTCATCATGTCCAGAATAATATCAAAACAATAAATTGATAAAAATGATGGTAGAGGACTCACAGTTGTAATGACAGAATTATCTTTCAGAACTTGGGCTAGCTCAGTTGCCGCCGAGGCATGTATGTTATTTCCCCCCTGCATATTATTCAGTCTTGTTTCCTTAGAAATGGACTATTGAGAACCTCTATAAAGTAATTGAAAGATAAAGATAAGTACTCTTCTCACCAGATCTATGGTCGTTATTGCTCTATTCTGCTTCAGAGCATCTGCGATTTTTTTGGCTCCCTGATGAATTTTCAAAAAAATAATGTCAACAAAGAAGGGCAAGTCTGAAGTTTGAAGTAGTTTAATGTATTAATATTCGAGGTAAAAGTATGACTTGATCGTTTTTTCCATCATATGAAATTGCTTGAATCCAAATATAATTCTGTCATAACTCAATGCTCCCCTATGTTGCTATTAATTTATCTCTGAGAAATCTAAATATATACTAAATTTAAACAAACTAATGGTGTACTGGGAAAAAGGCTACAAGGAAGGTTAATATTGAAAATGTCAATACCTCATCACCAATGTCATTCATGTACAGATTCAGCCATAACAAGCTTTTGCTGTTCTTGATATATTCAGCAACATGAAAGGCACCTTTTGCACTAATTGAGTTGTTGCCAATGTCTAGAACTGTAAGTTTCCCTGAAACCATATACAATGTCAGACTATGAAGCAAAAGAGTTTGATAGATGACTACTGAAAAAATGCCAACCTTTATGTGAAGATAAACCTAACATCAGGGCACGGACTCCTTCATCTCCAATGGAATTTCCGTGAAGATGAAGTTCCTGAACAAATAATTTAGCTATTAGTTGCAATGAATTTGGAAAAGGAAACTTCCAACTTGATTTCTGAAAGTTCATTTGTACAGATCACACTTCTTGTAAGATTCAACTAGCATTATTGACAGCTTTGAACTGCTGATATCAATCAATAATAATAAGAATTCTATGGCTAAAGTGAGAATCGTAATTTTAATTTTCATATCTACAAAACCAATTATTCTTCTCTTTTCTCAAGATTCAAGCATTTCAACAATGACAAACAACTCTCATTTAGCATTCTTGTTAAACTGGGTGCTCCCTAGAGAAAAGGCCACTATACCTAAACTGTAGTTGAGCTAAGAGTAGGCAAAAACCTGCAAAAGAAGGGAAGGAAAAAAAAACTCCCAGACTAAACTAGCACATTCCCCATGGGAAAACAATAATTGCAATAGGAATACAGTCTTTAATTTTAAGATCCAACTTTCATTTCAGATATCTCCCATACTTTTAACCCATGGAAGATATAATAGGTATTTGATTCTATTTCAACAAGGACATGGATAATCAAAATTTTGGGTAGGATTGCAGAACTTCAGTCATATCATTGATGTATAATTCTAAATATCAACTTCATCAGCCAATAAAACTTACTTTTCTCATTAACATTTGCATGCGTAACCTACTCACCCCATGTGATTGACCACTTTATTTGCAGAGAACACAAATGAGGATAAATGCCTTAGAAATTATGATCAATAACACCAAGCTACATGAAGTCTGAAGAATAAAATAAGTATAAGTTTTATAGACACGTACTCGTAATGACTTGTTCCCTTCAAGCCCTTTAGCCAAAGCATTTGCCCCCAAAGCGCCACCATAATTGCCACTTGAATGACAACAGAAAATTAGAACATTCTCAAAAGTAACAGAAGGAAAATTCAGTATCAAAAAAATTTAAGTTAACACCATTTGAGAGTGCCATATAAATTCGGGTGATAAAGTTTTTTACAAAAACAATTGCAGGAAAAGATGGAACTACAGAAAAAGGAAAATGGAAAAAGAAAAGAGAGGAAACACAATAACTTTACTCACTTAAGATGTATACTCCGTATAGTGTTATTCCCAAGAAGTGCTTCAGCAAGACCTGTAAACCCCTTCCTCCATTTCCAGAAACAGATCAAAAACAGTATCAATTTCACAACATTTGCCAATTAAATCTAACGTATAATTTTGAAAATTGTTAAGATTACTTCATACAGAATATTCAATCATATTGTTGTTAAGCTCAAGAAAACGCAAGTTTGAATTTTTCTTCAGCAACTCTGCAACAGCCTTAGCACCCTGCATAGAAAAGTAAATTACACTTTAGGCGTATTATTGCCTCAGAGCCTTTTGTTCTCCTTAGAGGCCCTTAAATGTATTAAGTATGGCACTACTTTATAATCAAAGTAAGCTAACCTCATCCCCAAGGTCAATACTATTCAACTTGGAGTTTCTGGATACCAGCATTATGCACCAATATATCACATAGGCACTGTGAACACCAACACATAAATTTGAGCACGTGAAAAATTTATGAAAAATAACTCATGCACCAAGTGAAGGAAGAAATCATAAATTTCGCTCCTGCACAAATAATAGAAAATTGAAATAGAAGAAGTCATATCCTAACTACTAAAACATGTAATACAATATATATATATATATATATATATATATATCAGAGGTAACAATTTGACATGCTTTTGTGGCACTGACACCAATTCACTATTCGAGCAACATAGCAACCATAGAATCACCTGGATTATAAATATCCTTAGATTAGAAATCAATTTTTATTCTATCTTGAGAAATGATTAAAGAATTATTTCTTAAAATATCTGTAACATGACATGGGCTAACCTTCACCCCTTCGTCTCCAATGGGGTTTCCAGAAAGATTAAGAGCCTTTAATATAACGTTCGATTGAAGAACACCATCAAAGGCTTTAATTCCAGCAGCAGTTATTCCATTAGCAGCAAAACTGACTTCCTCTGCAGTCTGAAATACAGCTAGACATTTAAGTGCATTCATTTACAACATAGTAACTGCATTCAAGTTTGAAGTATATACATAAGGAATCAAATCTTCTTCTGAACTTAGCTTTTCCTGAGCTTTGAAGCATCTGTTGACATGCGTCAATTAAATATTTGAATGATCCAGATTTATTAGTTTGTTTTTTTTCATCTTAACCATTCAAACACTCGTTTGAATCATCGTCACCGTCTTCTCTTTACCAAATGCTTTAACCTAAATGTCTCCTATTGTTTTGATGATGGAAAAACGAATGGAATGGGAAATATTCAATGACGGCAAACAAAACATTTCTCATACAATTGTTAGAAAAAGTAGCTCTACAAGCAAAGATTTATGGATTTCCCCCCTTCATTAAGCACAACCTCAGAGTTAAATTAAATGAGTGCCTCTCTTCGCCCATATCATCCTCAAATAGAATGACAAACAAAGTCAAAGTCGATCATGTCCAAAATCATGGGTTTGCTGTTTGGAAATTAGGTTTTCTGTAAAACTTTCATTTCACCTTCGATCATTGTTTACCCTAGATTGAAAAATATTATATTTCTTATTTTTTATGCCAAAATTGTACAAGCTAAAGTGTGATTCCCTGATTATTTGACAACAAATGTTCCTTTCTCTGCTTCACAATTCTATGCCCAACAGCACCCAGAATTCAAATCAAAGATGAAACTAAGCTTTTGAACAACACCCAAAGATTCGGTTTCTAGATTTTCTTGATTTGAGAGATTTTGGGTTCTATGGAACAACACTCAAAGTGTGATCCCTTATTATTTGATAGCAAGTGCTCCCCGGTTACAAGAACCAGGTTGAAATTTTAACACAAGATATCTGAACTACATGGGAAAGTGATGAAGAAGATGAGATAAATGGTTTCTCAAGTTGAGTACTTAAAACAGCAGAGTTTAAGGAAAAAAATATATAAAATAAAATGAACAAATCTTAGCCCTTCATTAATGTTAATGCCGCATGTAGTCAGATACTACAAAGCTCAGCATGACTCAGCAAAGACTAAGCTCAGCAGAGGATCCGGATCCATACATAAAAAGCAAGAAAAGTCAGCAGACAGAGAGTAAATTCAAAGCAGCAACATTAGATAGGTCAATAAAAATATAGAAACTGCAGCCATGATCATTAATGAATAAATACTCATTCCATATCTGGATGCAGGGGTAAAAGATTTAAGAAATCAAACCTGATTATACCCTAAGCTCTCCGCAAGAAAAAATAGTCCATCATCTCCAAAGTTGCGTCCTGCCAAAAGTTTCTTGTAAGGAAAGCACATTTTTGTGACATGAATGAGTTTCACATTCAATCCGAGAACATTAAAGCCACAAATCATTATTGTGGATACCACCATATTTGCATTAAACAGTCCACTTGAGAAATTTACAGTCATCTCATAACAATGTACTTCTCAGGTTATGTATGTATGAAAATATGTACACGTAGCCATCATACCTGACATGTCAACAATACTGAATGACCTAAGTTCTTTTGCAAATTCATTAAGTGTCTGCTTAGACTCTCTGAATATTTTTGCAGTGAAGTTCGACAACAAATTTGTTCCTGGTGCTACAGACCATTTCATTCCCTCTGCAGGAGATTTACTTTCTCCAGCTGAAGTCTTTGATGATTTCGGTGTAAGGAGTTTCTCCACCACTTTCCATATAACTGTCAGCTGAGAACATAAATTAGTACAACCATTTGAAACCATAACAAGTAAATTCCAATCGTTTCAACAGTTTTTTACATATATATCAACGGATAGATTGATGTTAATACTAGTTAGACGAACACTATCAACATCCTCAACACAACAAAGAACAATGGCACAAATCAGTAAGTATCCGATGAGCATTTATATACATAGCTGCAGTATAAGGCTACTTAAAATACAAAAAATTATTAACTATAACAGAAGATAGAGGATCAACCATTGTCATTGTGAGTATAAATATAGTTCCTTAATCAAGTAATTTACCCTCTCTATCATTGACGATCCTCCAAGATTAAAAACTAAATCCTATTCTGATAATAAGTTTCTCAAAATTGAGAACACATGATCAAGGACAAGAACAATTATAATCGTATATTTCACTACAATCGTGAAATTAATCAATTATACAAGTTTCTAGATCGAAACACGAAGCCGAAAAGAAATTGTATTTGTAAAGCAACAAAAAATTTCCATACCGAAAGTAGCAACGAGAAAAACGGCAGCAGGCGCAATAGAAGAAGCAACCTGTTTGACCGGAGAGGTAGTCAAAGCGGTCTGACTCTGAGACTCCCTATACACAACTCTCCGGCCAGTGGAAGGCCGTCTTGAGGCTCCTCCGTCGGCCGTGACAACAACCAATCTTCTCCGGACATTAAACGTGACCGTATTACGAAGCAGCACATGATAAGCAGAGCGAGAGAGGCGAGGGCGGAGGGAGAGCTTGGGGTGAGAGTAGAGAGAGAGAGTAGAAGAGGAGGTCATGGGAGGGCGAGTAGAGATGATAGAGCGACTCAGTGAGTGAGTGAGTGAGTGAGTTTAGGTTGAGAAGGCAAGCGATAAAGATGGGTCTGAGACGGGCGCGTTTCCGGGATGTTTTTCTGTATACGACTACTCTACAGAACTGCAGAAATGTGTCTCATCTCTTTAAAACATTATTAAATATTAACCGGTTTTTTTTGTTTTTTTTCGAAACTCGGCCTCGCTATTGGGCTGTTTTACAGGCCCCTATATTTTTGTAGAATCCATCTACTATGCTCTCTCTCACACCCAATACAACTGTGAAGAATTTGCAATATTTTTTTTGTTTAGGGTTTGTGGACTTATGTGTGTGGGTGTGTTTAGAGCGTTTCTTAGTTTTTATTTAATTAAGGGATAATTACCCGATGATTACTCATTTATTGTCACACTATCAAGATGGTCATTGGATGAGGATTTCGTTTTAAAATGACCATTTTTAACGAAAAATGTGACACTAATGGTCATTCCATCAAATCCTATCCAATGAGTGGTATTTTGGTAAATAAAAGAATGATATTAATTTATTTTCGATGTTTTTTGGAAATCAATTTTTTCTTTTATTTTTTGAAACTAATAATTATATTTAGTGTGTGTATACATAGAACATATCTCAAACATATATATATATATATATATATATTAACAATTTATTTAGGATATTTTTATAATATATAATGAAAAGAGTTTACAAATAGAGTTTTTGGACACATTATACATAGAAAAAACCTCTAAACCTATTTCTATTATTAAGTGTATGTTTGAAATAGTTTCTCTATTTATTAAGTGCATGTTTAAAAGAGCTTAGGATCAAAAAGATTCTTTTAATACCGAAAACTCTATCAAAGGTTTTTTTTTTTTTTTTTGAGTTGTTAGCTCGAATTTCAAAGAAACTCTTTGTGAGATTTTTATGTTTTTAAAAACAAAATTTAAATGTCAAAATTATTCTTAAGATATTTTTTTTGAAAGGAAATTTATTCTTAAGATATTAGTTAGCCTCAAACTTTAATACTTAATTTTGATTATAATAAACATTGAAGAGCCCTCTGGACCGTACCTCAAATGGTAGATGGATAAACTTAGAGTTTTGATCTAAATAGGGATATAGATAAATTGTTACCGTAAAATAATAATTATTATTATAATAACATCTAAGAAATTTTAATAAAGTTTGGTTCCAATATGGAACGATGTATTGAAAATATAGCAAAATGCATTTTCCACACTGTCTGTATAGGAGAGATGTAAAAGACTTCTAAGAAATGAGTTTTAGCAAAATTGTTCTATCAAACAATCAACTTACACAATTACCTTTTGTAGAAAAAGAAATTACAAACATGACCCAAATTACCTTTACACACAACACAATCACATTCATTACTCCTTTCCCTTAAACAATTTTTGGTTTCAATAATCTCCAATTTCAATTATTTTGTGTAACAAATGTTAGATTTCATCAATTTAAACTTATATGAAATTTGAATCCAATTGTTATTAAACCCTAACCTTTAATTCTAGGGACTTAAAGGTTTTTTAGACCAATTGCAACCAATTTAAATATGATTGTAATGTATATGACGTGGGTTTTAAAGTTATATATATTTGTAGGATTTAAGGAAAACAAATCATCAATTTTAGATTAATATTGAAAAATATATATAAAAGTGGGAAAGATGATAATGTGGGGAAAATGATAATGGAAGTTGAGGAACTTCAATCATCTTCATCCTCCTCAACTTCAATCATCTTCCTCACATTGTTTCAAACGTATACTAAATCTTTAATAGAACCGTCCTACAAATCACACATATAAGTGAAGTCTAAATTTAATTAAAATTTCTAAATACATTGGTGATCTCATACATACTCCTCATCACTGAATTGGGGTTTCTTTTATCATAATTACTTAATACGTGCAAAAAAATAGAATTTTGAAACCTAAAATATTTATGGTTGACCTCATGAATCATGCCTTATCAATGAATTGGGATTTCTTTTTATTATATCATAATTACTTAATACCTGCAAAAATAGAATTTTGAAGAAGCCTAAAAAGGTAACAACTTTTATGGTTGACCTAATGAATCATGAAACATGTATGTTCTAATATTAATCGAAATTTTGATGTCATCATTGGCCGAGATTGGATTGGAGGACCTAAAATTTTCCAAAAGCTGACAGGTTTCAAGTCTATGATCAATGCTTGAGATAAAAAAAAAAACTTGGTACATGTTATGCCGTAATTTACACATGCCGTAATCGAAGAGACCAACGTACACCTCGTAGATTCCCAATCCTCCGACCACATGGCCACCGATGATGGTATCTGACCACTGATACTAGACACCCTAAGGACCCATGACCTCCACGCAGGTACGTCGGAGGACTACCTGGGAAGACGACAAGTCCTTTAACATGTCAGAACCACCTGTCAGTCTCAACCAATCAAGGGCCGCCAATACATCACGTGTGTCAGAAGATTGTCTATATAAACCCCACCACTTGTAAGAAAAAAATAGAGAGAAAAAACTGACCCTACAACTGTAACTTACAACGATTAATGAAAAGAGAGAGGATTCACCTTTAGTTACAATTGTAATTCGATTACCCTGTACTGACCCGTTGGACCAGTATCGGTCCAGCTTCTTATTGTTAACCGACTCATTTCTATCTCTAACAATACACATTCCCTCTCTAGCTCAGTTCTAACGTACCCTTGTGGATGTTCGGTTTCCTCCATGCTCATTTTATAGATATGTCTGAAAAGTTTTCTTTTACAGTAATATTCAGGAAATGAAAACAAAAGTAGTGGGCAATAAATTTGAACTGTGTACATAAATTAAATAAACGGGGTAATTCTTGGAATAAAAACAAATCAAGATTCTTAAATTTTCCGGCATAAGATTATAAGAATAATCTCTTGAAATTATCGACATTTAATGCAATATTGTAAACAAAGGAATGTCAACCCTCGGTTGTTCATTGAATAATAATTCTGATTCTATCATTCTTGTCAAGGCCAGCAATACATTTGTTGTATAAAATCTAGAAATCAACGAATGTCTTGTACATAACATAACCAATAGTACTGCTGTACTGCATACACTTCTTGCTCTTAACGAACCTGATTATTTATATATGCATCAATCATGCTGCGACACTCATCATTCAGAGAATTGGAAAAAATGGCTTGTTGGACCAAATCAATCGCGTTCGCTGCTTGTTTTGCTGCACTGGTTATGGCTGCTGTTGCAAATGACATGCCAGGCATGGCGATGAGTCCCAACATGCCTCCCATGAACATGCCATCTGCTCCGACCCCATCGAAGTCTTTTGCCAACCTCCTATTTCCTCCATCCATGATAATTGGATTCCTTGCTTTCATTGTCACATTTGTTGGTTTTTAGGGAGGCTGTTAGAGTTCAAGCATCTGCCTTCTTGAGTACTTGGTGTATCATGTCGTTTAATTATTGTTATTTCTATTTCCTGTATCTGTTTTTCTTTTTTGGGTTCGGTCAGACTTCTGATCTGATCGGTCCAAAGTAATAATATATATGTGATCTTTGTCTACTATATATATTATTAGTTTGATTATTTGTACTGATTAAAATTATTTGTGCCTTGAAACCTTTGAAGAATGACACTAAAATGCAAGAATTAGAGAAATTACAGCAAATTCATCATCCAATATTGTGGTTTTCCAATTCTCAATCTCCCCAAAACATCATTTTCATTTTTTTCAACTCCATTTTTTGTACTCCACTAGAAATATTCGTTACAGGGCACGTAGGGGGCGTATTGGAGGAGGTGACTGTAGCTAGAACAGAATGGATATGCACAGATTTAGAGATCCGAATTTGATTGTTTAATTGAATTTGAAAGGTAGGAATGTGCAAACAATGCATGAATGGAAGCTCCAATAGGAAGCACATCCTCATCAACAGTAAAGTAGGGGCTATGTGGAGGATATACAGATCCAGTCTTCTCATTCCATATGCCTAAAAACAGGAAAGATCCTGGTATTTCATCCAAATAGAAAGCAAAATCTTCACTTCCTGTGAAGCTAGGAGCTAGTTTTATGTTCTCTTCTCCTAATATCTCAATCGAAACACGCCTTGCATGTTCGTATATTTGTTCATCATTCGAGGTAGGAGGAATCGCGGGATGTTCCCTTCCTGTAAAATCAACCTCAGCAGAACACCGATGTACTGCTGCCTGCCCTTTAATAACCTGCCAGAAAGAAAATGGCTTCTTCAATATCATTCATTAATCAGGCAATGCTGATATTGCAATTGTAAAGTCTGTATATTTTCACCTGTTCTATTCTATCTCTGAGCGCATAGAAGCTCTTTTTGCTGAAAGCTCTGAAAGTTCCGGCTATTGTAGCGTAGTCCGGGATGATATTGTATGCAGTTCCTCCATGAATCATAGCTACAGAGACCACCTACAGCATCCAATTAATAGTCTTGTTAGTGAAAAAAAAATAACACATGTAATTTCATGAATAGATGACTTAAAAAATCGTACAATAAATTACCTGAGAATCTAAAGGGTCTATCTCTCTTGAGACAATATTTTGCAAGCTAATTACTGAGGATGAAACAGCCAGAATTGGATCAATAGAGTTTTGTGGAATTGCAGCATGGCCTCCTTTACCAGTGATTTTGGCTTTAAAGCTCCCACAACCAGCAAGAAAATCTCCGGGTCGCGACGCGGTAACTCCTGTTGGATACTTGTGCACCACGTGCATACCAAAAATTGCCTCTACATTTTGTAGCACACCTTCTTGGATCATATCTTTAGCCCCAGTACCCCGTTCCTCAGCCGGTTGAAATATAAGAATCACAGTGCCCTGTATTGAAAGAAAAACAAAGAATGAGAGTCTGATTGAAGAAGAAAAACATTCTAAGCTCACCAAAATCTTTTTAAAATTCAGTTGAACCTGTAACGTGTCTCGAAGTTCTTGCAGTATCTTTGCAGCACCAAGGAGCATAGTGACATGAGCATCATGACCACAAGCATGCATTTTGCCATCTATTTTGCTCTTGTACTCCCACTCCACTAATTCCTGTGGATAGGCATTTTTCTCCAAATTAAGTACTTATTGACAGAAATTTCACATCCCATTCTAAGACTTGAGAAAATGATGCAAGATATTTGAATGCCAGCCAAAGCATTCCAAGCAGAGTGATAATGGAGTAACAATCAAACCCAAAGGCTTAAGCCGATAGAAGAGATCATATTTAAGCATTCGAGCAAGACCAACAAGATTGAGCCCAAACACAGTTTCAAAAACACAACAAATTCAGAAACATACACAAATTCAATGACGTGAGGGAATTCGAACCTAAGACTCCTTATTAGTATAACAAAGAGCTAGACCCAAAAGTTTAAATGGACAAGAAATGACTCAACAATTGCATTCTAAGAACCTCATAATGTGGGTGTGAGGGACATATTACTGGGTCAATCTCATTTCGTCATCTACTGAAACAGTTGACATAATTCCTTTTAGGTACGTAAAGAGAATTTATGGTCATACATAGTATCAAACACTTGCTAAATCGAATCCCTTCTAAGATTGGTTGATGGGAAATTGATCCCAACTTTCAAATCAAATTACAGTGAAAAAGCAGAAATGATGGAGAAAGCATCTATCCTTTTCTGGAGAGAGTTTTGGGTGCATCCAATGCACCTTGCATCTTCCACCATGATGCTACCATATCTGCAACTCCCACCCTGATGCTGCCACATCAGCAACTTTGATGACGTGGCAGCATCAGGGTGGGAGATGCATGGTGCATCATGCTACACCCAAGTTTTAGTCCTTTTTCTGGATCGGTGGATGGAAGTAGAGATTCTTCATAATGACCAACATATTTTCTTTTTCCTAATCGAATTTTCTGTATGAACCAAACAACAAATCATCTAAAATCTATAATATTTCAACTCTGATATCATCACCAACAATTATAATTGAGCTCGTAACTGTACTGATATGTAAAGATGTTCCCTGGCATTATTTGTATCTTTTTCATTTACTCATAATATCTCCCTGTAATTGTTTATTATTCTGGTAATCACAACATTGGTTTTTTAGTCCAATTAAAGCATATAGAATTAGCAGCAGCTGTGGTGGGTCCATTACTCCATATGCCAATTAAGAATTGAAACAGTTGCTAATAACAGTAAACATATTATTTGTAAACATAAAATCTAAAAAGAAAAGAAAAATATATATTTATAAAATAGATGCTTTGCAGATTTATAATTGATGTTTCTCTGACAAGTATTTTTAAGTTTTTGACTTGAGAAAACAAAAAATCTAAAAAATGTTTACTGTTTTGAAAAAAAAAGAAGCAAAAACTAGATAAATTACAGAGCATATAAACCTGAATTGGCAAAGCATCCATATCAGCTCTCAAAGCGACAAACGGAGGAGAACCGGAGCCAATGGTGGCTACAACGCCGGTCTTGGCCACCGGCCAACTATAAGCGATACCAAGGTGGTCAAGCTCACGTCTGATGAGTTTACTGGTCTCGAATTCTTCATATGCAAGTTCAGGGTGCTGGTGAATTTGTCTCCTTATGTTCTTCAACCACTCCACCGTGTTCTGGTCATCATTAGCGAGCGCAATTATCTGGTCTTTGATAGAAGAATTATTTCGATGCGAATTCGACGAGCAATTTTCATGGCCACAAAGTCGAAAACTTGAAGAAGAAAAACAGAGAGTTATGAAGATGAAGAGGAAGAGGAAGAGGACGAGCACGTGTTGGGTAAGAGAAGGAGAAATAGCCATGACCAAGTTGGTGAAAAATTATAGAATACTTACGGGGTCCATATTCTTATATACTAATAAAAATAAATATGGTATAAGTTAACCTGTGTCAGCATGTCGCCATACGGGATAACAACCGCTTGAGTTCTATAGAAAAGAGCGGTGTTATTGTTACTCCGTCTATCAATTTATTTATGTCTTATTTTTTTAATTATATAATATTTTATTTTTTTCTTTATTAAATTATTTAAAAAGATATACAATTTAAAAAATAATATTCTACAAAGTAAATCTATTAAAATCTCACATTCTTTTTTCACAAAAAACCCAGTAATCTGTTTTTTCAAAAAAAAAAAATAACTCTTAAACCCTAAAATTTGTTTCTTATACACATACAAATGGAAGAGTTTGAGAACGATATCAAGAATATGGAAAAATTATCTAAAAACAATATCAAACATTTATAAGAATTGTCTGACAATGATAATAAGTATTTGGAAAAAATTCATTCTCTGTAAATAAGTTTGAAGTTTAATTTTTGTTTAGAATGATATCAAACTGTCGTTGTATTGAAGTACCATGTTATTTTTTATTTTTTATTTTCCACCATGAAATAAGAAGAAGAAAAACCGAAAAAAGAAATAAGAAAAAAAAAATAAATCAATCAATGGATGTGAGAGAGATATATATAGATACAGAGGATCATATATGTTATGTATTAAATTTGAAAAATAAGTAAAATGGGTAGTTTCGGAAATAAACCAAAAAATTTAATAAAAACATTTAATTTTATTTAATTAAATCAATTTTTTTAAAAGTAGGACATAAATAGATCAATAAGGGTGTGTCAATAGCACTACTCTACAGAAAATATATTTATCGTAATAAAACAATAAATATAATAATAAATCTATTTATAAAAATAAATTAGTTACTATATTGTACATTATATATATATATATATATTAATTTAAACTATATTTTTTTAGTGAGACAGGTTCGTCAGTGTTATGTCATTACATATTACACTGTTTGATGTACATACGTTCCCAAATCCTAAATTAAATGTAATGTTTTGTTAAAAAGAATTAATAATAATCACCGATTTATAGGTAATTTTACATTACAAATATATTTATGAAATTCCTAAATTTGTAACGTTTTGTAAAATTTATGATTTTTTCAAGATATAGCTTTAATTGTTATTTACAATAATTTGTGCTATTCCACACGCTGATAATGTCAATAAATAATTAATATCTATTAGATTAAAATTTAATATATATTTTTAATAACTTCAGTAATCTAAAAAGGCAAAATTTTGAAGATCGAAATCTTTAAAAAAAAAATCCGTATATAAGATATCAAAATGATTTAAAATAATAATAAAATCTATAATATTATGAAATTTGTTAAAACTTTATATTATATTTACTTCTTAGCATGGTTATCGGTTGGTAGTGCCCCTTCCTTTCCGTGTATCATAATAATCATTTTAGAAGGATATATGAAAAGATTTTTCTCCGATATTTTATGAGTAAATAGATCAAACAATATATATGCAATCCGGATATCTATTCCCATAAATAAGTAGAAAACTCCCCAAACATACTTTTAAAAATGTGCATAATGAGACTCGAACCCCTGACCACCAATATAGAAGGGAGGTGTACAACTACTTATACTAAGAAGTGATGTGCTTATTGAAAACATTTATACTTTTTTTAAAGGACAGTGTTAATGGCACATGTTAACAACTACTTTATTACTAAAAATAAAAATAAAAATATATATCAATAAATGTAATTATTATTTTATTATAATAAATATAGTAACTTTTTTCTTTTTTTAACAATAAAGTCGTTATTAACGTACGATTCTTATTTACCTTTTTAAAATTATACCATTATACCATTGTATATAGATGAAAATCATGTTTGTCCATGAGCAGATATATTTGACACCGTGCATCACATGGTCGTGTGTTAAATCACTGTAGACCATTTTATGCTGGAGAAAATCTTGACTGGTGTATCGGATCATTAAAAAGTTTGTACACGGTAGATTTTAATTAAATATAATATTTAAAAGATTATTTTTTATTCTATTGACTTTTCTTTTTAATAAAAACCATCACATGTCATTAAAAAGTTGTTCGTGTGATAAGTGTTGGTTGGTTCATCAGATGCACAAAGAACTTTTACATATATAAAAGTATAAAACGTTACATATTGGAAAACGAATTGTGTCTCCAAAAGGAATTTGCCTCATGTTTCACGTGATTATAATTGATAGAACTTAAAATCGCTTTAAGATTTTTGACTATTTCATTTTGAGTATTGTATGTTTTACAATTTTACTTACTAGATTCAATTTCGAGCATGTTTATTATTTTTTTCCTGATAGAGATTCAATTGTAAGTTAACACGTTTTCAGGAGAATTAATTGACTAAACTGTCAATCCATCCATGATCCATCTTGAGTTCTCTATTACAATTCTTTGACAAATTCAACCATTTTTTGTTTGGTTTATTTTGTTTTTTTGAAAAAATGCGATATCCAAAAAGTACATGGGAACTCGTGACTAGTCAGTCTCACCTCAAATATTATCCCTTTTAAGGGTTTGGTTAAGTTGCTGTTAATAGTAATATTACTGGATCAATTTCAGTTTTTGAATTTCAATACATGTGTGTATCAAAATTAAAGATTTGAAAATTAAAATAATATTAAAACAAAAAATAATCAACTCTTTCACATAAATACCTAGTAATATTACTGTTAACAATAAGGTAGTAAAACCCTTTAGTTTAAATATAAATTAAATACACCATTTAAAAATATATAAAAAATAACTTTTTTCTCTTATCGGATCATAATTCTTTTAAGAACTGACGAAATCAACCGCTATAAATATGATTTAAAATGACAACTCTTATCATAGAGGAGAAATCTCTCTTATGCTTAGTAAATTAATGATAAAGATGAAACTCGTCCAAGAAAAATTCCATTTCAAAAAATTAAAAAAATGTTACTACATTTTATTTTTAATTTTACAGTTTTACCCTTTCCCCTCTAATTATTATTATTATTTTAAATCATTTTTATAACAACTCTCTAAACATGAATTTCTGGATCTTGGATTAAGGAACGGTTGAGATTTAGAGAGGAAATTGAGCGGTACAGGAACGAAACGCATAGAATCTTTTCCTTTTTACAATAGCATGAGGCTATGGAAGAGAAAATGGAACAACATCGTAGGGTCAATAAGCCTATCAAGTGGGGTCCATGTAACTGAAGAGGAAATATAAAGCACGTGCTTAAATAAAGATGTGGATTAGGTGGCGACATGCACGTGAATGGGTCCCAACTCCGCCTCACTGAGTGGATATACATTGTGGAAGATCGTCCCTAGATTTCTTGATATTTTCCTCATTTATCTCTAACGAGTAACCACCAAGCACTTTCAGAGGTTGGAAAGTCACCATTATATTTTCTTTGTTAACGCAAATATATTCTCATATTCGTTCTATTTTAATTATTCAACTTTAATTTCTACCAATCAATAATAATTTTTTATTATTTTAATCGATATATTCATTTAAAAGTTCTTCTAATATCTAACCAATTAATTCGACATTCGAAGAGAAATACATTATTTGAACTCATAATCTTAATATAATATGAAATAAATATTAAATGCATACTAATATGTCACTTTTATTAGTTACTTTTTAAAAAGTGAAATACATATATATGTAAATAATGGTATAGAATTACAAAAACTAAAAGAAAAAAATATATCAATAGAATACGTACATCTTCATCTTTTTTTTAAGAGTTTTATAACAACAATATTTCTCTCACACTTAACACTTGTATCGGTGAGATCATATTCTATAGTGAATCCAATTTCATTAAATTTGAGAGAGAAAATGGGATGAGTGAAATATTTATAAATGAAGATGTAAATAATAATAAAAAATAGATCGGAGCAAAAGTTAAATAAAATTTAATTATATGTTTTATATATAAGAAAAAAAAATAGATTTGTGGTCCCTCCGGACACCAACGTAGATTCACCATTGTATACAATATTATATGGTGTGTTTAACAAGACCAAATGCTATTACTATATTACCAAATGCGTGAACATGGTCAATTGTACGTGAAATAAATTTTTTATTTTTTTTTATTTGGGAAAACACGTGGAAATAATTTAGTTTGGGGTCTAACAATCGAAAATGCTAAATACAACGGTGACTGTGACAATGGTTGGTCGTGCTCGTGCTTATGGCACGTATAATTTTATTCTATTACTACTTTTGACCATGATATTATATTTTATTACAATAATATCATAAAATGGCAAAGTTGAAGCATTGCCCGCCTAACAATACAACATAGCCGTCAGTTAGCCGAATTCTAAAGCTTCAACGACAAGTTGTGGGAGACTCCTGAGCCCTGACTAATCATTTGACCATGGAACCCGTGAAGACCAAAGTCCCGATCTCACAAAAAACACATGGATTATAAGATTCAGTTGAATCAATCTATAGTATTTATATAAATCCAGAATTTCAAATTTCATCGAGTTTAGGGAGGTAAACTCTATAATTTTAATTTTAGAGAACTAATAAAAACAATTCAAATAATTATAAGGATTAAAAATGAATTTTCCAAAAAGACTACGGGTTGTGGACCGTGGTCCGTATTGACCCCTTCATAGTTTCATCCCTTCTCCACAATAGTTTCATCTAATCTAATCTAATCTAATATATTTATTTATTTATTTTATATATTATCATATTGAATGAATGAATTTTATTATCAAATTATGTATTTAACTACTTTTAAGTAAATGCATTATTATCACACCTTTTAACTACTTTTAAGTAAATGCATTATTAAATGCATCTAATAGTTAAATGCATTATGTATTTAACTACTTTTAAGTAAATGCATTATTATCATTTATCACACCTAATTTTTTGTTTATGATGCTTAATGTTAGGTTTTGGATCGTATTCTCAAGTGAACCCGATATTAACCAAACAAGATTCAACTGATATGAAACTTCCTGAAGACGTGAGATAACGTTTGGAAGTTGGATATGGTGTTTGAGGGAGATTTGAAGACCGAAGAAGAACTGAAGAATCGGATTCCAAAAGGAAACGCGGTGCATTCCAGGTGACTTGTAATGGTTTAGGAAGCGGGTGCGCAACCGTGACCCGAATCGTAGTCAATCATAAGCATGTGTGGAAAAGGGAAATCTTCAGCGAAAAACGAAAGTAATTCTTTTGGGAAGTTCTTGTGCTTGAAGGAAAATGAATACTCTTTACAAGAAGACTTATCATAAATAGGAAATAGTATTTATGTAGAACAAATAATTCTTGTATGTTTAGACTTGTCATAAATAGGAAATAGTATTTATGTAGAACAAATAATTCTTGTATGTTTAGGAGTAGGATTTCATTTTCTCTTAAACTCCCTATAGCTAGTATAAATAGACCTTGTAATTAGGTTATTTTGTATGAAGTCAAGAAACACCATATAACTAGGGATGGCAATGGGTCGGGTTCGGGTCGGGTCCTACCAGACCCAGACCCAGACCCAGACCCATCAAAAAAATTTAGACCCAGATCCAGACCCAGACCCATGAAAATTTTCGGGTTCGGGTTTGGGTTCGGGTTCGGGTCTGGACCCGCGGGTCTTAAGCAGACCCAGACCCGCCCCGAGGACCCGCGAAATTTCATGGGTTCGGGTCTGGACCCTCGGACCGACAGACCCACGGACCCGCAAAACCTTTAATATACTATAAAACTCACTTTTTTCGTTTTTTCTTTATATTTTTTTTTACCTATTCAATTTTTACCTAGTAAAACATGTTCAATACATGAATAATTAACTTGAATTAAAATAGGTTAGGTCACCTAAATGTATAAAACGACAGTATTTTAGTGTTTTGTATTAATTGGGTCCACGGGTCCGGGTCCGGGTTTTTGGCTCAGTCCCAGACCCGACCCGAACCCGAATCGGGTCTGCTATTTTGGACCCAGACCCGACCCATGCGGTTCGGGTTCGGTTCGGTACTCGCGGGTCCGGGTACAATTGCCATCCCTACATATAACATTAGAGGGTGGTGAGATCCGGGTGAGAGACCCAAGGGAATATCCGGTGAGGGATCTAAGGGAATATCAGTGGATCAAGTTAAAGATCCGTTTGTGATATTCAGGGGAGACCTAGGGGATATTGTGGGGTTCTTTGTGAGGATCTTGTGAGTGTTGTGAGAGTGGTTTGGGGTTGAGTTGTGAGAGAGAATCATGGAATATATATGGTTGTAACAATTTATCATATAGTGGAACTTTCTTTATCTTCCTGACGGCCCGTGATTTTTTACCCGATTTGGGTTTCCACGTATATATTGTGTTATGATTGGTTTATTTTCTCATCTATTTTTGTGCTATAGACTTTATTAATTGCTATGAGTTATATGCGTATATTAGGCATGACGCTTCCGTGATCATCAGTTCAAATCGTTAACACTTAACATGTTTTTTCTTTCTTTCCTTTTACCTTAAGAAAAACGTTTTACTTCATTAAAGAAAAGTAATACAAAAAATAATTTAAAAGTTAATTGACTATCTTTATGTTTGAAACTAAATATAAGCTTCTGGTTGGATTTAATTATTGGGTAGATTAATTCATTCGTTTTATACATCTAATTACTGTCACAGTGCTTCAGAAAAAAAAAATACTGTCACAAATCACAACCATGAACCATAATAATGAATCATGAATACAAAAACAATAATACTACTTTGTTCAAATGATATGGTATCACTATAATCCATTAATTTCAAATGTATTATATTTACATGATTTAAATGAATGGATTAAAATGCTATTGCATGATTAAAAAATTAAAAAAATGGAAGTAGAAAATCTACCTACCCAAATCAAGTTTGTAGCAAAGCCAAGCAGAAATGTGTTTAATGATACGCAAAACTTAATAGAGGTTTTTAACTCAAATTCCACTCTCATTTAAATTCGAGAAAATTTGGTTTATTTTATATAATATTACTGAAATAGCTTTTTGGTGGAAGGCAATGGAAAGGATCGAGACTGAAAAAACATGGGTTGGCCGTTGGCATTAGGGATAGGTATTTATTTAGGAAAAAGATCGTTTTGCCCCTGATGTTGTCCCTATTAGAAAGGTGAGGATATGATTTGTCCATATTTACCGGTCTCCCCCCCGAATAAAACTAATGTAAAATCTCCCCATTCTATTACCTTTCCGGTCTAAAAAAAGTTTGACCATCAATCATGATGGACCGTTTTATCATTCAAATTAATCAGAAAAATGACTATTTAACTCTTCAAAACATTTATTAAATGAAAAGTCAAAAAGAATTTAAAACGAAAAAAAAGATGGATCTCCACTGCACCGTCCATCTTAAAGATGGACAGCGGAAATATCTCTTCTTTTATTTTTTTATTTAAATTTAAAAACAAAAATTAAAAATTAAAAAAAATGTAAAAGAATTTCAAAAATAAGATCTATCTTATTTTTTATCAAAAAAATAAAATAAAAATTAAATCGATACCGAATTTAAAAAAAAAAAAACAAAAAAAAAAAACTCAGTTCATCAAAATCAATACCAGAAAAAAAAATCTGAAATTTCATCAAAATTCATCCCCAAACACTAAAATACATCTCAGTTCACCATCACTAATACCAATTCGCAAACAACAACACCAATTTCACACCAAAACCAATCGCAAAAAGAAAAGAAAAAACAAAATCGAAAATACAAATCAAACCCAGAAACTTACCAGAAGTGAGTCTGGAAATCCAGAAAAAAAAAAATTGCACTTCAAGAACTGGGTTCAAGAAGCCATGCTATTTGCTCTTGTTCATGCCAACCAATTTCGACTCTCCACTCAACACAAGATCCACTAATCACCAAACACCAACCTCAAACAACACATAGACAGATGATGATGCTTTGTGGTTGCTGTTTTCTGTTAAAAAGAATATGAAGAAGAAAAATTGTCGATCAAAAAACCCAACAGTTAAAACCCACCCACCTCCTCCTCTAACAAAACCAAAGCCAACAACCAAACTAAAGTAGATAAGCTAACAATGAGTGTGAAAAAACTTATTCAAATTAGATTCTCAAACTAACCACACCAAAATTATATCTTTTAATTAGTAATTACAAAGTTCAAAACAAAAAAAAACTACAAATTAAAGCTTTAAAAACCTCCATTAACCAACTCTATGTATCACAGCTTTGATTCTTGTCTCTACAATCGAATTTCGATGTTGAATTTCTTGATCGCTTCCGCTTACCGGTTCAACTCCTCCTGACTCATCGACTTCTCCTCGAAATCTTTCAAATTTGTTTCGCTTGATCAAGTTTGTTGAGATGGGTTGGTCTCTTTTTCGATGGAGAAACTGGGTTTCTCTTATTTGTCGACTCCTATTCCATCTTAATCAACAATCCAAACCCAGATTTTGGTTGAAAGAGAGATGGTGGTGGTCTGGTGGAGAAGATGATGATGATTTGGGGAAGATTTTTTTTATTAATTTGGTGGAGATCGCACTAGGTCTCTTGAGTAGAGGTGTCCACGGTTTGGTTAAACCAGCGGTTAAAAACAGAAACCGAAATTGGAAAATCGAAACCGAAATCGGGGGTTACAAAACCGGTTTGGAAACCGATTGAAGCCGGTTCGGTTTCGGTTTAGCCTTTGGAAAAACCGTCCAAAATAGCTCAAAAACCGTTCAAAACCGTCCAAAACCGTCGGTTTATATATATATATATATATATATATATATATATATATATCAACCGTCAAAAACCGCCAAACCGACGGTTAAAAACCGAACCAAAACTGAAATTTTTCTGTTCGATTTCGGTTCGAGCTGTCCACGGAACCGAAACCGGCCCGAACCGGAACCGTGGACACCTCTACTCTTGAGTTTGGTGAATATTTTTTTTATTATTAATCTGATAAATCTAGACTCTTGAGGTTAAAAAACTTAAAAGCTTTTTATTTTTTTTATTATTATTTGCTTTTACAATATGACCCCTTTAATTTTAACGGTCAACATAATTTTAGATGATAAAAGTGACAGAAGGGGTATATTATATTGGCGTTTTTGCCCTAAAGCTTGTAATTTGTAAATGTGAATTGAACATAAATAAAAGAAGTAGTTTATTCATTCAAATCGTCTTATACATTTATATATATATAATATGTGTATTTAACATCCAAGATTGCTGGATGTAATTTCGAACTGAGTATATGAATGTCATATACAGATGGATTCAGTTTGAAACGAGCAATCTAAAGAGTCCGTAGATAGCAAATAAAACTGGGTACCTTATTTGTGGTTAATCTACAGCTGTTGTCCATTCCGTAATGTACGATGATCTTATCCTGGATCATTCATATGATGATATGAGAATGGATGCACCTTATATGATGTGATCATATAGGATTGGGCAACGATCTATATGAATCTCTCAATAAGATCCGTTACATGATGAGATTAATATATTTTGACAAATGATGACTATATATGAGTGATCTTAATCCTGAGTGTCTTATCGACCCATTCAGGTTAGATCGTGGTTTTTGATATACCATGGGTGAGATCATAGTTACATTCCTGGTCAATATGTTTCGTATGTTGGAATCGCGGTTTGGCCCGTGGCTGTGAATGTTTGTACACAATAGTGAAATCCATTCCCTCTTGCGAGAAGTTGATAGTAGTTCCCTTAAGGGTTGATTGAGGGTTTGAACAATATGAACGCTCTCATAATTCCGTGAGGAATGCATGATTTATTGTTCATTAGAGAATCAATGGTACTTAATGGAAAATGTGTAATTATAGGGGTATAACGGACATTATGACCTAACTCTAATTATGAATTACTTGTGGAGGATTATGCCATATGTAACAGTCATATCGATGGACACTGAAAGTTATTGGTTTGTATAAAAAACATCTACAGTTGAGAGAATGCAGCTTCAAATTTTTAGTGGAATAACACCGAAGTTAATAATCATGAAATATTAATTAAAAAGTTTAATTAATTATTTCTAATGATTATTGGAGCTCGAAATACTGTGGGTCCATTAGGTCCCCTTGCTAGCCCGATTGATTAAAGGTAACAAGGATCACAGTTGATTAATTTGATTGTCCAATTAATTGTATTACGAAAGTGACACATATCTATTTAGGAATTAATTAATTGAATAATGAGATTATTTAATTAAATAACAATAATGATTAAATTGATTAAATAATAAGATTATTTAATTATGCGATTAATCAGTAATTGGAGGGTGTTGATTGATATTTGTGTTTGAATGAAGATAAGATAATTTGATTATTTTATTTTTTAAAAATTAAATATCAAATTGAATTTAAAAAGTTTAAATTCATCCTTTAAGATATCTAATATCTTAAAGAATGAATTAATGAAAGTGATCGGTAAAAAAAAAACAATTAAATATAAGATAATTATTGGTTTTGAAAATTGATACACGCAGAGAGAATGTATCGGTTCTCTCAATTCAATTGCATTAAATTGCAATTGATGTGTGAATTTAAAAGAAGAGAAAACCGAGAGGTGTACAGCTAGAGAGAAAAGAAAATTTTTTTTCTTTGATTCATGGTGGCCGATTTCCACACTTAGAAAGCAAGAGTTGTTTTTGTAAGTTTCCGTAAGTTTCTTCTACCTTCATTCAAGCTCCTGAAACCCGTGACGTGCTCACACGCTGGTATGAAATCGTTTCACCTTCTTTGTTGTTTTCGATTATTACTGTTCAATTTGGTTTACTTGATGATTGCATAAAAATTTTAAAACCCCAT